>JAWWLV010000024.1:3659356-3708982 GCA_035041135.1 Platyrinchus mystaceus | reverse complement strand
AAGCTAAAACAGTTTATTTGCCAAGTGAGCACAAGCCCAAGCTCTTGAGCATCCCACCAGCAGAGCAAGTGTCCCTCAAGTGTTTGGGGACCTGCTCAGCACCCCATTTTCTGCCCTGATCCTCAGGCTGAGTGAGAGACCTCCAACTGCTGAGGAAGCAGGAATGTGCTGCTCACTGCCTTGCAGGATCTTGGCTCGTAATAGCAATTGGCGCAGAGTCATCCTTATCAGCTAGCACATTAATCTTAATTAACAGATCGACAGCAACAGTTCCTCCCTGAAGCTCCCCTGAGCATTCCCAGCCTTTGCTGTGCCGCTGCTCCAGCATCAGCACCGTTCCCTTTGCTGTGCCATCGCTCCAGCATCACCGTTGTTCCCAGCACAGGGAAAAAGGCCAAATCTGGCACAGAACCGGAGCGGCTGCACTGGATCCAGCTCTCCAGTTGCTCTCCTGGAGGCCCAGCTGTACCCAGCTGAGAGCCCAGAAGCACATCCACTCGTAGCTGGGACGAGGACCGGGAGCATCCTCTCCATCCCAGCATCCCAGATCCTGGTTTGGGCTCTGATGTAGCACCCATCGCCCCTGAGCTGCCTCACCTCCTTTGTCCAGGGACAGACCTCAGAGAAGGATGTTTGCATGTTCCTGGGAAGGAGGAGTTTTAAAAAAGAAGAAAATAAAGCAAACCTAGAGAGATGATCTATGAAAACTTGGTAAGATCACTCCAAACCGAACACCAACAGCAGGGCCCCTCTTACCTTCTGCTCCCTGCTGCTGTCAGGGCTGGAAAATCAACTATCCCAGGATCAATTCCCACCCTTGTGCCTGGAGCTGATCTGCTCATCATGCAGGAACAGCACTAAGGGTGAGAGCTCCAGCCAGTGGGGACCTTGCTTGGATGGGATCACAGACCCCACAGCCCTGCCACCCCTGGGGTCAGACCCCCACACTGGGGCCAGGGGCAGCACATCTTTGAGCAAACCCAAACTCTGAAGAGGCAAAGGCTGTAACTGGGGGCACAAGAGGGAAGAGAAGCAATGAAGTGGCTGAGGCTCCAGTGCAAAAGAGAAAAGAAAAACCCCTGGCTGCTGGGGTGTGAATTTAGGGCACAGTCATTCCTGACATGTAATTAAAGGGCACAGGAACAGCATCCATCACACCTTGTCTGAGGATTGGCCAGGTCAGGTGCAGAGCCAGGACAGCTCAAACCAGGCAGAGCTCAGAGGAGGAGAATGTCATTTTCTTACAAAAAAAAGAACTAACAAAAAAACCCCAAACCAACAAAACCCAACAACAGAACCCCAAACATTTCTCTTGTCCAGCAAATCCCAGCGTCTCTGCCCAGACTGGACCCTGGGGTCAGGCAGTGGTGGACTCAGGGCTGGTGCCAAGCCTGAGGTGTCAGAAAGATGCCACATGTAACCAGAGAGGTTTGCTGGCATCACCAGGGGTCAGGCAGGGCCATGGGGACAGGCAGAGGAGCCAGGGTAACCCAGACCTTGTCATAGGGCTTTCAGCTTCTCATTATTCCCCTTCTGCTCTTGGCAGCCCAAGGCAGGGCTGAGAAACCAGAGCCAGAGACGTGCTGGAAGAGGTGCTTTATGTCACATCGTTTCAGCTCAATGCTCAAAATGCAGACAGAGGTACAACCTGGGGATGGAGGCTCCAGGCCTGCAACGAGGTCCCTGAGGGTTAGGAGAGGATGAGATAAGGTAAAGTGGAGGTATTAATTTAAGTTACAGACCAAGGAAGGTTTTTGGTTCACCTTAGACTTATTTTTTACTAAATAAATACACATTAACCCTCCAGATGATTTTGCAACCAAACAAGAAATTAATTTTCTTAAACCATAATGTCACAGCACGGCTTAAGGTCCAAATATTTTAAAAATGTGAACCTGGAGTTCAGCTCCTCTATTTGCACAGATGCCACCAGAAGAGCAGCCTAGTTTCCAGAAGTTCCTTTCCAGGGGTGCTCAGTAGTTGCAGAAGTTGGAGCACCATGTCAGGAATAGAGGTCAGCTCCAGGCACTGACTGCTTAAGTCACTGACTGAAGTGTTTTTCCAACACACGAGAGGGAAAAAAACCTCATCTCAGCTGAAATACCAAGGCTTTAAAAATTAGTTGCTGTTCATGTGCAGTAGCTCTTGTTATTGAAAACACCATAAAAGTTTTACTGTGCTGACTTAGGGTGCATGTAAAGAACCTCGCTTGTCTTGACAGGCCATAAAGGAACTTTTATGACCTATTGGGTCAATGATTTGCAAAGAAGAATTTACGCTGCTGTCCAGGGCTGGGATGTGCTGCTGGAGTGGGAACACACCAAAAATGGCCCACAGAGCTGAGGTGGACTTGCCATGGAATAAACAAAGTGTATATCCAGCATGACTGTGTATAGAGTGTGCTAACTCAGAAGGGCATGGGATTATGTGCTGAGTGGGTTTAACTGATTGACCTTTATTCTTTTGGGGTTTTAGTAGAGTTTTAGGAGAAGAAAACCTTACCCATGCATGTGTTCAGCTCTCCCCCAAGGGTAAAGCTTCAGAAATCCAGGCTGAATCCCCGGTGTTGCAACTGCTTTATCTTTTATCACAAGGTGTCTGGAAAGCATCATCTCCACTGGTCCAAGGTTCACTTTCAACACACTCCTGTAGTAACTCAAGGAAGAGAAAGACCTGACTTAGTGAAGTATCATCACCTTGGACCGATGCTGCCAGGTCTGCTTAGGGCAGATGAAGTGGTGCAAGAAAAAGCCCTGCTGTGCCAGCAGCCTGAGTGTCAGGGCTCGTTTACCTTTATAAAATACTGGCATCCATCGGCACACACCAGGGCAGAGCACGGCAGCTGCAAGCAAGTGAAATGCAAATATGCACCTCCAGCCCTGTAAGAGGGGCCCAGGACCACCTGCAAGTGACTGTGAAAGGGACTAAATCCCCAGTGCCACCCTCCTGGGACACCACAGCTGGCCACAGAGCTCTCCCTTGCTAGCACAGCTCGTGTCACCCTGGTCCCCTCCGTGACTTTCAGCTGGCTCCCAGCCCAGGTTCGGCTGCCCAAACTCTTTGCTGGTGTTGGAGCCACCCCCAGGACTGGGCAGCAATCGGGACAGTCACCCAGAGCACCCCCCACCCTCCCTCCCCTGCAGGGCTCAGCCGGTGCCAGCCCGGGAGGGAGCGGGATTGATGCCCAGCGGATACGGAGCCCCAGGGAGCTGCACTCCCAGCCCAGCGCCTGCAGGAGGGAGAGGAGATGGCAGCCCAGACAGATCAAACGCTTCAAACGTTTCTCTCCCGAGTGCCAGTGTGTGCTGAGAGGAAAACTAGTGAAGTCTTAAGTGCTGGAGGGTAGAAGGATCCTCCAGCCAGGCACTCGCAGCTCCCGGTGGTGATGTCTGGAGGGTCCTTGAGGGATGAGGAACTCCTCCAGCTCACCCAGGTGTCCACACTGCTGTGGGGATGCTCATGCAGGTCAGACTCTTGAAGTGGGACCCTTCCAGCCTCTTCAAGGAGCATCACTCACTCTCCCTCCTCCAGCTCCCACCCCATCCACAGGGTCACAGCTCATCACAGGCCTTGAGGTGGCTGCACTCCCTCCACAAAGCCTTTTTCCTTCAGCCCTCAACATCCTCTTGGCTTGAACCAGATTTGCTGCACACGTGGCAACCAAATGAAATGGTTTCTTTGGCAACAATAATGAAAGCTCAGAAAAAATTTGCTTTCTGTCTCCTGTGACTCCAGCAGCCCAGGTAACAGAGTGGGAAGCAGAGCAACTGCAAGCATCTGCCTTGAATTACTGCCTCTGATAGGAATCAGACATGCACTCCAGCATGTCTGCTGCACGTTTATTTATTTATTTGGGGCCTGATTGATTTAAAGACTCCCTATTGCCCGAGCAGCAGCATGGCACAATAATTCACTTGATCTCTGATTTATATTTCATGTTCAAGTGAAGCAGGATGCTTTTGCCCAGCATAAGAGCTCTATGTGCCAGTGCTGTGCTAGGCAGCTTCAGAGAGCCTGGGCATGCACAGAAGCAAAAGCTGAGGCTGCAGAAGGGAGTAATCACAAGATAAAAGCCCTCTTATACACACAAAATTACATGGCCAGGGTCACAAACCAAAACAGGGACTCACAAATCCCTGTCCCTGTTTGCCCCCCTTGCCCAATGCTCAGTCCCAGGCTGTGTTTTCCAGCCTTGGTCCATTCCTTCTCACCTTCTGCCCACACTGCTCCCCTCACCCCACAGCTCTAACAGCGATCCAGAGGTCAGTGGTGTTCAGCCCTCAGCTCTCCAGCCTTTCTGGGATGCTGGAAGACTTTGAGACTTTTGTGGCTTAACAGGAGAGAGCACAAGGGCCAAGGCTTAACTCCTCCACTTTGGCCCCGCTGGGCCCTGCATTTCCTCTTTGACCTTATGCCAACCTTATGCCCTGGCAGCTCTGGGGGCAGAGGGTGAGGTAACTGCACCTAATGAAGTCCCTCTGTGCTTCTGCCTCCCATATGGGGAAAGGATCACAACTCTCCCCACTGCACTGCAAAGGCGAGGGGGGCCCCAGGAGGGGTGAGACAGGAGGGGACTCCTGGGCTGGGAGGGGGATAAAGTCAACCAGACACTCCATCCTTTCCTTAGCCAGTATCGCCCTTCCCTTCCCTCTGAGTCATCCCAAAGTACTTCAGCTCCAAGTGGAGAGGCAGGAGCCTGTGAACCCCATGGGACAAAGGGCCAGCAGTGACCCCCCACGCTGTCCCATCACCCTCAGGGTGCCAAGGGCTTCAGGCTCCTCCAGGTGCTTTGTTACCACATGGGCGGCACCAAAAATAGACATCAGCTATTTTAAACGTTTCTCCCTCCTTTTCACAGAAATTGTTACACGGAGCAGAGTTAAGATCTGCTATTCTCTGCTCTGCTTCCCACTTGGAAATACCTTCTAGAATTTAAGGAGGATAAAAATAGTAGCATTCAATGGGAATAGGAGAGAGCTCTTGTCTTCAGAAGACACTGCAATCACGCAGCGCCCGAGCCCGGGCCCTCCACTGCCGTGAATAGCGCTGCCAGTTGATCTCCTTCAAAGCATTGTTGAATGAGGTCTTAGCCTCATAATTTAAGGGGATGAAGTCCTTCCTAAGGCTGTGAAAATCTGGGCTTCCCAGATCCATTATTTTATATTAACTCCTCCTGGACAGCCTAATTAGACAGGGGGGCAAGGGCTGTTTCCTCCTCCCTCTGTTATCCACGGCCCTTTCTCCTCCCGTAAGAGATTTTATTTGTGCTGCATGGAAGTTTTATCAACTGCCTTTATAGCCCTCCCTGCACTAAATCACACTCCTAATGGATAGCCCGAGGTAAGAGCACCACTGTTTATTCTATTACTTTTTTAAATCTCTGGAATATCAAGGTTACTTGCACACAGAGCTGCAGGCTGAGCTCTGCCTCCCCCTCCTTCCCGGACAACACAGTTTTAAGACTCCCAGGTGGAATTACTTGCACTGGCCAAAATCACAAGACAGAACTTGTGAAAGCCTCAGCAGGAGCATCTCGGGCTCCAAACACACATGACAAGCTGGGGATAACCAGAGCAGAGTAACAACCTCCCCAGTTCACCCCCCACTTTGGTGTGTCAGCAGCTCCAGGCTCCCAAGTCCCTGTCCCTGTAGGAACAGATTACCTTCAGCTCTGACAGCAACTTGGAAATAATCCAAATGCAGAGATAAAGTAAAAATATCCTCACCATTTACCCGAGTCCAGATGTTGAGAGTATTGTTAGTGCTAGATAAAGGCAACAAAAAAGAAAAACATCACTGGATTTCAGTGCTGTTTGAGATCTGCTCCACCATCCCGGGTTTCAGGAGTGCCAACACCTTTTTGGCAAACCCAACTTGCAGGAGAACCTATTAAGCACCATAAGAGCCATTAATCCACTACAAATAAACTGTTAATCTGCTGTTGGAAAAACATCTTCTGATGTCCAGCAGGGCAAGGCACAGACCCCCTTCCTGCACAGAGAGTAAGTCCCAGCTGTGTGCAAAATACAGCCATCAACATCAGCGGGACTGACTCCAGTGACTCAGTGCAGGCTCCTCCTCAAGACTAGGAGGGATGGTGGTCTGGCTTTTCCTGGTTTCAGCCAGGAGAACAGGGGTCTAAAAAGCTTCACATCCTGCTCCTTCCAGCTCCTGCTCCTCAGATAGTGGAAAGGGACCACTTGGATGAAGTCCTTCAGGTAAAACCCTTTTTTCCACTAGTTAAGCAGTCTGGCTGGCAGGGAGAGCACTGGGAGCCCACTACACGAGCTCAGAGAAATCACCAGCTCTACAAGAGTGTGTATTGGCTCCTCACTGCTCTTAGTGGAGTCACCTCCCAGTTGTTCTAACTCGTCACCTTTAACTCAATCTTTTGATTGATGGAGACTTTGGATACATAAATCTGCAGGATTTATAACTTGGCACAGAAGGAAAAGGATGATTGGCATCTCTAATAGGACTTGCAGGGGACAGATGGGTCAGTAAGGACCCAAAAGCATAGCTGGTCCTGCTCAGTGAGATAAACTGATGCAGGATATGAATGTAAGGGTTGACAAAACTATGGATGAGGGGTGTCCAGAGGGGCCATTTCCCCAAACCTGCTCCAGAATGCTGGATTGCAGCATGGAGAAACTGAACTCGGGCTCCTCTCCTGCTGCTGCTGCAGGTGCCCAGTTCCTGCTGCCAAGGCCAGAGAGGATGATGATGGGGGGATGGCAGGGGGGTGGCAGACTCTGCAAAAGCCAGGGGGATGGCAGACCCTCCTGGGAGCAGTGGGAAGGAGGAGGCAGCCGACACAGACAGCAGCCACAGCTGAGTCAGAGCCACCAGCCTGCATGCAACTCCCAAAACCTGGCAACCCCTGTCAGCCTCTCCCGCCCCCCTCCAGGCTTTCTCTCCCTCTGAGTGTCATCGCAATTCGGGAGCTCTGCAGTCAGGGGATGTTCCCATCACTCATTCTCCCTGTGCCATTGTACCACAGCGACTCCCAGTTCGATCCCTGTCAGCGGCTGTCACACACCCATCAAACCCTGCGCTGCCACAACAATTCAACCCGCCAGGAATCACCGTATTCCTTTTCCAGGGAACGCTTCCGCAACTCCAGTCCACATTTTCCTTCCTTAACTCCACACCAACAAAACTTCGGTTGAATAAGGAGAACAATAGGAGCAGCTAAACACATTTCCATCCCCCGTCTCCTGGTAGCAAGCACAAATCCCGGGCACGCAGGGATGCTGCCAGGCTTCCACAGGCTCTCTCCTGTCAGGTCTGTTAATGCCTGGATGCAGCTCTAACCCTCAGCCAAAGCCTCAACCTCTCACAAAGGCTAAGCAGAGAGATTTGGAGATTTCAGAGGATTCTCCTTGCTGGGAATGAAGAACAGGGACACGTGAGAAAGGTTTAAAGATGCGAGTCATTTTCTCCTGGGCAGAGGCACCCACTGGGCTTCCCCCAGCCATGGGACAGTTTCTCAGTCTCAGTTGGGATGCTGATGGACATCTCAAATCTGGGGAAAAAATCTGGATGTATAAATAAATTAACCCTCCCAGCAAGTAGCATCAGCCTTGAGCCCTAACCAGTTCTTTCCATTGCTCCTGATTTTGTCTTTCTTGGATCAGAAAGAAATTAATTTAATGGAAAGCTACTTTTTTCTTGCCCTTTCTTCATCTTATTTTTATAAATCCCATAGGGAAGTAAAGCATATGATCAGAGACAGCCTACTTGCTGCAGAAGCCAATTTGAAGAGTAAGACAGTTATAACCACCCAAAAGGTGGTGGGAGGGATTGTTGGCCTTATTTATACTTAGCTTATTCTGGTGATTCCTCCAGAGAGTCAAAAAAAAGAGTAAACCCCTATTAGAGACAACTTCTGACAAGTCATGCTTTCAAACTTCCCCACACCTTTAGCCTGTTACACAGAATATCTCTACAACCTATGTAAAAATCTACCATCTATATTGAAGATTACAAGTATTAGATAGGTATTAATTTCTGGGTGAAGGCAGAATTAAAATCACACTTGTTCTGCTTCTTTACTCTGAGCTTTAATCCCTCCTAAAATACACACACAAACATGGAAAACTCCTCCTGCCAACTGCACACCAAACCTCCTGGGCAATACAAATCAGACAGCACAGCTTGAAGAGGAACAAAAATCAGCTTTATCCATTCCCATTCTTCTTACCTGGGCCAGCCACCACGTGCTGTTTCTGCAGCATTCCAGCCTCCTCCTGCTCACAGGGATATTTTGTACCCAAATTCAGCTCCCCAGCTTGGTTTTTTTTCCCCCAGCACTTGAGAACAACTTAGAGCAGCTCGAACACTTCAGACTTCTCTCTCTCCAACTCCGGCCAGATCCAGTAGCTGTGGCCAATTAATGCATCCTAAAAGCCTTTGATGTGCTGTTATCAAGTGTGTATGACACTGGGAATTTCACGGTATTTAAGTGAATATCGGCATTACAGGCTTTGAATGGCTCTGCCTCACCTGCTGGCAGGAGGAGGGGAGGGTTGCCAAGACAGGGATGAAGAGCAACAGGGATTCTCACACTGGGACCCTCTAGTTGTTACTGTGCAGCTTTAAGTCCCCCTCAGAATATTTTCAGAGAAGTGTGAGGGAACAGCTTTGACAAACTCCTAATGATGAAAAAAAAAAGAAGTTGAAAAAAATTAAGAATGTTAGAAAATCATGAAATATTCAGGATCCTGGGAATAATAAATAGTCGTGGTGGAGAGCAATTTCTCTCTTATTTTTGTATGGAGACACAGAGGAGAACAAAGGAGTACCTGTTTCTTGATTCCTCATCTAGGAAGCACAACTGGCTCATGCCTCCCGTGTTTCCTGCACAGCCAGAGCTGCCAGATCAGTTACTGCTGTGTGAGGAGTGATCCCCGTTTAAGGAGTAACAGGGGACTTCAGAAAAGTGCTGGGAGAAGCACAGTACTGGCTGCAGGAAAACATGATTTTCTAGCTTTAATATTTACTGAGGACCAGAGCTAGGTACAGAGCACTCCTCACTGTCACAGGCTTCAATGCTCTGCCATGGGGAAGCTTTGCAAGTGGGATAATTGCAGTGGTGTGAAGTGCTTTGATTAGGAATTTCTGAAACAGCCTTTGATGTTGCTGGTGATCTCTGCATGCAGGTTTTTCTCTGCTGAGAATAAACAATGAGAAAACACGTCTGAAGTTTCCAGTGTCTTCCTATTAGGTGGGTTCAGCCGGGATCAGCATCAGCCCCAACCCTGTCTGGAAAGAGGCTCCATACAAATATCAAGCAATCCATCACTGTAAGGGGGAAAACAGCAAACAAACCTTGCTGTGTCTGCTGACAGCAGGAGCAAAGACAAGCACAACATAGGCACGTAAATATTCCAGAAACAGCCGAGACAAAGGCAGGCAGAAAGACCTGACATTCCCCTCTCCTTGCTACTAACACAAAAGCCATGAGGGCATCCAGGTGTTACAAACTGCAGCTGTTCTCCCTCTTCCTTTCAGCCCTGCTGGTTCTCCATAAGTGATCAGGATCAGTTTGGGTCTTTTCTAATCTTTTCAGTTTGTGAATCACAAGTTTCACAGCTCTGCCCTCTTTAAAACAACATAGAATCCGATTTGCCTTTAAACAACCAAATCAGTGGGGCTCCAGCAGTCCATCCAACCTGCTGCAAGGCAAGACACCTGCCTGAAGCTGAACATGTGCATCCCAGAGGGATCCACAAACCCACAAGCACGGCAGTGCATCCTTTTCATACCCATCTTCTACAGTAAGTGGCACCCAATTTTCCAGCCAGGTTTTTGGGGTTGTTTTTTTCTTTTGGTCATGCAGAGAAGGAAAGATGGGCAGTAGCTCTTCAATTACAACTGCAATTTCTTCTTGATGTAGCTGCCTCCATGTGATGGGAAGGACTTTGCCTGCAGTTGGGATCCAAACACAAGCCCTGTCACAGAGTGCTTTGCTGACTCAGAATGGGAATCACATTCCCACAGGATACAGCTGGTCCAGCACGGCTGTTCAGCACATCCATCGTTGTCTCTTGCAGACAACTTTTGCTTTGGCCCCTGGAAACTCCCACTGTGACCTAAATGCCGCCAGATACACAGCTCATCATTCTGAGGGCTGCATGTTGGACAGGAAAGGAACAGGGAGAGCCCTGCCATGGATTCCTAAAGCTCCTTCCTGACTGCAGGATGTTCCATCTTCATATTTGAATTGACCCCAAACTGCTGTGTGAAGGGGGCATGGTCAGATTTAAATAAAAATAGTTTCAAAAATTATCTGACACAGATGTCAGAGGAGGGGGTTTTTCTTCTCTCTCCCAGTTATGTGAGTTGGTGCTGTTTTTTATAACACAAATCTTAAAACTGTCCCAAAAGTTTACAAAACCCTAAGGAGCCATGAATAGAATTCCCCATCCCCTTGTTACTTAGAATTATAGAATGGTTGGGATTGGAAGGGACCTTAAAGATCACCTTGTTCCAACTCTCTGCCATGGGCAAGGACACCTTCTACTAGACCAGGTTGCCAACTAGACCAGGCCAATCTGGCCTTAAAACTCCCTACAGCTAACAAACACAAACCTTTCAACCCAACACTCAGGTACAGAACATACCTTGCAGCAGCCTTGGGTGCCCTTTTTTCTGCAGCCTTCAACTCCCTTCTCCTGAGGCAGGGCCAGCTCTGCAGCTCCAGCACTGGAGGTGGCCCTTGGCTCACTTTGCTCCAAGGCAAGGGATTTCCAGGAGACCAGTCACCCAAAATGCCAGTGAAGGGGTGACTTGGAGGGAGACAGCAGTGCTACAGAAATCTTGCTGGCTCCATTCAAGCCTTCACCTTCACAGTCCAGCATCAGGGGGATGAAGATGAAGCCTGTCTCCTCCACTGCCTGCAGCTCCTTCATTCTGCCCCAGCAGCAGCTCTGGCACCTTGGGGGGTCACAGGGGGAGGATGGGGACCGCAGGCTCTCCGAGTCAGGGACTGTTTCCCTGCTCAGCCCTCAGCATGCCAAGCAAGTGCTTTTCAGGTCTGTAGAACAACCACTACCTTTCCTGTTTCTTCTTATTCTTGGCACAAAGGCATCTGAATCGCTTCCAACTGAGGTTAAAATCATTTAAGTCTGTTTGCACATGGGGTTTTTTAAAGCGACCTCTACTTTTAACACACACTTCCCCCACCATACACAAAAGTATCCAAACTACTCCTCATTTAGGAACTGCCCTCATACATATTCCTGAGAAAAAAAGCTCTAGAGTAAGATTTTGCCCCCTTTGCATTTTACCTATTGCTTCATTTTCAAATTTCAACTTCATATTTGAACAGTTACATCACACATCTGTCTCGGGTGGTGGAGGGGAAACATGAACCATTAGAGCACAATAATTCACATCATCCTTGTTTCCTAGGCAGACCAAAACACTGCTTGCAAAATACCAGTATTTTTACACTACAAAAATACAATTAGGCTCTCAATTACATTTTATTAAATTTACTCCTGGGAGTTCATTAGCACAAGGCAGCCAAAGGAACTCCCAAGGGCTCTCACTAAATCCTCTGCGCTAAAGCCTCGCTGCTCCCGTGGCTACAGAAAGGGGAAAAATTATTATTTCCAAGGACCAGAAACCCAAAATCTGCAGACACATCCACCACAAACCCTCTGCACGTCGTGAGTCCCAGGGAACAAACTGGATTTACTTGCTTGACGGAGGTTCTCCACGTGCACAGCCTGTGTTTGCAGAAGCGGGTGCTCGAGTGGCGGCTCCCGGACAAGATGTACAGACCGACAAGCTGCTCCAACAACAGGAGTTCTCCACCTTTTCTGAATACTGGCATCTCCCAAAAAAGAGAGCTTTCAGATTTAATTAAATTTTACTATTTTATTTGTGAAAAAACTACAAGCAGAATTCATAAATAGACATTTCTATTTAAAGCAGGAAAATGATAAAGTGGCTTCTAATAACAGTCGTGCACATGCCAGTAACAGGAATATATTAACATCTTTTATTTGCTAGACAAAGAGCAGTGTCCAATATAAATTTCCCAAAAACATTTAAGACCTGTGAATTTCTGACCAGTTCACAAAACCACCATTGACACTTTAGCATGAAGATTAAAACAAACCTAACAGGACTGTCAGCTCTAAAGACTTTACAGAGCGGAGAAACTTTCAGAAGCGTTATACAAGCTGTCTTTCTGGGCAAATGAAAAATATAGCTCGTATAATACATTAACATAAAAATCCACAAGATAAGATTATGTTTTGACATACTTAAACAAGCATTCTATATTTGTCTCCAACAAACAAAGCTAAGGAAATAATGTAACCATCTTTACACAGTAAATTAAGGTTACAAGTCATACACAAGAACAGAACTGCTTGCGCATTAAAAACTGTTCAGCTCCATTGTCATACTCTAAATGTTGGCTCTTAAAACCATTCGGTTACATACAAGCAAAGGTTATTATATAGTCAGCAATTAATAAATTTTTCAATAATTTAAGTTTATGGTAGAGCTTAAAAAAGTAGACTGAGAATGATCTTGGTAAGGCAGGTGAAAACATCTCAGTGGAAATAAACTCACGGAAGCTGCTGCCAAATTTTCGATCTGTCCAATTTGAAGCCAAGTTCCAATCAGAATAAATAGCCTGGTCGTGTAAAACGCTGTCACCTTTCCTTTGCAGAACTACGTCAACTGAGCAAGTCAGGCAAGCTGTGTCGGTGTCTGTGTGTGTGTCTGTGTAAGAGTCGAAACTTCGCCATCGTTAACACTGTGCTTCACTTACCTGCTTTCTGTGCCACTGAACACCGCGAATCTGGTCCTTCCCTACACTAGTGTTTTGGTTGGTTTGGTTCTCAAACACCTTCCCCACCAGACAGGGCGCTGGGGGATCCCGCGCCAACCGGAGAAATCAAGTGTCAAAGCAAACGCTGCCCTTCAAACCCACAACACAACAGCTACAGATGAGGCCGGGGGGGTGGGGGGTCAATGCTTAGCGAGCAATCCCTAACTGAAGGCAGAATTACAGGTCACTTGTTCCAAAGAAATTTTCCCATTTATTTATAGCAAGCTACTTTATCGAGGAGGAGGAGGAGGCCAAAGAGACAGATGTTACCGACTTCACCACAAGTAGCTGGTTACGGCGTTAAAGCTTTTTCAACTGATCTACAGGTCTATTTTCACTTGAAAAAGAAGCAATTTCCTGGTACACACAATGCTTTTTTTTTTTTTTTTTTGCCTTTTTTTTTTTTTTTTGCACAAATTCCCAGATCCAGTGAAGAAGGTGAGCAAATGGGTTGACTTGAAGCACCAGGATTTGCCCCACTGAGGCCAGTGGGACCCGCCAATCGCTCACTCTCCTGGCTGGATCATGGCCGAGATGCACGCAAGCCTAATTGATAATGGATCATTTATAAAGCAGTGCAAAATATACAAGTTCAGGGGCATTCTTCAAAAAATCTCTCTTAAAAAATTATTCCAATACATTTCAGTAAAATAAATAAATATGGCTGACCAGTTTACCCTCCCTGAGACCCTTAAAGGAATAGTAAAAACTGGAAAAGGAATGTCTTTGCAATATCCCACTAATGTTAAAATGTGGATTGAGATATTCATAGTATTTAAAACTATGTATAATAAATTGTCTTGATGCTCATAGGAAGCATCTGTTTTCCTTTGGTTCTTTAATACTTTAAAAATGCTTAAAAAAGACAGCCTATACTGTGAATATAAGCAGAATTAAGTTGGGGTGCCCACGGTAACATATTCAGAATAAAACTGCTGCTGCCAAGGCACTGCCAAGCACATGCCTTCAAGCAGGGGCTGTAACAGATCCCTAACTCACACATTTCTGTCACCAGTGTGAAAGGAACCTACATCTGCTACTCAAAACCACACAGATTTTAAAAGAAATCTTAAATCAGTTGCCTCCACAAAGAGAAATTTCTCTTACCGAGCAAATAATTCATAATACAACAAGCAGGCACAAAGTTGTCAAAATGTGGCCCTCTTTCATCATGTCCAAAAGTTATGCATTTGATGTCAAATGAAGCCACAGCCTCTGTGCCTGAAATTACTGCAAAGCACCCTGGGGCCACTAAATAAAGATGAAAAACCAAAGAGGTTTAGGGTTTGTTTTGCTTTTTTTTTAAAAAAAAAAAAGTTTGTTTCACCTCTTCAGCCAAGTGTTTTAGCAGGATAATGCATGGAAGGTAAACTGTAAAGCAACATTAACAGGCCAGGAAAAGAAATTATAGTCTGAATAGCTTTAGAGTAAGAACGAAGGAGATGCTGGTCATGAGCATGAGCCACGTGTCGCTCACTTGCCAGCATGGAAGCTTTTCCCTACTTTTGCTCCCACAGCAGGAGACTCCGAAGTGTCCAAGTGCTGACAAGCCCATCACTGGACAAGATGCTGCTCAGAAATAACCCTTGGAATACAGATGGACTTCAAGGAGAAGAGCCATCCCAACAGCATGGATGGGACAGATGGAAGGGACTGACAACCACTGACCCACACGTGGCTGGAAGGAGCAGCAGGTTGGTTCCTGAACCGGGATCGCTCCCAGCCCTACAGCTCCTGCTGCCTCCACCCCACAGCCACCACTCCAGTTCCACAGTTACCTCGGGCACCGAGGCAGGTGGATGGAACTCACTAACTCTGCCACCAGCAGCACCTGTGGGACTGGCTGTGCACGACACCGTGATGCTCACGTTACCAAAACACACGGATCCAAGGCGTAACACCAGCGGTCGGGGTGGGAATGGTTACGCTCCAGCCGGGCACGGACCTGCACAGCACCAGTGTGAGGGACCCTAGTGGAAACACAAGCTACCTGGAGCAACCCTCTCTCATCTCAGATCCCAAGCTGTAACAATCAAAACTGTGTGTCCAAGTATGTCTTAGCCATTGCTTAGGGAAGAAATCGGGAAGGAACAATAGAGAGAACAGGTCCCATCCAGGTTCAAACCTTCAGGAACACTTTTCACCTAAGACCAGTTCCATTTCAGTTTCAGTACTTTCACAGAAGGGGACTGTCCCAGATCTTGAACTGTTCAATTTTTTTTTTTTTATCACTTCACAGTGTTTCAAGCACCAGCGTTTCCATGTATTGGTTTCAAATAACCCTTTATATATATTTATTTATATATATATTTATATATAATTTATATCAAAACTGATAGTACACAGTATAACTGGAAGAAGAACTGAACTTAAAAAGGATATGTTGAGAGAGGATGGAGTTTGTGAATGCAATAAATAAAGCCCCCTTCCCTCCCCACCCGCTCCCGACCCCAAAACAAAAAGTTGTCATGTTCATGGAAAATTGTGCACAGCAGATATTATAAAAAAGTAGATTCAGGAGCACATCCAATTATAAATGATTGTTAGGAAAATCATATAAAACAATGGAATACATAAAAGTGTCAAGAGTAATCGTTAGGGTGAGAAATTCCTTGGTGGCCAGATGCCCACGGCAAGCAGAAATCATCCTGGTTGCATCGGTAAAGAGGTCGATGTCCGAGAAAGTTGTGTTCAAGCACAGAAGAGGCTCTCCAGGATTTGAACAGCGTGGGCAGGTGGAGTGTTTGAATTTCATACCCTGATTCATAGTTTCCACAACTCCATGTGCAATTTTTCAGAAAGATTCGTCGTTGACTGCCGACATGTCCCCCTTTGGCGTGGAGGAACGGGACGAGCCCTTGTCTGTGCTCTCAGAGCCCGAGCTGCTCTGATTCTGTTGTTCTGATCCTGCACTGGAGGTCACTGTAGAAGACGACGTGGATGAAGAGCGAGTCTTTTCTTTAAAGTCTGTGATAATTACTGTGACATTTCCCACTGTGACTGCCAGCTGCTGTGCGGTACTTCTGTCCACATTTTTCAGTCTGGGTCTAGAATAAATGAGAAGCCATTTATTAAAAGGATAAAAATAAACGAGAAGGGAAGAGTTTATTAGAGAAAGCACTGGAAAACAAACTCGGTGTGACTCGTCCTCCCCTCGCCGGCACAGATGGCAGTAGCTGGGAGGAGAACCCAGGCAGCAGGAAGTGCTGCACAGTGGAGGATGAAGGTCTGACCTGCTCCCTGTGCCAGCCAGGCTCAGCCCCAGAGGAACGACCTGTCTCACAGAGCTCTGCACAGGGTGTCTGTTGTAGACTTATCCCTAACCCAACTCTGCCAGAAAGGAGGACACCACGGCAGAGCCAAGCGGTCAGGAGCCAGACAGAGTGAAGGATCTCCTCCCCAAGGGGCAGATGAAAGAGTTCTCTTATCTAAATTCACCATCTCATCATGTGCCTTGATGTTATGAGACAAGGCTGTGACTCTGCAACACAAAACCACATGAAAGCGTTCGGCCACGGCTCTTTCATTCCCATGTTGGAACTCTGCAGCTGCAAACAACACAGGCACTGGGACAACTTGGCTTCTCTTTCAGCTGCTTTGAGCTTATACAAATCAGATGCCCAATCAGCCTATGGATAGAATAGCTCAAAATGTTCCCTCTGGAATCGAGGCTATTGTAAATAAAATCCAGAATGTACAAAGGTATTTCTTGCAGCCAGACCTTTTGCTCAGGGAAGGAAAAAAAAAAAAAAAAACAAAAAAGGAAAAAAAAACCCCCAAACCACCAGAAAAGAACCCACTGGTATTTATTGCTCAGGATTATCTCAGTAATTTGCATGCTGTGCTATCATTCAATTAGTAATGTAGCTAATAAGGGTCTAAACTCTAGGAGGCTGACATTCATGCACATTTCACGGGCTGGTCCAAAGCTCTGCTACAACAAACCTTGGACACTCCTACAGCTACCAGCAAATTCCAAGTCAGCTGCAGTGAGTGCTGTAATTTACAGCTTTTGCTCCTAATTAAGGGTCAGGCTTAAGCAGCGGAATATTCCCAATAGGGAAATTAAAAAGGAGAGTCTTTATACATCAGTGAAAAGTAGCTTGCTGAGAGCTGCCTTATTGAGAGGGATGGAGGGAAGGTTAGTTTACTTTGGGATCAAGCTCCAGCTTTTAAACCACTCTGCCTTTTCTCCTCCTCGTTTGCAGCACACTAGGCTAGTGCAGTAAAACAGAAAGAGTGGGAATTAAGCTCATTCTGCATCTGCCATGAATACTCAATGGCTTGCACTGGTATTAACAAGGGGAAAGTCCTGCAGTACTAACTATCCAAGTGGTATTTCAGATCTAGACAGAATAGAAAAATGTATTGAGGACAGATGTACAGCTTCTAAGATAGAACAATTGTATTTCTGCAAACTTCCTTACCAAAAATGAACTTACCGCACCAAAAATAGTATTTTCTTATCTAACCTAGGAGGCTGTCTCAGTTTTTAACAACAAGTACCACAGGAAAAGCATTTCAAATAGATAGAAAATGCAAAAAAACCCCCAGTGCATAACAGCCAGTAGAAGCTCCTACTTGCAGCAGCCCCCGGGCTCGGGGACCGGCCTTTCCCAGCCCAGCACGGCGCTCACGGGTTGCTGCGCCCACGCGGGTGTCAGGCACACACACTGCCTGGCAAACCCACCACGTAACCACAGGCCAGATGGAGTGATGTCACCTTGTTTGTGGGTGACAAGACAGGCCAGCCAGCTCAGCAGGTTTTGGGGTTTCCGCGGCTCTCGGGTGCCGTCCCGGCAGACGCCCCCACAGCAGCACCGAGCGTTCCCGGAAGCGTAGTACGAGTACGTGTTTTCCTCCCCAGGTCCCGAGTTCCTCTAGGAAACCCAGTTCTTCCTGTAATTTGCCTGGGTCACTTGTTTCCTCTTGTGCTCAGAAACAGCCAACAAAAAAAATGCTGGCCCAGATAGCGGAACAGACCCTGCTGCCTCCACCTTCCTACAGGGTTTGAACGTGAACTCCGGCTACTGCTTGTCAAAAACCAGCACTGAGAATTTAGGGGGAAAAAAAGGAGGAAAATAAAAATGGAACTGCCCATGCATCTTTAAATGCCATGACAAAGTAACGTGGAAGGGGAAGCAGGGCTGAGGTGCAGGATTTCTCCACAGTCCCACTCACAAATATTCTCAATGTCGGTTTTAGAACTGAGCTCTCTGACCGTTTCTCTAGAAGGTTTTCAGGGTTTCCCCTGTACAAGGAGTTGATTAAGCACAGATGAAATCCTCCAGACAATCTCTTCAGCACATGCATACAATTTTTGCTTCTTACAGAAGGCAAATGGATTGGCCCATTCATGTTATTTTACAAAATTAAACACCCCGGCGCTTCATGTTTATAGTGAAAAAGGTTTATGGTCAAATAAGAAAAGTGTTTCAAAACATTCAATCTGAAAGTGCACAGGGTGAAATGGGATAAACAAAGATATTCTGTCAGAAGCAGGCATGGAATCCAAGAAGTTCAAACAGGATTTCTTAAAAATCCAGAGAGCCCTAAAAGACAATTTACAAAAAAAAATCCCCAAAACAACAGTTAAACAATCTGGACATGAAAAAAAGCTGAACAGGTAACTTATAACTCTGTAAAAATCAGATCCTTTAAAAAGACCCTTGACAGCACTCCCGAGGGCAGTGCAAGAAAAGTTCCACTAAGCTAAACACTTAAAGAAACAGGGTAAGAACTGAGGGAGATGAGGTAGTCCTTAAAAATACCCAGTTAGACCTGATACTATTAAGGCTTAATTAAGAATGACAAAAGCTTGCCACAAAACGTGGACTAAAAGACTCTGCAGTAGACAGAGCGACTCCTTCAAGAAGGAAAAACAATTATTTGATGTAATCTCTCAATTTAGTATTATGTCATCAGTCAAGTGCATCAAGTCTCCTGCACCCTAAGTCTCAAAAAAAGTACCATTTAAAGAACAGGACAAGAAAAAAAATCATTGTAATAAAGTTGTATTTCTCTAATCAAATCAGGAATGGACACTTCAATCTTTGGGGGCTGAGGAAGAGTTAACAGCAGTCCCTGCAAACAGCTCAGTCTTGTAGCACAGCAAATTTCACACTGCCCTCACTACATTCCAGTGGGTTACTGGGTAAAGGATATTCACTCTTATTAAAGATTTTCATGCTATTATTTAAAAACTTCTAAGCCAAGAGTTTTCTGCAGTCACACTTTGCCAATTTTAATGCCAACAGCTGTGCCAACCATATTTCCCATGTGCTTTACAACTGTTTGCAGCAAACTAATACTGCCTCAGTTCATGTGGCTTCATTATAAAACACTTATTACAGCACATTTTAAAGAGAGATGCAATTCTTGTGCAGCCCACACAGGCAAAGCACCCAGTTCAGTTCTGCCTCTTGTAGCTCTCTTGTAGTTCAATAATATAGAAACTGTTTTTTGATGCCGAATGTTTGATTTAAGAAATGGAAGATCAGCACAGGCAAGACTAGGAACAAACCTCTCTCCTACACTCCTCTGAAACTTAGGCAAATATCAAACCAGCCATTTGTGCTTTTTCTTGATAGCAAGATCCCAGCCAATCTGTTCATGTATACTTAGTTCCTGTATACTTGGGAAATTATCTTGACAATTACAGTGGCTGAATTATGGATAAGGAAGTAAAAAAGTAACCTTTGTTACGGCTATCGAGCCACGATAAGAACTCGATACGATTGCTGGTTAATGTTTTTCTCCCACTGTGTTTTACAGCCAAAAGCAGCACTGCCCAATTGACAGTACAATTACTTTAGGAGAGAAATGAAAACTGAGTGGACAACAGAGTTAGTATTTCTAATGCCCAGATCTGTGCTCACCAGCAGAGTGTTTGAGTGCTCATACATCAACAAAAGAAGTGTTTGCTATATTATATAACTCAGTTCTCAGACACCAAAAGCTGAACTTCAGTCTAGAGTTACCTTGAAGTGTGATTTGAGTCGCTGGTCTTTGTTGTAGTATTCCCAGACTGTATGCTGTTTGCTTCACTAGGAGGATCTTTCACAATATCTGACTTTGGTCTGGAACAGTTGGAGGGAAGAGGGAGAGCACCATGTTAGTTTAACTGCACAATTAACCAATGCCACTGACATCACATCACATTTAACAGTGTATCCTTCACACTTACTTAGTCTTCTTGTTAGTGTTCTTCTTTGTAACACTTGGACTAATTTCCTTCTCCTTGTCAGGTTTTTCTTTATCTTGTTTTTCGACTTTCTCCTTCTTCTCCTTCTTAGGTGGTGGTGGGGTTGCATATTGCTGGGCAACTTGTTGTGCCACCAACTGAGAGTTTATTCTAGGTTTTCTGTAATGACAATAAAAAGAGAGATCTATAGTCAATTTTACACAGTAAAAATAGCTACACTGAGAGCAGTATGAAGATTTATTTCAGCAACCAGGGAAGAACACTCCACTTAAGGAACCAAATGGATGTCCTTATTTAACGTGAAGTACTACTGCTGTTACCAAACAAGAAATTTAAAATAAAGAAATACTCCAAACTGCTGTTTCATCAGTTTTTAGCATCTAACATTCATAAGTATAATGGTCCCTTTCTTCCATCCATATCATGAAACCACAGCCAATTTTGGGGGGACAATAGTGAAAAAGCAGCTTTTTAAGAAGCTGCCAGCCATGTGCTGTGGCTACACTTGAGGAGAAGGAACAGAATGTGACTAAAAAAAGTTTCCTGATAAACATCAGTCTCCTTCGTATCTTTCAATTTAATTTCTCAAACGAGCTTCTGGTTCCCCACAGCAGCAAACCTTGCACAAATAACAATGAACAAGAGAAGGTAACTGAGATGACTTTGTCCTGAGGGCTGGGAGCAAAGCTGGCTGGCAGGAGCACAGGAGACAAGTGGGCATTCACACTTCCACAGGGAATGGCAGTGCCAGCCTCCGACACTCCGTCCTCACACAATTGTCTCCAGTCCCTGGTGGAGCTCGGACAAAAAACACGAGCAAACTGCCTTTCAAAGAAAACTTCCATTTGAAATTGCAGCTCACACAAAGAACAGCCTCACTGTAACCAATACCATGGTTATTGGTCCTCACATATCCTGTAGGAATTGCTGCCTTTGTTTCTCATTCCTCAGCCAAACTCTAATGCCCTCTCAGCTTGACAACTCAACACCTCTCCCCCTGGCCTGGCATATCACAAAGCACTTTATACCCTGAACACTCTGACTATCTGTGATTGATTCTATCCCTTCATCATGCCAGAAAGATCTATGCTCCCTGTGTCCACACAGCTTGTGGGAGGGGAAAAAAAAAAAGCAGGTAATCAACTCCATTAGTCGTCCCTAATGAACCAAATACTAATTGGAACAGTTGCTCAGGCTTGTCCAGAGCTGTTAAATGCTCGTAAATATGATTCGAATTTTGTACATAGATCAGACTACAACAGCCAATGAAAGCTGTACCCAAATATCATCAGGGCTATAACTGGCACACAGAACCCCAAGGGTTTCTGCTGCAGAGCTCTGTACCCACACCCAGCTTTTACTGCAAACATCTACAGAGGCTTCAAGAAGCTATTTAGTGGTTTCACATGTATAAAAAAAAAAATACAAACCACTAATTGCTCACATGTAACATATGCACTTAGAGATGATACAGACAATGGAAGACCCAGAGAATTTCTATTCCCTGTCACAAGAAAATCCAAGTCTCTAATGAGCACCTTTTGGTACTGGTTTCCTGTATAATGGCACCAAGTTACTACTGAAGCCAGATACACACAAATATTTCATTTCAGTACCACAGTTATATGTATACCACACCACAAAGTCTATGCAACAGGTTGTAATCAGGCCCCTGACCCATCTCAACACCACTGTGGTTTTTTCACCAACACAGAAACTCTAACTCATTTTATGCTGCAATCTGCATAAGTGTCTGAGAGAACAAAGATGATCTGGTGTTCAGCTTTAAATAAGTGTGAAGCTGAAACGTTCTGCAGGTTGGATAATGCAGTCACCTGTTCCACAGAACAGTGAAGATACTGAGCATCCCTGAAATCCAGTACACAGCAATTTCTGTCTGCATGACTGAGAATAAATACCTTAGAAGAAGTTGTTTGGTTACACTGAAAAGATTTTGAGATTGATGCAGCCACACTAAAAGCTGACAACAGTAACTTGTGTCAAGCAACCTGCTCACCGCCTACTGCAAAGAAAGATAAAATGTCAAGAGATCTTCAAAGAGAGGGCAGATACCATCTCCCTACATGATTATACATGATTAACCTCACTGCTTGAAGCTGCCACTTCTGCCCAGAGTTACAGTTATTCACTGTTTACACAACCAGCTAAATCAGAAACCTGAACCCTTCACGGGAAATCCCAATTCATGAATCTGAGGGTTTTTCCTACTTCACACCACTCTGATGTGCTGCTTGTGATGTTCTTTCCAAGCCTGGTATCCAACCAAGCTGCCCTTCCTGTTGCAGGAGTGCTGCACTGCTTGAACCATGATACAAATTTTAAAATAGAAACTTCAACTAAAATAAAAAAACCCATATAAATATCCCACACCGTATTTCCCTGGAGGAGGCTGGAAAGCCGAAAGGACCAGGCTTAAAGCACTCCTGTGGAGACACTTCACCCTGTGCTCTTCCTCTCCTTATCAGTGCCTGTGACAGCACACTAAATTTATTAAGTTTTATCATTTTCTGGCCAGTCACTGACATTACTACCACAGCTTCTCCAAACTTCATATTTACATATTCTCTCTTACACACCAATGGATCACTGGTGAGGGCAAAGCCAAAACTGGAAGAGGAGAGAGTGGGAAGGAGGCAGCAACCTGAGGAAAGGGGACCAGCCCTGCTCATGGGGTCCCTCCTGCATGAGGAAGGGAGCAGAAAGATGCTGAGACTTTGGTCAACACTGAGCATGTTCCAAGATCTCCTGTGCCACCAGATTTTATTAAAAATAATGCAAATAACCCAACAAACAGCTTTCCAATTCCTGACTGTTTCACTCACACGATCAGCAAGCTTAGGAAGAGGATAAAAACTAGGTAATTTAAGCAATTGGCATACTAATAGTAATAATAATTGAAGTAATAAGATCCTTCAAGTAAGGCCCACGCTGCCACCATGGCCAGGATACACTATTTACAAGGCCTTTACTGAAAAGCCAAGCAAAGCAAGTTGAGCAGTGTGTTTTTAACCACAGCAAACTATAACCAAAGGAACCACAATGGAGCGAAGCAGCTGCACTACCCAAAACTTGCTCCAAGTTTCTCTGCCTACCAAAAACACACTCAAGGGCTACCTAACATCCCTAGCACAGAATATACAGTGACAGAATGGTTTGGGTTAGAAGGGACCTTAAAGTCCACCCAGTCCCAGGGATGAGGCAGGCACAGCTTCTCTGTGCCAGGGCCTCACCACCCTCCCAGGGAAGAATTTCTGCCTTGTATTTAATTTAAATCCACCTCTTTCAGTTAAAAGCAATTCCCCCTTGTGCTATCACTACATGCCCTTGTAGATCATCCCTCCAGACTCCTTTCCTGCCTGTACAGCCATCCATCCATATCCTAGTCACGCTGTGTGTCAAAGCAGCTCTCCTCATGAGTGCTGTGAATTCTTTTCCAGCTGTGGCAGCAGGAAGCTTGCACTGCCTTCTAGAAATAAGGAAAAAAGTGAATTCAATAACACTTTGCAGTGAATACGAGTCATCTTCCCATTCAGAATCTGAACTAGGAAGGAAAAAAGGAGAGAAACAAGGCTCATTCCCACTTGGGCTACAACAATTTAACATGGAGTTCTAAGAGCAGAAAGATCCCTTCTTTCCTTTTTTGTTTTTTTGAACACTCAATGTGTCTAAGACCCTAATTTTTTTTCCAGCTGGCCTTTTTATTTAGTGATTTTTCCTGCCACCTCCAAAGAGAACGCTTCAACCCAAATACACCGCTATTATATTAAATTATCACTTGAGCAGAACAACTTGAACAGAAAGTTGCAACCACCTCTAAACTCTGTAAGAATAAACAGCTACAGAAACAAGTATTAACCATTTTTTTATCCAAAAAACGTTCTTATCAGTTTACTTTCTGTAACATTCAACTGTTCACATGCACAAAGGATAC
Source organism: Platyrinchus mystaceus (assembly GCA_035041135.1). Lineage (NCBI taxonomy): Eukaryota > Metazoa > Chordata > Aves > Passeriformes > Tyrannidae > Platyrinchus > Platyrinchus mystaceus. The sequence continues at coordinate 3,684,973 of JAWWLV010000024.1, read as the reverse complement.
ATCTAAATGACAAAAATCGAACCCCAGCTCAGCTTTTTCCAAGCTTTCTAACCAGCACTCATGCTTAAGAAACAACTATATTGGCATTTACTAGAAGGTTTAAAGTATCAACATTACTCACAAACCACAACAAGCTAACAAGTCTCAACTTCCCAAAAATTATCTGAAGAGATTCAGTACTTAGTACTGGACTTAGTTCTTCAATTTTCAAAGCAAGTATCTGAAATAGGTATGTTTACTCCTACCTGAGCATTATGACAGTAAAGTTACACTTTGCTTGGACAATTTCCCTTAATTTAGGTGACAGCCCTGAGTAAAAACTGAGTAAAGATCCAACACTGATGTGGCAAACAAATGCACATCATCATTTTTCTTTTTACAACATGCAGAGGACTGTCTCTTCTCCCCCTCTAAAACTAAGAGCAATTAAACAAAATTAAACTGGGCTCTCAAAGTTATGTACAGACAAATAAATAGTTTCATGTGAATTAAACTTTTTTTTAGTTCACCTCTCAGGAGCAGATACTTGCACAACAACCTCTGCAGCAAGGACACTCTGCTGCATGAAAAAGCTGAAATATGTGTCTACTGTAAGAATGGCTGTGGCATCTGGGCCTCTTCACCATCAACTACCAGAAGTGATGCACACAAATAATCTTTACTACCTTTCAGTAACAGAGCAGCACAGAACTATTGTGCCTGAAAATATACACTATATGCAAATATATGTATATATATATATACACACACTACATGCAAATAATATCACAGCCTCAGATTGTCATATGAAGTGACACATTGGCTGATGGGAAGCGGAATAAATGCAAGACCTTGGATTGTTGTCTTTAAATAAATAAAAAATTAAAAATTAAAAACCAAACTGTAACTTTAAGGTTCACTACTTGCATTTCCTTCTGTCTGTCAAAGCTTTCCCTTTAAAGCCTGTCTCAGGACCAAATCCAGAGCACTGACACAGGAATTCTGCTGTAGCCCCTGCAGCTGGGCTCAGGAGTGGAGCAGCACAAATCACTGCACATCCCACACAGGAGAGTTACTCAGACCTGGATTTGGAGAGGGATATAGGAGGATAAGTTACATCATATATCTCATGTGACCCCAATTTCTGTACCTGTTTGGGATTTCTCTGGTCCCTCTAGCTCCTGCAGACACTGCAGCAGGGAAGGGACTGACTGGGCTTCACACCCACAGACCTTGAGGGACTCCGGCAATCCCCAGGAATGTGGATCTAATTACAGCAGCTCTCACTTTCCTGCAGCTATGTCATCAGAAGAATGAAAGTGGCATCGAGTGGGATTTCAGAGTCAAAAGCCTCGTGCAACGTGGAGTAGGGAGGATTTGGATAATTTCATGCTGCTCTGGCTTTGATGCACGTGGCGATACCAGGCGACCTCTGAGAAAAATGTGTTTCAGACGCTGTGCAGTGTGAAGTACGTGATTATTTTAATAACCCCAGTGGCACATGAATGTGGCTTTGCTCAAAGAAAAACAAGAAAACAAGCCTAAAAGTATTTACAGTGTTTATAAAACAGTTAGTGCCAAAACAATAATACAGCAAGCATCCTTCTGAGCATAAAGCAAGGTTAGAAATTAACCCAGGAGCACAAACAAAATTAACGCCCCCTTAAAAGAATTTTACACCCAGAAAAACCAAAGCTTTGGAGAAATTAAGCCATAAATATGATGGGTGAGCCCTCATTCCTTCATGCATATTTTCCAGCTCATTTGTGATGACCACACGGTCCTTTTTATCAACCAGAAAAAGGATGAATGGACAAACTGTCCTTAGTGTACAACTGCAAGGCAGTATGGAAGCTGTATACATTTATCTCAAGTTCTCCATGTGATCCAAGACCACAAAGCAACAATAAAAACAGTAAAAGAAGACTAGAAGGACAAACTGCAAGAAATATGTGAGTGAGCAATATTTTGTTGAAAGAACAGATTTTTCCTTTAACACTGATGTGCTAACGCTGTGTTTTTATTTAAAAGACAGATGTTTTTAAAAAGTTAATCACAGGAACACCCACTTCTGGGGAGCAGGTGTTGGGCACAGCAACATGTTTGAAAGACAGTGTTAAGTCTGAACATTTTGGAAAAAAAAAAAAAACAAACATGAAAGAAAATAACAGCTTCACACAAAGCAAGCAACTGTTTGCCATAAAACAAAGTAAGTACATTTAGAAGTGTACAGCCTCCTCCAAAAACTGTTCAACATCCTCCTGGACCATCCAGCCCACTGCCTTCTACCTCCTCCTCAGAAGAGTCAAGAATAGGCAGCACAGAGATAAAGAAGCCTCAGTTTTGCCAATAAATATTCTCGGCCACAACAACAAACCTTGAGCTGTTCAGATTTCAGGAGAGTATTTTAAAACTTTTTTCTTTGTCCACCAGAAGATTTTAGACTTCAGGTCATTTCTCACAGTTCCAACAACCCCCATGTCCCTTCTGTTTTTAACTTTGAAAAGTTCAAAATGACATGCAGTACTTCACATTTCGTGGGCTGACAAAGCTGCCAGCTCCTGCCTTTTCAGGAAAATCTGTTTTTCTGCAATTTTTCTCCTTTATTTTTTTTTGAAAACCAATTAAGAATGGGAAAGTTATTAAATGAAATGCCAGCTGTCACCTTCCATTTACAGAACAGGACAGGCACTACTGTTTGGTGGAACGTGGCTGGTCACTGCCTCTGTGCCACTGGAGGAGAGCTGGGACTCTTTGAATAATGTGGGTGGAAAGAATACTCAGTTCTTACTTGTCACAGAAGAACATTGCTTACTTTTAATTATTTGGGTGTATTTACAAAGCAAAGTGTATAAATCAAAGAGTTTTATTTCCAAGAGATGCCACTGCATATTTTTGATTTTTTTTTTTAGTGAAAACATGCTAAAAGTCACAAAACCAGTGCTAAGAGAGTCCCAGAATTGCTCTATAAAGCTATTTCACTCTGACTGCTCAATAGCAGAGTGTAACAGGCTTTTCAATACTTTTACAGTTCTTTGTTAATATACATTGTTTCATAAAATCCCATTACAAAACAGTCTAAAGTCAGGGTCATAGGATGTTTTTGGAAGCAGTTTGACCAGAATTTTGCCACCCTGAAGCTGAGTAGTCACAGAATTCCTCAAAACACCCGTTCTGGCACAGTAAAGAATTGGAAACTGCAAATACTGTTTGCTGGTACCACCACAAATCCAAACATGACAGCAAATCTGGACCATTCACCTCCTATCAAATATCAAATTAAGAAAGGAACATCTTATATGGTGCTTCTTGCACAGCTGGACTTAGGATCTAGTGGGCTGCCAGCAGGAAGGGAGCCCTGAGCCAGAGAATAGGGCTGTTTGGGAATTTGTTGGAAAATTTTCAGTGGAGAAGCACCACTGTTTGCATTTTTGCAAGTACACGGCTTCTCTTTTGGTTTGTTTTGGTGTTTTGTTTTGGTTTGTTTTGTTTTTTTTTCCAAGGGAAACTGATAAATCACAGACCAGCCTTTCTGCTTAAAAAGAAGTGAACCTGAGAGTGACCACTGGGTCTGTTCCACCAAGTGTTATGGGCTCTGCTCACCTCACTGCTCCTTGTCAATCACACAATACAGCAAAAATCATTCAAAAAGAGATATCTAACACAAGAGGTATCTATGGTGCATCAGTTTTGGAGCACAGGTTTATTCTGCTGGGCCTCTGTAGAGGGTTTACAATATCAAATAGTGTAAGACAGAAGCTCCTGCACAGTCTGCAGAACCACCCCCACAGGGTCTCCTGCAAAACAGCCCTTCAAGAACAACCACCTTCCCCTTTTGCAGCTATTTAATTTGAAATCACAAAACTGCAAAAGGAAGAGCTTTTCTTCAGGCTTCTCTGATACAAGAGCAAAGATGGAAAACAGCAGTGACGGTGAATAACAACGGTATCAGTTATTGGAACAGAGCCTGGGGTTTACTTAACTGCTAATTCTGTGAAATTTAGCTTACTGTGTCTGCAGGAGGCAAAACAAAAGTAGTGCTGAAGTTCTGGAAGAAATGCTGCTGTTTCTCCTCTTAGAGGAAAAGGCTGCCTGGAAGCACAGGCAGTGCTGGCACTCTCACCTCTCTTCTCACCTCCAGCACTCACCTACACTGCAACAGCAGATCCTTCACATCTCCCACCCCTGGGAGTGTCCAAGGACAGGCTGGATGAGGCTTTGAGCAACCTGGTCTAGTGGAAGGTGTGGGAGTTGGAATGAGATGAGCTTTAAGGACCCTTCCAACCCAAACCATTCCATGATTCTACGACTCCATAAGACAAAACATAGCCTGAATTACAGTTTTTCAGATGGTTTCTTGCTCCGCTATTTTACATAAAAAAATAATTTTCTACTAAGATTTTTTTAATGGTCCATTTTAAAAAAATAGCCATAAATTAAGAAAAAAAGAGGACAATACATCTCTTCTGCTTAAAACAAAACTTGCAATATGTAATAGATTAAAATGGCATCAATTTCCCAATTGCAACATCACCCTAAATTCCAGCTGAACAAAAACAACTGTACAACTCCCCTTCTTGCCCTCTCCCCAGGTCTACCAGCAAGTAGTAGTTAGGTCCATGGCTAGTCATTCCAGAAAGGGCACTGCTTCCAATTCATTTACTGCATTTCTAATCAAGAAGTTTTACAGCAGCAGAAAAACTGTGTGAATATACACAAAATCCACAACCCAAACGAGATGCAACTGTAAATGTAAAAGATCACCCCAAGCCCAGATTTGAAAAGATGGCCTTGAGATCACAAAATGATTCCACTTAGGTATGTGAAATGTCCTTGGTCATCAATAATCTTAGTTACATATTGCAAGTGCTGCACAAGCTTCATTTCTAGAAACTTACTGCAACTGCCCTTCTCGTGCTATTGACCCATCACTGATCCACTCAGAGCTTCAGTTTAATCCATCACTGAAAACTCAAATTGGTATTTCAGCAGGTTGTACATCGAAAGGGTAAAATTTAGCATGCAGCTGCTTCTGGTGTTTTCATCTACAGCCAAACCTTACTGCAAAACACCAAATGTTCTGTGATTTACAAGGACTTGCAAAGTTGTTATGGAGAACCCCTGATCTCAGCACTGAATTTACTTGCCTACAAGCACCAGAATGATGATAAAACTAAGGACATTTGACTTGCTTGACAAAAATAAGCTGCTCTCACTGGCAAAAATTTGAAAACAGTTCATAAAGCTGGCAGCAACCAAGATGTGTATAATAAAATACACAGATTTACAACAAAAACAATTACTTAAAATACTTCTTCCTATTTGACTGTTTATTAAGCTATGTGTAATCCTGAGAAAAGTGAACAGGCTCAAAACTTCCTGTTGAGTAACCAAGTGCAGTTGGCAGCATCAGGGTCTAAACGAGTCTGATAAAAAATGAACATGCAGGTTCTCCAAAGAAACTGCTCATGGCTATTGTATTCTAAATTAACATAACAAAAATCTGAGGAAAAGAATACTTTAGCAACTCTAGCTAGAGCTAAAAACTAGGAACACCAGACATGGTGTTATAAAAGTGCCTTACCACTGCTGCCAATATATATATATATTTCTGTTTCAGGCACTGAAATCTTGAGTAATAACAGAAATTGTCATGTATAGAACATCCTTTAATCCAGCTTGACATGTCCCATCTGTGAGTATCTGCCTCCAGGTTTTGGGATACTCAAGTCTCACACTTCAAAATCACAGCAGGAGAGAGACCAAACTTGGAAAACAAGCAACAAAAAAAAGGAGAGATGCTGAGAAAATGAGCTCCCTACCAAAAAAGGAGATGTCATTTAAATTCTAAAGTTGATCCCCTCCCAAAAAGCTATTATTAAAACTAAAATGTAAACTACATTTCCAAAAGCCTCCTTCTTAGAGGTGTGCTACTGGGTAAGCACAAAGAAAAACCTGTACTCTTCTCTCTTGTAGGAAGATTTCTACTGAGCAACTCTTTTGCAAAGTCCCCTTAAAATGTGTGGGTTGGTTTATCAGAGCAAAATTCCACTGTGCTTGTATGACACTGGAACACTGTACAGTTAAAAAAGAAGACTTCTCTATCATTTCCCAACCAGGATAAGTCCAGATAGAAGCAAAATGAGAAATTCCCACTTCTACAATGGATGTTGAATAGACTCAATAGACCCCAAATCTCTAGGGATGCCATATTAATAAAAAAAAAAAAAAAAGCCAACTGAGTGAGGCAGTAATTTTAATTCAGCTACATCAGACACTGCAGGCTTTACATAAATGAGAGAACCTGAGCCTTTCCAGCAAGCCAAACCTCCTTTTTATTAAAAGAACCTCAATGATATGATTTCCTTTCATATGAAAGTGACATTTCAAGAGCCCTGGAACAACCAGAACGCAGCCGTACGGCAAAGCCCGGCCTGCAGGAGCCGTGCAACGTGAGACGGACATCAGGGATGCTCCAGTGTGGGGTGGATGCAGCAGCACAGGGAGCTGATCCTACTGGTCCCACTAAGTGCTACCCCACCTACTCCTTCACACCTCTGTCCCAGCACAATCTGCAGTGAAAAGGTCACTGCCAAATGTTTAATGGAAAAACTCCCTGTTCAATAAACCGGCTTGTTTTTCTAAACCCGCAGCTCCGGAGGACCACGAGGCAGCAGACACGCGTTTCCAAAAAGGCCCCCATGTGCTCAGAGGAGCTCTTTCTGCCCATTGTGTTCTCTGAACACAACGTGATAACTGAACACAGATGCAGGAGTGACAATTGGGGGTGTCCAGCTCTGTCCAGGCAGCACAGCACGCGGCGATCCCGCACACACGCTGCTTCCCGGGAAAGCCGGAGGGGAAGCCAGGCTGCCATCGAGAGCTGCTGTTGGAGCACCGTGGGAACAGCACAGCCTGAGAGCACAGCAACTTTTGCTTTCAGAATTATTACTCCTGGGCGTGAGGAACTGACCCAGATGGTTTCAAAATTTGCCAGGAAACAATATTACAATACTCAGTTTGAAAGCTCGTCCTCCCACTAACTAGGAAGCCTTAGAAGAAACCTACTTAGTAAATCATTGGTTCCCACTTGGAGTGCTACTGTGAGTTATTTATGTGTGCCTACCATGATGTAAGATAGGGCAACTCAACTACCTTTGTAAATAAAATTAGCAGGGACCACTCTCCTACACAACAAAAAGCCAGAAATAATTAATTACAACAACAGAAACGTTTCCGAGTTCTCCACAAGCCAACTTCTGATCTGCAGATAACAATGATAACTACTTGTCCAGACAAAACTATTATTTTTCAAGACAGTTCTCAGATAAGGTAATCTTGAACCTAAAATACTGATTTTATTGTCCTACCACTGTTTTCACCCTGATGACTATTGTTTTGCAGCTTTGCATATGCTCACACGGTTTGTGTTTATTTGTACACTCAAACACACACAACCAAACTCCTGAATTACCATCACTCTGGTACAAGCCCCAAGAAGGGAAAGCAAGCAAATTCAGTTAAGAGCTCTTTTTCCCCCTCCAAATTCTTCAAAGCAATTCTGGTGTTCCATCCTAAAGAAGCGGTTAGTCTCACTGAAAACTACCAGTTACACTGTGAACCTGTGCCAGCGGCAAATCACTCCAACTGCCCTGGCACCATCATTTAAAGTCATTTTCCATTTAAAGAGTCTCACATCAGCGCCAGCACAGCCTTTCATTACCCATCCCACTTAATACCCACAATCTCTCCACAGCTCACTCGCTCGGTCTCCACTGACCAAGCAGCACACAGAGACTGATGTGCGGATTATTGGGATTCCTAATGCTTTCCTCCCCGCTGGCTGAGTGCTGAGCTCTTGGCAGGCTGCCTGACCCGCAACACGTGTGGGTTTGTCAGCCTAATGCACTGTGTCATCTGCACAGGCTCGGGACGGAGCGGACGCGGCCACGGCCGGCGGCTCCCAAAAACTTCCAGCTGCTGCACTTGCCAGCACTGGTGGCAACACAGGTACAGGAGTGAGTGTCTGGGTGTTTGCCACTGCTTCATTTCCCAGAGGCAAATATGTGGGGTGAGAACAACAGCACCCAGCACGATCCTTTAACCGAAGGATGCGGAGTCAACACAGGGCTTTCCCGTACAAAACATCCGTCCTCGCTTCACTGCTGTTTTGCAATGACTCAAAATCTGCACATCAAGGTTCTGGATCTGAGTGTTTTCTTTTTATATCACCTATCTTCTCTTAAATTAAATCATGACAGTGAAAATTCAGAGACACAGGCTCAAAAATGAGTTGTGACCAAGTCAGTTGTCGCTCATTGGTTTGAGGGGTTGGGTTGTTGCTATTAAAACTGTTCCTGTGCCCAGCAATTAGTCAGGGTAGAGAGAAATGAGGCTGGGGCATTTTTCTATATAAAAGAGAGTATACTGAGGTATTTTCAGGTGTGAGACAGTGCATCAGACCTGTAAATCCCGCTGTAAACTCTCACAGGATGAATATACAACAGGAAATACCACACAAATAGCAAATTTATTTGCAAATAGCAAATAAATGCAAATTTACCATCCTGCGTAACTAAGAGGTGTCGTGAAAGTGAAACAGGTTTGCAGATGAATGAAGTACAGAAGTCAGTGGAGATCATACTTGGAAATGGAAGAAGACAATACATAGAATACAGCTGAAGTTTCACTTCCTCTGTACAACAAAAGAGAACAGAAAGCTCAAGCACAGCACATGGCACACCCTTCACAACCTCCTCAGACAACACACACTGCCCAGACACACTGAGACTTTCTACTTTGTATCTGATGTCAGATTAGAGATATTGCAAATTATCTGAGCAGAGAAGGATAAAATTACCAACTGCATAACTAAATCCGGGGATTTTTAGACAACAAATTACAAACCTATTTTTGTGCTAATAAACACACCGTAATTATTTTAGAATAGCAAGCACAGTAACACAACAAATAAAGGAAAGTCCTGAAAAGCACTACTAAGATGACCAGATGCACTGGGTTTGGTTCTGTTTCAGTGTATCATCAGCATCACAATATCCAGACACCTCAGTCTCAGGTGTATCTATTCAGATAGCTCTTGATTAGGTTTATTTCCAGTTAAGTGCAGGGGAAGTTTTTTTGAGCTCTGAGACTACAACCCACTGGCGATACACATCTACCAGATTAGAGAAATTACTTGCTTCTGGAGATTTACAAAAATGACTCAGTGGGATTCTACGATGTTGTGTTGCTTCCTCCTCTAATTTCTTCCTGGATTGGTGCAGCTAAAAATGCTTATCACCAGAATTTCCAAGTTAAAGCAAGCTAAAAACAGAACCTTGTTTTTACTAGAACGCACTGCGGAAAACCGAGTTGAGCAACCACTTCCTAAGGAGCTCAGACCCACACTCTGCACAAAACTGGGGAGTAGAACAGCACAAGGTTTCGGGGTTAGCACAACTTTCTGAGCAATTACACACACACACACCCCAACCATCTCGAGAGAAAACAAGAAAATACTTTCTCATCACTATCTCTTTTCATAACCTGTGGGGTCAGTCAGAGCAGCAGCAAGTGCCAGGATTCAAACCAACACGAAACTTCCCCGCCTGTCTGCACTGCCCATGTGAGACAGTCCTGACTGTTCCTGCCATTAGCTTTCCAAACCACCTACTCCCCCTCGATGCACCCACAAAGCCAGAGGGGTTGACAGCAGTGCAGCTCTGGTGCCCGTGGTGAACAACAGCCAGGAAAGTCATGAGTACTGAAACCCCTCACCAGTATTTGCAGCCTGACCTGGAACTCTGAAAGTCTATTTAGCTTTAAAAGCTCAGTGGAACACACAGGCTTAAAAAACACACAGGCTTAAAAGTTCACTAACTGAAATTGGTCGCTTCTGGGGGTACACAAGGCAGGAAAAGTTGAAGCAACCACCTTCATGCTGCAATAACACAACTGCTCACTTTTCCACCAAGTTTCCTCACAAGAAATTGAAAACAATCAAATACCACAGAAAAACACATGGAAATTATCATTATGGCACCAAAACAAAAGCAGAAAAGCTTTTATGTGCCTTTTAACAAAAGAAAGTCTAGTTTTGAAACAGCTGCTTGACTGAGTGGAGCCCACGCCCGAGGCAGGGGCTTGGTTTGGTTTTGTTTCTGTTTATTTCACAGTTTCCCTGTTTATTCAGCTTCTTTCCTCTCCCGGTGGCAGCTGGGGCAGCTTCATCCAAAAGCAACAAGCAGCTCTGGATCCCCATGCTGCTCTCTGAAACGCAGGTAGCTGTGTCCTTCTGAACCTGGAAAGAGCTTCAAGTCTTTTCTAAAGGAAAAGGCAGCAAATCACCTCAGAGCTTCCTTGAAAAGAACTGCTATTTTTTTTACCCTGAAGTGTCATATTAAGCTCAAAGAAGGTAGTGGAGGTGAAGTGGGAAAAGCCAATGAGTTACACAGTCAAAGCTCAATGTAGCTTAAATGCTACTTACACAACTATTAAAAACTACCAGCATGAGTTGGAAGAGAATTCTCTGCTGCTTCCCTGGAGGCTGCAGACACTTCTGGGCATGCTGGTACAGTCACCAAAAATTTGGGAAGCATCTGACTTCTCTGCTTACAGATAAATGCACTTTGGTGGTGTTTCAGACAATACATCCTACACTGAAGTTTAACCTCAGTGACACCAATTCCATCAACTTCAAGTGAAACTCCTTTACCTTACACAGGCAATGGACTGACTTAGTGAGGGATCAGGGCTGAAGGAAGACTAACATGAACCTTTTAAATACATTTTCAGCAGGAAACCTGGATACTGAACATCCTCTGCTCATTTTGCCATCAACAGTAGTGCTCTTCTACAGGGGTTTCCATGGAAAGGCAGTGTTTTAACAGAGCACAAGTCTTGCTCTACCTCCTTTGGGAATGGTGTGCTTGCATTAAGGTGTAAATCCAGGTTTATCATTCCTCTAATCTCATGTACACCTAGACAGCTTTTCCATCACTGTACTGCACCAACAGTCCCCCTTTCTTTACAGCAGCAGCTCAGCCAAGAGTTTTACCAAAGCAGACAGATTCCCATCCAAGTACTTGATAAGTCTCCAGCAGAAGGTGTTTCTCAGGAAAGTGGATTTTTAATTTAAACAAGTGTTGTCTCAAAGGTTACCATTTCAATGACTGACATGTAGTGACATAAAATACCTGATAAGCTTATAAAAGAAGCTTGAATGATAAAGTCTAAAGAAGCTGACCTGTTAATGAGCAGCAGACAAAGCATGTCCACACACAGTGCCCACTGCAACACCAAGACCCAGGTCTTTCACAAGTTATTTCTCCACTGCTCCAAAAACAAACAAAACCACCACAGCAGCTTCACAGGCACACTCATCTGCTGCTTTTGTAACACAGGTGCCAGCAACAAAATCCACTTCTGTATTTTTTTTTTCTTATCAGCAAAAAATTCAGGTTGTTTATTTCCCTTTGGTCTACACACAGGAGAAAATAATTCTCATAAAATAGTCTAAGTTTTAGTCAGAACTGTGCAGACTATAAAGTTCTCCATGTAGTTAGACTATGTTAATCCTATATGCACACACCCTCCACACTGTACACAGAGGCACAAACAACCTGCCTGGGTAACAAGTGCTCAGTGATGAGTAAACCCTTTGGATGCTGCAGTACCTATAATAAGCATTTTACAGAAAGCAGCAGCAACAGTAGTACTGAGGTCTTGACAATCTGCTGTTTTAAGTTCAATGATTGGTACAGGAAGATAAAAGCTTAGTCTAAATCAGCCCCATAAAGTTAAATAACAGGCCCTCAGACTTGCAAGCCTGCTTTCAGGGGAACCACACAAAACTGGACAAGTTATTCTGAATACTTTATTCATTACTGCAATCACAGCATATCTCAAATTCTTTCAACCTGGGTAAAATATTCCTCTATCAGTTGGACTCATTTTTGTATTTATCTAAGCTTCCCCCTTTTCACAACTGTTAGGAACAGCCCACCCACTACACAGGTCTTGCCAGGTAGGGATCCCCTGATGCCTGAGGACAGAAAACTGGTAGGCAAACACTCCTGGAAAAGCAAGAGACAGTGAAAGAGACTGAATAACTAACACCTGCCCACCCACTGAAGCACACTAATTATACAGAATAATTGAACAACTGCTTTCCTTACTCAGGGAGGTGCAGATAAGAGGTATGGGCCTTCTCATACCTCGTATGGGAGTTTAAAGTGCTCTCAGTTGGCAGCAATGCATAGAAAAAAGTCACTGGCTGTGACAATTAACAGCTTCATTTTAAGTCTCTTTTGTTCAAGTGAGTACCTCTTCCACTCAGACACTACATGAAACAACCCTTTCTCAAATAAACACATTTATTCAAGGCACACAGCTAAAACCTGAATGTAAAACCTGTAAGGCTCCTGATGTTGGGAAGCAGCCACACCGTATTTTAATGCCTTGGAGTTAAAGGTGCAAAGAGGATGAGGGCTCCAGTGTCCTCCTACAACCCCAGTAATACTCCACTGTTATCAACTCATGCTTTTTTAAAACCAGATTTTCAGGGAAACTCAAAAACAAGGCCATGCACCAGCCTGCAGAGGAAAAGGAGAGATGGCTACAAAAATGAGTTACTTCAGGACACGCACAGACACGTGGAAAATGACCTAGAACTTGGGGTAAGCAGCAAATCCTCAAATGAGATGTTGTAAAGTAAGGTATGGATGGATTTCACTTAAGAATTTGTTTACTAGCAACATTCCAGGAAAAATGTATTTCAGTTAACAGACCTATGTTGATTTTATCCACAGTCTGTCCACTCAATCATCATTTCTCAGAACTGGATGCATGGTGGGAATTGAATCTCTTTGTGGGAGCAGGTGTGAACGTTTGCTGGAGCTGTGTGCAGTGCTGCCTTACCTCTGCCACAAACACAACACAACCTGCATTAAAACCTCTCTTCATTAAAACAGCTCAGTTGTGAGATTTTTGTGCCACTTGCTATCTGAATTTGAAAACAAACAAACAAACAAACACCACTTTTGTCTATAAAACACTTTACACAGTGGCTGAAAAGAGACTGCTTGCATAACAAGTATTATGCAATTTCCCAAATAAATAATACCTTTGGGGGGATGGGGGGAGAAGATTACAATGTCTTGAAGATTTTCAAGCCTGCAGATTTGGCTTCAAAACCAGAGTCCACAAACCATTCAGAATCTTCCTGATAATCACTGCCATCCCATCAGTACCCAAATATCCCACCAGGAATAGTGCCCTGCTGGGTATTAACAAAAGACAACCTGGCAAATACACAATTTACCACCAGAGTACATTCTCTAAAGAAAGTAAAGAGGCTGAGACCAGCTAAAGAAAAACAAAACAAAAAAAAATCACCAAAATGCGACTTTATTAACCACCTTCAGCCTGCAGAACTTTGCCAGAGCAAATATAGGAGCAAAGTATCTCACGTGGAAAAGAAAAAAGCTCACTAAAACACTGTGCAACTGTGTGATGATCATGAAGATGTTTACAGTGTGAGGGCTGTTTGTTTTGTAAACAAGCCCGTAGTTTAAGTCACAAACACCTCCTGGAGAGCAAACAGAGAAGTAAAAAATGAAGCCCAAGAGGCAGCGCAGAGAAAAATAAGAGAGTGAGGGACTTATCCAACAGCCGAATTTTGACAAATAATTTCACTGGCCTGAAAATAATTTTGCTTCTCCTGAATTTTTTTCTTGGTTTTTTTTTTTTTTTTTGTGATTTGGCCTTTTCCCTCCACTGGTGTTTCAGTCCCCAGTGCACAGGGCTGGCAGCCCCAGTGTGTGACATCCAACAGTGTCACCAACCCTGCTGTGCAACAGGAACATCCACCTGTACCAGTCCCTGCTCCAGCTGGGAATCTCAAACCTCCACCCAGTGCACAACTGCAGCCTTGTATTTGCACTGGAAAGAGGCTGAAAGCAACAAAGTGATTCAGAAAATAAAAGAAGCCTTAGATTAACTTTCACTGAAAACTGAAGAGGTCCACTGCAAGCTTTGGATTTTGGAGGCCCAGGGAGATTTTCACCAACTTCAGTTGGGTATCAGGGAGTAGAAAAGAGGGACATCAAGCCTTGCAAAGCCGGCATCCATCCCACCAGAAACTACTGACATTAAATTACACTTTCACAACAGGGCTAATCAGCCTCGTTCCAAACAGGAGCTGCATTTATCTCCCCAGAACAGCAGAGTTTTTTCTTAATTATCCAAGGTCAGTGGCAGTGAATATTGAACAAACTGACTCAGAGAAGCAAAGTAGATACAAAACTGGAGGGCAGGCAGCCTTACGTTTGCTTAGCAGTAGTATCACATTTTATAACAGATTTTTAGACATGAGAATTACTTTCTAATTAATCACCAATCAATAAGTTTGGTATGGTACCTTTTTAGAAACAGAAATACTAAGTTCTGTACCAGCAAAATTCTCTGTTTTTCACAGAATCATATAGGTTGGTAAAGACCTTTAAAATCTGAGTCCAACCATTAACCCAGCACAGCCAGGCCCACCACTAAACCATGTCCCTGAACACCACATCTACACATCAACTAAGTGAAAAAAAATATTTTTAAATGTTGGGTTGTAAAGGTTTAAGACAACTGAAGCATTCAGTGAGCTACAGGAATAAAATTACATTCATTTTTTTATCAAACTCACCCAGAATTAGAGCAACACCTCAGAATTTTGATCACCATCTCTGTGTGCTTAAGATATTCAGAGATGCTAATATAAAAAACTTGAAAGCATTTCACCTCCAGTTCAATACCCACAAGAGAGGAGGTCCGAGGTGCACAGACTCACCTGATGCCTTGCTAAAATACACAGCTTTTCCTGACAGGTTCAAGCCTGTCACAAAACAAGCTACTCTGCAAGTCTCAATAGCCATTTCAGCTCCCCTAAAAACATAAGTGGTTAAGGACTGACAGCTTTACTGGGACTGTATAACAGAAAGGTGTTGCATAATTGCCCTGAAATTTCTATTCAAAAACCCAACAACCAAAATGTGTATTACTCTCATGAGCTGAGGAGTTATTTCATGTGGCATCCATAATTACACAGCAGCTGAAGACTTCTGCAAACACAGAAGCAAAGAACAGTTCCAACAAGCCTAAGGTGAGGAGGGATCTTGGTCTGACCAGATCCTGATGAGAAGGACAGAGAAAAAGAAGGGAAGGGGAAAGGTGCAGAAAGGTGATTCCATACATCTCTTGATTGAACCAACACATCAGCAGCAAACCTGCCCTGACCAAAAGGGTTCTGGGATGAAAAACATCACCCTTGAAACACGCAGTGGTCCTCAGGCAGTGCAGGGATTCACGGGGCTGTATTTCTGTCCAAGTTACATTCTGGCTCCCTAAGCTTGTTGGGTACATTATATAACTATTAATTACACCGCTGTTCGGCGTCCTTTTAACTGCAGTGATTCAAACTGCTTCCAGGAGCTCACTAATCCAAAGTACAATCCTCTTGACAGCCACTGACAGATTCGGAGTATTCAGTTTGAGCTGAAAGGGAAGAAAAATCAACTCCCTCATCTGCCTGCTGAAAAAAGAGCCAACATTCCTCAGGAGCTGGGACACGCTGCCCATGGGATTCCAGTCCTTGTGTTAATGCACAAAGGCCACCTCAAAATTCTAAGAAACACAGCAAATTGGGTCTGTTCTGCATTTTATCCCAGGCACTGAAAGGTTTCATCCATCAGCTCCTGGACCCAGCAGACACCTTCCTCGGACACGTGCTCTGCCTCTGCCCTTCCCAGCCACTCTGGCAGCAGGAATCTTCCCTGCAAGCTCCAACACAATTCTACATGCATTATTTATCCCTCTTGCTAAGTCATGCAGTGGGGTAATTACTTAACTATTGTAATGATATTTTGCAATGGCTGTACTCTATTATTCTAATTGATTTTAATGAGCTTGCTTTTGCTGTGTGTTTTGAGCAAAGAGCGTATTTTCCTGGAGTATAAAAAAAGCCCAAGTTTGACATTCATTTTAAACCTAAGAGCTGGATGTCAAAAATGAAATTTTAGAATTATCAACGTATTCTTAATTAAAAAAATGTTGGTGTGTTACTCAGATTTTTGACATCTCTGCTAAAAACAATTGAAGATCTGTTTTTTCATTAATCTAATGAAATATAAAAAGCTATTAACTATTTGTGTTAATTACAAAGTTTTTTCCTTCCAACAGAATGTTGTTTTCCTTGTAAAACTCTTCAAGACCTCAGTTAGTATAATTACCAAATGTTTGAAAGCTGAGAGATTGGCAACATTTTTATTAACAAACTTAAACTCAAGTCAAAACACATTTGCACGTCTTGCTTAACAATACATTAAATATTACTGGGATGAATCCTCATTTTAGGACTCAGAGAACTGTTAGAGTAAAACACTGCTAGGAATCAGTCCTTTCCCTACACTCAATATGATACAAACTACACAAAAGAGCAGCTCAATTAAACAATTATTTATGTCTCTCTACCCCCAGGATATTCTTCAGGCTATGCATGATTCAAGATGTACTTGGAGCAGTTTTGTGAAGTGATGAACTGCATTTCAAAAAACACAGCAGTCCCAGTAGTTCAAAACTGGTAAGAAAACTTTTTCTGCCTCAAGCCAGCAATTCTTCCAGGAGAAACTTTACTTGAAAAGCTGCTCAGGATATTGCTCTGAACAGGCACAGGGAGGAAAAGCAGCGAGGCACAATCATCGACCTGTCTTACCTACCAATAATCTGCTGGCTACACATGCAAAGATATTCCCTCTCCAGGGAGAAGGAAAAGCATATTTTTGATACAAGTGAGCACATGGATGAAACTCATTGAGAACTACAGCTCTGCAAGATTTGGTCAATCTGTTGGGTCTTTCTGTGTATTTCCTTTCATTCTGCTTAAAAACAAGAAAATGTTTGGTCACCATCTGTGATGCTTTCTTAAAAAGAAAATCCAAAAGCAAACCAAACAAACCCCCCCCCCATATCCAGAGTTGTATCAGTCTCAGCCACTGTTCAAACTTTAAAGGCTCCTGGATGACTGAGAGCAGTGAGAGATCTGAGGAGTTCTCTGCTTACATGGACACAGACCAACCCATTCCCTTGAGTCTCATTTAGGGCTTTATATAATACAACTCATTCCTCAATTCTTTTTTATCTATTAAAAACATCTACCTGAAAAACAATAGCCTTGGAACAAAGCAAGATCACAAAAGACAATCGTGTTAAGTTTCATGTCAACTTATTCCCTTTCTTCTCAAAGCATCGGTCCCCGAGGCCCGATCCAACCCTTGCAGCTGACAGCAAAGTGCTGCATCCCCCTCTGCAGCCTCTGGACATGACTCAAAAAAATCAATGCAAAGAGCAAAAGGTCACATTCTCCCCAGGCATCAACTACCTGCCGAATCAAGACACGTTCTCAAATGCCAGCACACGTGGAAATACAGTGACCAACTGTTATTAAACTAATTTCTTAGCACAGGGTCCATATTCTGACACTCTCACACCTGTGGCTAAGTAAAGATGCTCCTTGCACTATGTGCCCTCATGGGAGAAAATAATAATAATGAACCACTCATGCTTGTGGCAGTGTAGTACAGAGCTGTGCATCTTCAGAGTTCTGAATTCAGAGTGCCAGTGGGAAAGTCAGTCTGCCTTAAGACATAAAAAAATAAGTCAAGAGGAGAAAAAACTGAGAGATGCTACCAGATAAACTACTGCTAGACAGTATCCCTCACTCTCTCTGCACTTTAGGGAAAACCCTGAGAACTGGCACAGAACTGTAACAGGTACATTATTATAGGTCTTTTTCCATTATTTGCTGCACCTGCTGGGCTGGAGGCAGAAGAAATGCCTCTTCCAGGCACAAGCAGCGAGACTGTCCTCGTATTTTACATCTCTGTAGCTGCACAGGCTGAACACAGGTCATCTCTCCCCTGCATTCGCAGAGTAGGTCCATGACATAAGGACATGATGTTCAACCACCCTGTTTTGTCAATGATTTTTCTATCAGTTTGCTAATATGTAATTGGAAAAAAAATGTCATCCCCTTCATAGATACAGGACAGCTTCTCTTTACCATAAAGTTTCACTATCACTCCTTTGAATGCCCATTCAGTCACAGTGACTCTCAGCACAGCACCGTAAATTCCCAGTGCATACTTGTACGTTCCCAGCTGGTGCAACCCAGGAGCCTTAACAAACCCTCCAAAGACCTAAAATTCTCAATGCAAATGCGTGGTCCCAGCTCACAGAGATGCTGCCAAACTGACACCGTCAATAAGTCATTTAATGAAGCTCAAAATTCCACAGTTTGAGCTCTGCTATTCCAGCCTGTCCCTGTGGACAGCCCGGCAGTCCCATGGACACTAACAAAGCATGTCTCGGACGCATTAGATCTTCCTGACCTCAGAAGTTAAGCAACTTACAACTAACTTGACTCACATCCGGCAATAAGTACTTCTAATTAATGGCTTTTAATTGCTGCCAGAGCACTGCATTCCCACACCCATGATGGAGCATGTTCCTTGCTCTGCTAAACCCGCCTGTAAAATGGCACAGCTCTGACAACCCCGTGCCTTTAGTACGCAGACACCACGGAGCTGTGCCGTTCCTCCCGACCTTCAGGAGCAAAGGCATCACTGCACACGAGAGAAAAATGTGTACAAAAACTACCACACCATTCCAGGAGTTGCAACATCACTTGCTTTCTTGCTGCCCTTGCTTTTAAATGATTATCTGCGCAGTTCAGAGAAAGGAAGATAAGCGTTGTTTGTTAAGTCTGACTTCATGTGCAGTTTCTGAGAAGACGTTTCAGAACCTAAAGTGCTTTCCAAAAATGAACTTTACCTCCTATAAGCTACATGTGGAGTTCATACTCCATCTGCTTTACAGACAGGTAAACCTATGCAGGTGAGTTATCACCTAGTTGTCCAGAGTCACGGTGAGTTAAAAGAGGGGAAAAGAAAGTCCCCACGACAAGCAGTGCCCCACTCACTGTAGTAGAAGATACACAGAAACACCCACCAGACACTCAGAACACTTTCCTCCCAACACTCAAGAGTCTCCTTGTGTGCCATGTTTGGAACTGACCATCTCTGGACACCGAGATAGGGCTTACACGAGGTTTGTGTATCCCACACTCGCTCCTGATGGGATCACTGCCACACCTCCTCCACAGAGAGGAAAGAGCCCAGAAAGCAGCAAAGCAGCCATCAAGGAACAGCTCTTGCAGGTTAACTCATCCTCCCTGGGCAAAGCTGGATGATGCCCAGCACATCAACCCTGGTCCTGCTGCCACAGACCAGCACAGCACCCAGCTGTGCCTCGGCCAAGCCACCCACCACCCTCACTGCCACGTGCTTTGCCTTGTGCTCTGACACACCAGCGCCGTCAGACACTGTAACAGCAACTTCTGCAACCCACGGGCTTCACTTTCAACACTTCTCCCCCAAATAAGACCCACCACCCTTCAAATCCCACACAGGCGTCGGGCAGCTGCCAGTCTTTCCTACACAAGCCAAGCTATTTGTGTGTAAAACCAGTGAGACACACACAATTCCCCCAAAATACTTCCCCATTTTTACAGATTGCTAATGCTATGCTGAATCAGAAACATTCCCTAGAGCTTATTAAATATTTTTGTTAAATTGATCCACACCCATGGACAACAAAAGAAAATGGTTTTATTTCTCTGTAAGGCACCTATGATAACTGAGCCAGGGCAGCAAACAGGCACCAGCCAGCTTCCTCACCCTATTAGCATTTCAGAGGAAAGCCTCCCCTTCTGCTGCTAATGATGTGCTCTACCCTGTATCCCCAGGAGACAAATGACTGCACTGGCTGATTGACTCCATCACAGGGCCATCATCCATCAATGTATTGCCTCTCTTATTGAAATCTCATCTCAGGAAGAGAAAGTGCTCAGTGCCACTTCCGAAAAAAACAGTGAAAGCACTTTCAGAATAAGAGCTCCAAGATATATAATGAGAGCCAAATGTCTCAGCAGAAACACACATTTCCAACAACCTGAGCAGATCAGCATGCTTTGCCCAACCAGGAGAAAGAAAATTTATACCCTTCTGCTAAACTAGATTTTGGGGTTTTTTTATTAAACAAAGGAATGAAACATGTACCACAGACATAAATTTCTTGATCAAATTAAAACACAGACAGTGAATACAATCATACAGATTAAAAAATGGCAACCTGAGGATATTTAGCAAACTGATTTTCTAAAGCGTCAATTCCAGCACCTCTTACACAGGCTGAAATCACATTAACACCATGCAAGCAGAAGTGGGAAGAAAATACAAATCCTTCCCCATGTGTTTATTTAGTACATAGATACCAAAACAAAAAATTAAAAGGGAACAATCCTATTCCATTAAGAAATACTCCTATAATATAAAAAATGGTGCACATTTGGGACCAGGGTGCAGGGGGTAACCTGTGCTCCAAGACTCATGGGGCAGTGCTCTGATCAACTTTGGATCACTGAAACCACCAAATCCCAGTAGTTCTGCATCCTCTGTCCACCTCCCCGATTCCACCATGTGAAGCTGCTCATGAATTACCCAGACACAGTTCCACGAGCACAAAAATAATTTAGTTCAGGCAAAAATATTTTAGATTATGATCAGTCTCAGGTCTGTCTACTCAAAAATACAAATCTGAAGAAGACAGCTTTATCTCAAGCAAGATATTTTGTCTCATTTAGCACCTCTGCATGTTACAAACAATTCATCATAACTCTTGAAATCCCTATCAACAATCTGCTTGAGAAAACATGTCTAAACATTTACTCCTTGTTTAGCCCTAAACAAAATCCAAAACTGACTTGTTTTGCTTCCATTTTATTTAAAGACAACCAATCTGGTAAAGTCCTCAAACTAAAGTTTCTGGAACTCCTGAACAGAGACTCACAGAATGGTTTGGGTTGGAGGGGATCCTAAAGACTACCTAGTTCAACCCCTGCCATGGGCAGGGACACCTTCCACGAGCCCAGGTTGCTCCAAGCCCCGTCCAACCTGGCCTTGGACACTTCCAGGGATGGGGCAGCCACAGCTTCTCTGGGCAAACTGTGCCAGCGCCTCCTCACCCTCACAGGGAAGAATTTATTCCTAATATCCCATCTAACCCTGACCTCTGTTCAGTTTGAAGCCATTCCCCCTTGTCCTATCCCTCCAGGCCCTTGTCCAAAGTCCCTCTCCAGCTCTCCTGGAACCCAGGGCTGCTCCCAATCCATTCTCCATCCAGCCTGTCCTTGTGCTTGGGATTGCCCCAAACCAAGTGCAGGACCTTGGCCTTGCTGCACTTCCTGAGGGTTGCATGGTCCCCCCTCTCTAGGCTGTCCAGGTCCCACTGGATGGCATTCCTTCCCTCCAGCAGGTGACCACACCACAGCTTCGTGTCATCAGCAACCTTGCTGAGGGTGCACTTGATCCCCCTGTCCACACCAGCATGTCCATATTCCCATATAAGTTGCAAACACTTTTTCTGCAAGTCTGCACCTCCATCCAGCAACTGACAAAAAGCACCACCCCGTGAACATTAAATATGGAACGTTTCAGCTCCCAGCAAACTGCCATACAACATATGCTTCAAAATGTTTATCAGTCAGAAGGTCAAAATCTATTTTCCAATTACAAGACTTCTGCTTCTGCAGCAAAGAACATAATTACAAATTTTTAGTGCTTTGATCTCTGTAGCACAGGAATGTACTCCACAATCCCAGGCCAGTGTCTCAAGTAAGACCACATACAGTTCAAAATCAGGTCTCCTGGCTCTGCAATCCATCCTTTAGATCCCTAAAAACCCCTTTTTCTCAGGCATTTTCAGTATTACTTAACAAAAGATTGGCTGTGGGTGTACTTTGAACTTTCAGAAAGACAACACTCCAATAATAAAATATTATCAAAACAACAGCCAGTTTTAGCCAGTTCATTTTGGTTTTTTCTAGGCAGGACTTGAGATTCACATAACTCAGAAGACACTGAGTTACTGAACAATCAAACTAAACCCACCATGCTAGCAAGGAGAAGTGATGCTTTTCCCCTCTCATTTATATTTGAGCCAGTCAGAATTACAATCTTTCCCATGTTTAACAGGCAGTGAATTTGTTGATGTACCAATTAGCACTCTGCTACAAAGAACATGCCCCTAATTAATAGCTGGTTTATGGGAAGAGAGATGTTAAGGATCTGGTCGTATCTCCAGATGTACCAAAAAAGTGTGAAAGGAGCTCTGGTTGATGTAAAGGAAATCTGTCTGCACAAAGAGACAATCAATGTATTTAGCATATGTCAGCTGTAAAAGGAACTTACATAAACGTAATGGAGGCATTTCCACATTATTTCTGTTGTATCCTGTAATCCTGGACATCTGCTTAGGGTAGCCTGGATGGGTTACTCAGTATT
Organism: Platyrinchus mystaceus; assembly: GCA_035041135.1. Classification (NCBI taxonomy): domain Eukaryota; kingdom Metazoa; phylum Chordata; class Aves; order Passeriformes; family Tyrannidae; genus Platyrinchus; species Platyrinchus mystaceus. Next base: position 3,662,552 of record JAWWLV010000024.1, on the reverse strand, counting down.
CACGACCTGCTCTTTTTGCCATGTCTTTTATAAACATGAAATGGCAAAAAAAGGATAATTTTTGCTTACCTCTCTGAAACCTGCAGGCCTTAAATAAACACTCATAAACCCCCCTCCTGTAAGACCTCTTCCCACTGGAAATGCCCCAATTTCTCATTTTACCTTGTGAAGGAGGAGTCCAGTGCAAAGAGATGTAAAGTACAGCTGCAAGACACAGGAACAGAGAGACTTTGCACGAATCATATTTCAGGGCAGAGCTACATGTTATGAAACTCCAGCTCACCTTGCGAGTGACCTACATTGTGGGACTGGAACCCACTAACCTACAGAACCACCCGAAATCCCACTAAATAGGTCAGTGGGTTTCCTCTTAAGAAGAATTCCCCAGACAAGGAGAGATGCACATCAAATAAAGGACGAGCAGAGCACACGCATCGCCTGACACAGCAGTGCTCCCCGAGCCGTGTGTCCCACCCTGCTGCCGGATCCTGCACGCCAGCAGCTCCCCAGAACTGCCCTGAACTTCTGTGCTTCTCACCAAGGGACCCTGGAAGGGCCTGTCTGTTTGTTCAAGCCCAATGGAGCAGGAAGAAAAGGAGCAGCACCCCAGCAGGGAACAGAAAGCCCACCAATAACGCAAAGCAAGTCTTGCAGCTGCCGGAGCACAAGCAACACCTGATTCATGATCAGCAGTGAACTAGCCTGGAGTTATGGCAGGGGTGACCAAGCTACAGCACAAAAGCCAGATGTAGCCAGCTAAAATAATCCATCTAGCCCACAGCACACTTCCTGACACCTTTCATCCCTCATTTGTCTTGGGTCTCGTGTGCTTTTTTCAGGGCCCCAACAGTTCAGCCAACACAGAGCCCCAGAGCACCGCACGCTGCTGGGGAACACCAACCCAGCACAGGACAGGCAGCCAGGATCCCACAGGAGCCAGGGGTGGCCACAGAGAACCACACCTGCATCCACCACTTCCCTCCTCTCGACTGTTACTACAGGCAACACTGCACACTTTCTTATTTCTAGTTTATCCAATCCCGCTGACCAGAGGAACCCACATCAGGGTACAAATACACCCAGCAGTCCTGCAAAGGCAGCAGCCCTTCCACACCCAGCTGAAGGGAACATGAAACAATCAGGGCAATTAAGAAAGGCATGGAGAGAAAGTTGCTGTTGCATTCCTCTTGCCTACCAGCTCCCCACAAGGAGCTGTCAGGAGCAAGGGGTCAGTATCCCAATGGACAGGATGCCTGTTTGCAGCAATAAAAAGAGTTGCATGCCCTCTCCTCCCACACATGCACACACAAATTTTGATTTAGATTCCTGTCTCCCAAGAAAGCAGTTGATGGAGGAAGGGAAAAATGAATAATATCCACACTGCATATTATCAGTGATATATTAACATGCTCAGTGTTTCAGTTTACCCATTAGATCTTTAGAGAGTCTCCGAGAGAAATCAGAGATTGACATTAAACCCTACCAACCACAATTATTTAACCCAAATGGGTAGTCCACATAAACAGTATGAGCACCCCTAATCCATGCCGAAGATCTTACTATTTATTTTAGCAAAAAGATCTTTTTATCCTAATAAAACCAGGAAAACAATAAGTACAGCAATTATTCCTTAATAGGACATTAAGGCAAAAAAAGTAGTAGAAGCAAAGTGAGTCACAGGAGCCACCACAATCCTTACTGCATTTGTCACCAACAGCATCTCAGGTACCCAGATCTGACAACCATAGCAAAGGGGTGTTGTCTTGGTGCTGCACGTCAATACTGAAGATCTTCCCTGCTGAGAATGATTTCCCAGAGGTGCTGAGATCTAAGAGAAATCCTGGGGTGATGGTAATGAGATCATTAATGCCAGAGCCAAACACTGCAAAGAGCAAATCAGGACACAACTCTCACTTCTTTCGAACAGCTGAAGTACAAGACACAGATCTTACACCAGGGTTATGCTTGCACCAGGTAACAGCTCACCTGAAGCTGAACAGCTTCATCTGCTCAGATGAAGCCTCAGGGACTAACTCCCAGCTAGTTTAAAAAGTAAGTGTAGCACGAATCTGTACCAGCAGTCAGTTGATAACGGATCAATACTCCAAGCCACATGGCTGAGACAGCTGGGGTCCTGCAATACAAGTCACAAACTTAGTGTGTGGTCAAACCACAGCCCCAGAACTGAGGGTTTGCTGCAAACCATCAGCATTCTCTTGTCAAATGCTGTTTGCTCCTGCCCTGGTGGCTTTGCCAGACTTAGCAAAAGTACTCTAAAGTAACAGCCACTTACTTGTAGGCAGTGCTGGTAAACAAGGTATGAGACAACAGAGATCTCAAGAACCCCTGGCATGTGGGCAAACATTTTGCTAACAGGTATTGTGCATTCCAGCACTCAGAACTACCTGGGCAGAGTTACACTGCACCTTCCATCACCAGCATTGCAGTGCCTGAGGGGACACATCCTCAGGATGTGGATGGGCTGGTGGAACACTGGCACAGCTCCAGGCTGGTACAACACTGGCACAGCCCCAGGCTGGTACTCACCACACTTCCCTCCACCCGATCCAACAGCCATTTAACTGCAGCGATCAATGGGAAAACCAGGGATGATTTAACCAGAGATCTACACAGCCAGATAGTAAAACAAGTATTCCAGAGTAAAGGCACCAACATCCCTTCCACCACAGCTTTTTCCAGACGAGTTACATATCGCATTTTTATAGAAATTAAGCCACATTAAGGCCAGCTCTGATGCTAAAGAAAACCTACCCTAATGCAAGTAAAAGCTGTCTAACTTGAAAGAACCAAAGCAAACCACTTTGCTTCCAGCCTACACCACAGCCCCACACCAAAGCAAGTGCTTTCAGAAGAACAGTTCTGCAAACACATGGCAAATAAGCAGGGCATGTATTAGTCGTAGGAAGGTCAGGATCATAAGCCTGATTCCTCATTCCAGGAATAGCAGGACTATCTGGTGCCTATTCTGGTCAGCCCAGCTTGGATGCAGAACAAGAGAATACTTTTCCACAGTGACATGGACAGTAGTTTGTATCCCTCAAGGCACTAGCTTAGATCCTGCAAACATGCAAAGGAATTTTCTGGAGAACTGAAGGGGAACACCTGTTCCATACAAGAGAATATTCATTTTAGAATTATGATTAACAGTTTCAGCTTGGCCTCCCCTCAAAAATAA
>JAWWLV010000024.1:3647857-3659256 GCA_035041135.1 Platyrinchus mystaceus | reverse complement strand
ACCCTCAAATAGGAACTCACAGTGCCCCATAATAGGAAACACGAGGCCAAATCCTGCCCTCACAGTCTTAGGAAATCCAAAGTAAACTTTCCTTCAGTGTTAGGAGTAGGAATGGACATTGGAAAGGAACACGTGTCTGTGGACCAAACTTCCCAGAACAAGTTTTAATTCAGGTCTTCTCCTGCATGCAGGGGCTGGTCTTGCTGCACCAAAGTAAACCACCAGAAGAGCTGCAGGACACAAGTGGTGACCAGCACCAGTTCCCTGTGCCGTGACACCATCCCAAAAACCTCCAGGAAAGGAATAAAGCATTGTACACCCCGGCAAACACCTTCCCAACGCTCGCTCCCAAGCCAGCCGCTTAAATCATCGGCTCATCCAGCTGAGCGGTGGGTTCAGCTGAGTTGAACACAGCCTGTATCTTTGGCATGATCCTCACAAAAGGAAAACAGTAAAAAACTCAACATCCTCGCTTAAATAGAAAGTAATAAAAGTTTAACCATAAAATAGCAAGAATCAAGTTGAGGGAAGGGAGTTGGTGACATACTGTAACAAATCCAGTGTTCGAGCGTGTGCCACAGGTTTAATGTAATCTGTGCATGACAACTCACAATTCTTCAGAGATGGGTTTGACCTAATTTTTATTTAAAAGTGCACCTGAAATATTTATAAACAGCTCCCTGAAAAAATACTCAGGCGCAATTTAACTGTTTAGCCTCTACAATGACTTTGACTTGGCAGGTCAACTCTAAAACTCACTGTGTTTGAAGCTCCTTTTACGAGATCTTAGGGAAAGGGGATAGTTGGATCTGAGAAAATAAAACTTCTAACTGCTGCCAGCCACCCCTCCCACACGCCAACAGATCATATCAAGTCTGAAAAAATATACACACGGTGAGAATTAGCCAAGGGCCTCACCAGTTCTTAAATCAGAGAAGACTTATCAGCCAAAGTAAATTCCACAACAAATAACTGGCTTCAGAGTGGAGGGAGGGGGGAAGTAGGTCATACCAGATCTTAAGAAAACCCTGGGCACACTGTAATTGCACACAATAATTTGATGAAAACCAGTTGCCTCACCAGGCCTTTCACTACTTGGTTGAGGGTTTTTTTTTAAAGTGAGTTTGATAAATTTCCATAAGTGTTACTGAAGTAAGTCGCAATGAAGCAAAGCAGTTTTAACTGTGGAAGTGTCATCAACTTGTCAAACTGCAACTTAAAAGTCAAGCTCATCAGACACCTTATATTTCAAGTAATAGATTATCAATCATAACTCATTAAGTATCTTTACATCAGTCATTTATTTTAAAAATTCTGAAGAATTTCCCCAGCAGTCACTTGCACGTCACATACTATAACATTCAAAGTAACACCACAAACAGCTCTGACCTCCCAGGATTTCCCAACACACAACGCTCCCTCATGACACTCAATCACTCCTGCTTTCTTTTGTATTTATTCATAAATTATACAAATATGCAAGAACACATGATGGGCCATTGAATATTTTAAATACTTTCTCCAATTCTACAAACAAAAGCAATTTAAAAAGCAGCAAAAAATGAATAGAAAGCTGATGAATTAAATGAATTAAAATTAGAAGCCATTCATAAGGGTCCATTAAAAGCTAAACGGAATTACAATGTTCTAGACCCAAGGATCACATCTGCAAGTAAGGCTACAGCTCTTAACCTGAAATCATCGACTGCTATCCCTCTTAATGGCTCTTTAAAAGACAAAACATCCTCCTACCTCAACAAACAGTTTGAAAATTATCATTTAAAAAAAAAAAAAAAAGAACAAAAGTAAGGGCACGTGAGAGCAAGCTGCTGCTCTCCAAATGAACAGCAGCATGGTGGCCAATTAAAATAATAGTGTCTGATACAAGATCCATCCCATATGGGCTCCTACATCTCATTAAGGTTCTCCTCCCACCAACACCAACGTGAGGCTGCGGGAGCGCCTGGGGACTGCTCGGCTACGCTCTGTAGTAGCACAGCTACAGCCCGGGATCAACACGTTTCACCTGAGCCAACGGGGAAGCCAAGGAAACAGAGACCCACAGGAATCCAGCGGGCTTGGGAAGGTTTAGCTGCGCACAAAGCGAGGCTGGACGAGTCAAGAAGCAGCACAGAACACTGCTGTCCCAGAAGCTCGACCTTATTCATGCTCCAACTGTGCTACTTAACGACCGGTTTAAGTTCAACACCTCTGTACAATTTGTAAAAAGCACAGTGATACTTGTAGCCCGTCGTGCACCACAAAACACACCGTGAAGCACTACAGCACCCTGGTACTGTAACTCAGAGTTTCAATAGCCCGAAAACACGCTGCCCATTACAAATGTAGGCACTTCACTTTGTCTAAGGAACAGCGGCGAACAATAACAACCCAAAACGCTTTCACCTCCTCTGTCAATCAAGCCAAGACAGCCAAGTCATGCAAACAGCCTGCTGATGAGAGCACCTCAACACACAGCTGCACTCTAAGAACACCACGCCTTTCACAATGGAAACCTTACGGACTGTTTCCTTGGCAGAGCGCAGCAATGGGAACTCAAATTTGGAAGGTACAATGTGAACAAAACTGGGAATCAACATGGTAGAAACAAACCGCAAAAAGACAGAAAAATCAGAGCACAGCATGCCTGTTTCAGCGCCACCTGATACCTCCAGGACAAACTTTCTGAACCTCTTAACTGGGAGAGAGCAAGTTTTGGGGTTTGTTTTTTTGAGATTAAATTAAGCACTGTGTGTCAGTTTCCCCATCTCCCAGACCTCCACAGTTACTCAGAGCAAAGCAATCAGAGACCTGACAGCTAAAGCTTTCAGAAATCCGCACCATTCCCACACTGAGCACAAAGCCGATTCCTTTCTGATGACAACAGTCATGGAGAGATCAACATCTCAGGGAGGGAGTTGTTGTTCTCATGGCATCTTTAGTTTCAGCCGTTTCCTTTCTCGCTCCCTAATCCTCAATCTTCTCTACTCCTGTAAAAAACACGGGCAAACCTGCACCCAAACCACAGAAAACCATCTGCCCCAAACCACAGAGTGGCTGGCTGTGGAGCTCCAACAACAAAAAAAGCACAGAACAACAAAAAGATTCAGGTTGCTGCCACATCCACGAAACATGTCGTCCAGCTCCAATTAAACGCTTGAAAGAGAATTTTTAAAATCCATAAGCTCGTGAACAGGGACTGAAGGGGCTGCACCGGGGGTAAGGGGGGATGGAAACGGCCGATATCCAGGCAACAGAGAAAAAAAATCAACAAGTCGGCGCAGCCCAGCGCGGAGCAAAAGCCGCGTCGGAAGGTGCGGACGTACCTTGTTGAGGTGCCTTTCCTGACATCGCAGATGCTGCATTTGAAGGCTTCGGCGCTGTTCCTGAAGGTGCACACGCTACAATCCCAAAAGCCTTCGTCGGCTGCAGGTTTGGCTTGCCTTTTCGGCCTTGAGGAGGGGGAGGGAGAGGGGAAGCGTGTGTGTGTACGTGTGTGTTTGGGGAGGAGGAGAGAGGCGGCGGGAGGAGGAGGGAGAGGAGGAGGAGAAGGAGGAGAAAAAGAAAACACACACATGAGAAACCATGTTACAGAGCCCCGAAACCCAGCGCCTCGCTCGCACCGCCGCTCTCCCCCGGGGCCGGGAGCAGCCGACAAACACGGAGCGGGGCCGGGCCCGGAGAGGTGCGGGGGGCGCCGCGCTCCGCCCCGGCCCCGCCGGGCCGAACCGCGCCGGGCCGGGCCGGGCCGCCCGCGTCCCCCCGCCCGCGGCGGGAGGGTGGGTGGGTGGGTGGGCGAGTTTGCGGGCGGGGAGGCGCGTTCCCTCCTCCACCTTGTTAAACCTCCCTTTGTCTGGGAGCGGCGAGTGCGCGGAGCGGGGAGTGCGAGCGAGCGGAGCCGCCATGGCTGCGCTCGCACCGCACCAGCCCTGGCACCGGCGGCAGGCTGGGAGACACCGGCACTCCTCCTCCTCCTCCTCCCGCTGCCCTTCCACGCTCCCTCCATCTTAGGAGCCTCCCTCGCTCCCTCCCCGCCCGCAGCCCTCCCCCCCCCCTCCCCGGTACCTGGCGGGGCGGCGCGGGCTCGCCGCCCCCTCCCCGTTCGCTCCCTCCATCTTAGGCGCCCCTCGCAGCCTCCCCCCCGCCGCGGCCGAGCACACGCCGGCGGCCGCCAGCCAGGGCCTACCCGCCGCCATCCCCTCGGCCGGGGCGGGGGCAGCGGCCGGGGCGGCCGCGCTGCGCTCCCTCCATCTTACCGCCTCTGCCCGCCCGCCCCCGCGCCCCCGCTCACCTGGTCGGGCTCTTCTTGTCGCCCATGACCATGGATCGGGGCCGCCCCTGCCCTGCGCACAAAGAAAGAGGCGAGGGGAGGGAGGAGCGGGGGGGGGGGACGGGGCTGCCTCCGTCCAGCAGGCTCCGGCTGCTGCGCACCCCGCGCCGCCGCTCCTGCCGCTGCCAGGCTCCGCTCCGGACTAGCAGCGCAGCGCAGCCCGGCGCCCTCCCTCCTCCTCCTCCTCCCTCTCTCCCTCCCCGCGCCGCGCCGCTCCGGCGGGCGGAGCTGCCGCCGCGCCGCGGCCAATGGGGGCGGCCCCGCCGCCGGCCCTGCCGGGGAGGGAGCGGGGAGGGAGCCGGGAGTGCCCCCCGCGCCGCCCCCGGCGGGTCCCACCCCCGCCCCGGCCCCGCGCCCCTCGGGCCGGCCCCCCCCCCCGCTTCGCTCCGCGACCCCGCCGCGCCGGGAGCGCTTCGGCTCCGCCGCGGCCCCTTCTTTTCCTTCCCTTCCCCCTCGCAGGACTCGCCGCCCGCCCGTCCCCGGGGGAGCGGGGTTGAGCCCCCGCCGCGGGGCGGCTGCGGGCGGGACCCGTCCTGCCTGAAGGGCGGCGTGTCCCGGCGGGGGACGGGGGGGCGGCTCCGGGAAGGGAAGGGCGGCCAGACCCGGCTCGCCCGCCCGGTGCCTGCGCCGGGAGTACCGGAGGGGCCGGGCAGCGGGAGCCAACTCCTTCTCCGTGCCCTGACCTCGGGGCCGGGCCCCCCCTGCCCTCACGAGTGCCTCGGCCGACACCTTCACGAGTTTCCTTCCCGCCCGGGGTCAGGGCACCGCCCGCAGCGCTGCCGTAGTGCTGCTCCCAGAAACGTTCCCATCCCATCAGTCCCCCAGTGACCTGTCGACTCCACCAAGCACGAGCTGTGGTCCTGCAAAACTCCCAAGGTGGTGAAAAGAGGCATTTCCCAAAAAGAGGCATTTCCCAAAAAGAGGCATTTCCCAAAAAGAGGCATTTCCCAAAAAGAGGCATTTCCCAAAAAGAGACATTTCCCAAAAAGAGACATTTCCCAAAAAGAGGCATTCCCCAAAAAGAGGCATTTCCCAAAAGCAGCAATTCTGCCCCGAGGTTCCCTGCTGGGGCCTGTGTAAGCGCTGGGATGGCAGGCTGGACATGCCAAGGATGAGCTGTCACCGTCTTTGCTGACGCCCTTTCACGCAGGGACAGTTCCTCAGCGCTGGTGGATGGAGGATTTGGGGGCCGCGAACGGGAAGGACAGGGCAGGACCAATGGGTAAAGAAAAAAGCCGGTTCGGCCACACGCCTTGCAGGGCAGACATTTTTTCCACCGTGCTTTCCCAATTTCTCAGTGGCGATTAAGCCAAGCCAACAGCTCCTGCCAGTGAGGAGCAAACCTCATCCCCAGGCAAGGCACAGCCCAGACAGGGCTGTACCTGAGAGCGTGGTGAGCGGTGCTGCGGGGTGAGTGTGGAGACAAACTGAGCAAAGTTGACCTATGGCTGAATACAAGGGAAAAAATAAAGAAAATTGTTACTAAAAAGCAAACCAATGTAAGTGGCTTAAGGCGCAGGATAGGCACTTACCACGGCAGGAGGTAACACACCGATGGTTTGTGCATTAAAGCTTTAGTAATCTGGACTCATGCATGAGCCACAGAGGGGTTTTCCCGTCCACCGATGCCCATTTTTAACAGTGAAATCAAGCTGACAGAGTCACCTCCCCTATTTAATAGCTGCATGCTCTATCTAGCCCCCTCATCCCCACACAGGTAATTTAACCCATGCTGGCACCTCCATCAACTACTTTAATTTCCAAACGGACTTCCAATGACTTTTTTTTAAGCCACACAAGTTCCTTGAACAATACAGCAAGACGCAGACATACTCCAAGGGCAGAGTTAAGGTTGCACAATTATCACATGTAGGAAGTGTCATTTTCCCATTGCATCTGCTGTTTTCCAAACATTTTTTGCTCTTTTAGATTACAGCAGTAACGTTTGCTTTGGGAATCTGTGTGGGAACAGGAGCTAAGCAGTGCTTGTGGGGTCTGGTAAGCACAGAGACCTCGTGTGTAGTTGCTGCCAGAACTTCATGGCAATGGTCCTTACGGGGACAAGATCAGAGAAGAACATGAGGAGAAGAAGAAGAGAAAGGCAGAAAGCACTGAAATTTTGACTCAGGAGATGCTCCTGGTCCAACTCCTGTTTTCTGCCACAGGTGCTTCTCTTACCTCCACATTGTTGTGTTAAGCAGAGCGACAGCCACCACAGGCACAGAGAAAATTATTGTGGAAATGCCAAGGAGCTGTGGCCCATTTTTAGAAAGCAATTTATCTCCTCAAAAAAAGTTTCAGCATTGCTGTTTTAATAGCAAAAGTTGTTTTCTTTCCAAAAATCTACTATATCCTTCATTATCCATTTCCACTGGAAACCTTCCTTCCTCAGCAAATGACGCTTTCAAAGTCACATGTTAAAAACTTGGCAACCCAAGCACAGCGTGATTTCATTCAATATGTACATCCATTGGGAGGTGAGCATTCCCGGTATAACAAACACCCTGGAGCCACAGTTTGGTGTCTCTTCCTTCGTGGAGGGCTCCTGCAGGAGTGCTGGGCTGATCCAGCCAGAGCTTTTGGGATGCTGCAGGTAGCACTTCCCTGCTGACCCCTCCAGACACCAACGCACCAGGAACCACTGGCTGCAGTCAGGGCTGAAAAGACAGTCGAACTAAATGACAAGTGCCTGACTGGGGTATTTCTTTCACACAGTGAGTTATCCCACTGACCATTTGGGGATTTTTAATGGAGTCTGGGCTCTCATGTCCTCACAAGGCAGCCTTGAGCAAGTTATTTAGCACTTCTCCTTAACTCCAGCAATCTGGATGGAAAAGGAGTAAATTTCTAAATTTCTAGGCTCTAAATTTCTAGGAGTAAAATTTCTAAATTTCTAGGCTCACACAGGAATCTACAGCACAAGTTTTCAAACCAAATTTATTCCAGCTAAATGTTTTGAACTCCGCAGTGATGTTCAGCTGGTGGTAAGTCCACCTGAAGGAATTCCCACCCTTGCATCCAGAAGATGCCACTTTCTCATTTATGCCAAATGTGTGCTTATTTGAGAGCACTCTCAAGAGGATCCTGTTAACTCACTTCTTTCCACCTCTCCCCTTCCCTCACTACGTGTGTTTTTAATGACAAAAACCTTATAAAGAGACACTGGTTGCAGATGCTTCCAGTGCATGGCAAGAGATATGGCAGCAGGGCAAGCAGGCTCAGGGGGCTGAGAGATAGGGCACAAACCTCTTGGGCAAATCTGGCTGCCACAACCTGTGCTGGGAGCTCTGGAGCAAATGACTCCAGTACACCCTTCATGTCAGGGATGGAGATACTGGGATGAGACAGATGGAGCATCGTTGTTGCCCCTCTGCACCACGTTGACATCCCCCTCACCCCAACAGCATCACAGCTACTCCTTGTTTCACAGCTTCCTTGTTTCAGCCCTGAAAACAGACAACAGTCCAAACTGACAGTCCATCAGTCCGTAACTTCCACAGAGCAGCTGGCCAGGGATGCTCAGAGATGCAATCCTGAGCTTAGCACCCTCTTAGGAGCCTCTTCAGCGCGGTGAGACCTCCAAAACCTGGAGTGCCAAGAGCGCAGGGATAATTCTCCACACCTGGACCATCGATATAAAAGGATTTAAAAATAAACTGGGGTGCTACACCCAGCCAAAGTCAGTATTTGTGCGTAGGGTTCAATGCCAAATATAAATATTAACTTGAGCTTCTCAGCCCCCTTGGTCACTGTGGTAAACACAGACTTTTGTAATTTTGCATCAGATGTGCGTAACTTCTCAGAAGTGACTGCTGCCCTGAACAGCCTGAAGTCTAACCACTAGGAAATTACTTTTCTGTGGATTTAATAAGGAATTTCTTACATAGGAGTTGGAATCAGGCTCAGGACACAGATCCCTCTATTAGTTTAGCCAGAGTTAAAAGGATCAGAAGTGATGCTGTTGCTCTGTGGGTCAGGGAAGTTGAGTATCCACCACACAATTATCACCTTTTAGTAGAAGTGGGTAGAAAGGGAAATTAGCAATTGAGAGTAGAACTGGTGAACCAGCTACACAGGAGCACCTTAACAGCCAGCATTCATTCTGCCCATGTCCTCCTGAAGAGGATTAAATGTGTTTAGCCTCCCCAGGTTTCCAGGATGAGGAGAAGCTATCCAGGGGTGGAAGAAAAAGAGGCTGTGTGCGAGCCGTCAGACTTCACACAAAGCAGCATAATGTTTGCCATACATACGAGCATCCTTGGCAAGGAAGGCAGGAGCCTGTGCTCAGAAGCCTGGAAGTCTTCACCACAAAATAAAATACCAAACCAGAAAGCCCAGGGGCACTGGTGGCCAACAAACTGCACCCTCTCTTGCTTTCAAAGCACAGCGTTAACTGCTGTCGGCTTCGGATACCAATGCCAGAGAGAACTCAAGAGGAAACTACTCTTGGAAGTGTCACTTAGCACTTGACAACATCTTTGAATATGTGGCCCAGGCTGAGTTCATAAGCTTTTTGGGGAAAGCGTTGTGCTAGGGCTTGTGTAAACACAGCGCTGGCTGATGGATGGCCCTGGTGCACCACGGAGATTTATGCATGCTCCAGAAAAACGTCCTGAATTAACAAGCATCTTGGACTAATACAGGGACACTCAGAGACTTCACTGATAATTGTGGGAGAGAAACAAATGATAAGGAAAAGTTATCATGCAGTGTTCCATTTTCCAGACTTCAGTAAAGAGTTGGATGCAGGGTCAGATGGGATATTTTTAGCTGCGCTGGGAGCACAAGCGTAGCAAAGTGGGCAAGGGATTGAGCAAGGAGGAGCTGGAGAGAAGATCATTGGTAGAGGCCCTCATAAAACCACCCTGGGATGAGCATTGCTTGATAATTTCTTTAGTGACCCCATTAGGAAAAGAAAGGATTGTGCTTATAACCTGAAAACGCGAAGCACAATGTCACAATGGAAAAAGAGAATAACTTTAAGAGAGCAAAATGGAAATGGGATGAAATACAGTATTATGGACTTTGACAGCTGCGTGCTTGTAATCAAACTTTCTCACTTGGAGCAGAAGCTCGTTGGTGTGGCACCCAGGAGAGACAGGACCTCTCTCAGAGGTGTTTTTGTGCCACTGGTATGACCTACCTCCTGAAAAGGCCAATGTCAAGCAGGGGTTATCAGAAGTACCAATGAATAGAGACAGGGAAGCATTTAATGCCACTGAACAGTGCACAGGCAAGACCTTGTTAGAATTCTCCAGACAGAAAAAAAAATGCATTTAAGCATGAAGAAGAGTTTCTAGGATGGTAAGAGGGATGGAAAGCCTATTTTGTGAGAGGAGTCTCTACAAACTCAACTTGCTCAGCCTGAGGAAACAAAGGCTGGGAGGAGATATGATCACTCTAAAATACACTGGGGAAGGAGGCAGCACATTGCAGCAACAAAAGAGCCATTAGACAAGAATGAAGAGCACAACTGATCCATGCTGGACATGTGGGCTGGAAACTAGACATCTGTTTCTAACCTTCAGAGGAACAAGGAACAGAACAGCTTTGCAGTGGGAGGAGCAAAGGCACTCAATGTAAAGATGGACTTTGATCACTTATAGAAGGAGTCAGTGGAGCAGCTCACACAGTCCCTCCTGCCCCTGTGATCCTGCTGAGGTCAGAGCCCACTGCTGTCACCAGAGTCCTGATTCTCCTTCCTCACCCACCCACAGCAAATAATCTCATCTGACTCATTCCCAGCCAACAGATTTCAGTAGATATTCTCTCAAGGGAAGGGGAGAGGTACAGGGAGAAGAAAACTCTTCATCCAGCTCTTGTGCCTAGACATGGATTTCTCAAACACCCAGGGATTTCCGATTTGCTTCTAAATTTGGTATGTGGCTTTTTTTCCTCCCAGAAAACTTAAAACTTCCTGTATTCAGCAAAATAAGAGTATTTTTAAAGTTTTCCTTTTTTTTTTTTAATCTATTTTTAGATAGTGTTTCATGGTTTCTTTGGAAAAAAAAGTTTTAGAACTGAATTAGCAAGTGATCAAATGCCGACTATCAGGAACTTCAAACAGCGAGCCAAAAACTTTCTATCAGAAACAGCCCGCCAAAGAGCAACGTAGGAGAAAAAGGATCTGAAAGATGAGGAGCAATATGCAAGCAACAGCCAGTGCCAAGAATCTCCAGGGTCTGTAAACCCTTAAAATGCCAGACAGACTGGAGTGAAAAACAGCCTGAAAGGTAGAGAGGCATAAAACACTCTGCGTGCAACAGCGTTGAATATAAAACTGGCTGAGTAGAAAAGAAAGCCAACAAAAACTAGAGGCTCTAGCTAAGCATCCTGCACGCTGTACTCTGCAGATAGCAAAGGCTGTGCAATTTAAATCTGTAATCCCTTCCCAAGCAAAGAGGCTTTTGCAACAGCGCAATCTGGATGTCACCAGCATATGAATAGGCATCTTGGGACTGCTCTGGAGAGCAGAGGTCAAAGTTTAGTGATGTATGTACTTGTCTCCCTAATGGGTCTTATTGATTATTATCCATAGAAACAAGCAATGTCTCCAAATCTGCCTCCCCCTTTGGGCTAGACACTGGCAACCAGGAAAAAGCACCTTGATCTTCTAGGTTCATGCTGATTGTAGAGTGTTGAAGCCTGTGATGAGGAAAGATGCAAAGCTGCTGAACAGACTAGTGAAACACAGCGAGTGAAAAATGGTCAGTAGATCTGTGTAACATCGGCATAGCAACGATGCATGGGAGCACAGTGTCAAAAAATAACACCTAATAAAATATTTTTTTAAAAAAAATCAGGGTAACATGAGGGGGGGAAGAGAAAATCAACACTGCAATTCAACCACCTAAGTGAATTACGTGTTGTGGAAGGGGCTGAAAAGCCCCAGAACAGATAAAGCCAAATCCACACTCGTCCAACCACGGTTATTTCAGACAGGTACCTTAAATATTGCAGTGAAATTGTTCTATCTGGGATACAAAGGGGTGGTAACCAGCTGGTATCTTCACAGCACAAACACAATTTTGTTCTGGTGACTTCAATGGCAGAGGAAAAAATTTAAAAC
>JAWWLV010000024.1:3624847-3635545 GCA_035041135.1 Platyrinchus mystaceus | reverse complement strand
GAATGCAAAGGCTCAGCTCTTGAGCCAACACATGGCCCCTCGAGTTCTCCTCACTGGAGCTGGTACCTGTTGCAGAGGAAGAGGAGGAGGACAGCAGTGCCACAGCCACCCGTGCCCACCGAGCAGGGAATTCCATCCCAGAGGGGCAGATGGGAACCTCCCAGGGGTGCAGCTCCACATGGAGTCGGCCCCTGCAAACAGCCCTCGTGGAGGGGTCCCTGCCCCAAAGGAGTGGGGACACACCCCAGAGCAGTCCCAGCACACGGGTCAGGGCATTGTTCTGGCCACGCTTTTCACCACCCGGCCTGCACAGAGGGCTCACAGCTGCTGGGGGTTTTGTTGGGCTTTTCTTTTTTTTCCCTTTCATAGCTGGGAGCTTATTGTGCATTTCCAACAGCAACCAGGCGACCCAGGTGATAATTCAGCTGCCACTCGGCCTGGCACCAGAACAACTTGGACACGTTTCAGACACCTGGCATCACGCAAGGAGGGAGGGAGGGAGACAAAGGGGATCGATACCCTCTGCCCCAAAGGCAAACAAATGGCATCGATTAACTCCAGTGGCCGCAGAGACTTGCAGAAATGATCTGGGATTCAGCAGGTCTCAGGGAGACAAACTCCTCCATCTGTTTCTCTCCGTAGGGAAGTGGTTTGGCATTCCCCTGTGCCTCCTCCCCCGAGCAGAGCTGTGGGGTGAGTCCTCATTTGCTCCATCTCTCAGCTGTCTGAGGCCAAACCCACCCAGGGGCAAGAGGACCCAGAAACCTGCCATCCCCAAGGGGATCACTCCCTGAAGGAGACAAACATTAAGCAGAAAACACATTTCTTTGCCACAAATATAAGCAATGCAATTACAGGCTTTGGAGACAGGTGTGTGGAGAGAGAAGCAATCCATGCCTGTAGCTGCCAACGCCTCATTTCAGCTCCAAAGCATCCTCTGTGTGAAGCAGTGGGTGGCTGCTGGGATGCACACACAGCTCCCACAGCTGCAGTCCAGAGCCACAGGCTGGGTCCTGCTTTCCTGGAAATGGGTCTTGGTCCAGGGGTCTTTACACACACGTTCTCCTTGTGGGATTCAGCTCAGGCTCAGACTCCCCCTTCCACCCTCCCCTTCCCCACAGCCCCTCCCAGCATTTCCTGCAATTCAGGACTCCATGCTTGATGGAGGTCAGGAGTAAACACTTTTCTCTGAACTAGTCACTCTGAATTCCTCTCTAAATTTTGGAGGTGCTGGCATTCACCTGGCAGGGCTCAGTGGGACCCCCCAGCCAGGCAATGAGCAAAACTCCCCAGACCCTGTCTCAGCACTGGCCTGTGAAGAGGTCACAGCCCCCTGTGAGGGGGACACTGCTTTGTAGGACAAACCCCATCCTCACCAGTGCTGCTGGCAGCCTGCTGCTGCTCTTAGTTTGTCCCAGGGGCTTTCCCTCAGAGCTGCTGTGCTCCTGCTGCCTTTTCCTCTCTTCTCCCTTCACCCTTACACTGCTCTTCTGGCTGCCCAGCTTGATACTCAGCCAGCAAGGACATAAGCCACTGATAAAAGGAGAGAGGCTTTTATTTATTATTCAGCCATCTCCAGGGTTTCAGTGCCACAATGCATTACCCTACTTCCCATATCCATTATTTATTTCCTGGTTCAACACAGGTAAAGCTAAAGTGAATGTGAAAGATGTTTGAAGCCCATACACAAAAGATTAATCCAGCCCAGCTTCCCCAAGCTGAAATCCCTTCTCTGCTCAAAACTTGAACTAAAGATGAAATCCTGCTCCTGCTGAAGTCAAAGAAGACTTTTTAATAATGGATTTCAAGGGCTCAAAGCCTTAACAGATGTTGGAAGGAGGAGTGGTCCTGGATGCAGGGGTCCCCTCCCGGGCAGCCCAAAGCAGTTCTGCCCCACCATCCCTCCGTTTTGGGGCAGGGCTGCCCTCACTATCTCCCACAGGAATGGCTCTGAGCTCCCAGGCAGCTGTGCCACCAGGGTTGTGAAACAAAGACATCTTGGAATCTTGCTACTTCTTCTTTTATTTGTTTTGTTTGTTTGTTTTTTTTTTTCTGGCATTGAGCATTCGAAGGGAAGCAAATTCAGGAAGCGGAGATGTTCCCGAGCCTTTGGGTCACAGCCTGACTGCCACCTGCAAAGGAAGCAATCAGATGTCACCTCAAACCCCTGAATCCCAGGCTGGTGCCTGGGGCTGTCCCTGCAGGCTGTCCCTGCCATGCCCCCACCTCCCCGGGCTGGCCAGGACTGCCACCAGCTCCGGTCGTTAGCGCCGAGTTCCTGTGGACATCATTCCTTTAGAGAACAGCAGGATTTCTTTGGATAACAATGTGATTTCTTTGGATAAACTGTGTCTCCAGGAAGGAGGGAGAGGAATTTGATCCTCCACACCTCGGTCCCAAGAGGAGAGTGAAGAAAGATCAGCTGAGATTATTCAGGCATTTATACTCTGAGGAAAGCCAGCACTCCAAGAAAAGGAAAAAAAAATCTCCAAAAAGAGAGGAAAAAAAAATAAAAAGAAAATAAAAAAAAAGGAAATTCTCTTTTTTTCTCAACCCTGCTGCAAAGGATTGAGGAAGTCAGATGCCTCAGAAGCTGCTCATCCAGGGCTTGCTGGAGGAGTGTGATGGAGGATGGAGACCTGTTGGGCACCTCTGTTCCCTAGCCCTCCCTTCTTTCAGCCCCTTCACCTGGGACAAAGCATCACCAGACCAAGACCAATGACCTTCCCTGCAGCAGCTCCAGGGGGGCTGAAACTGTCCTCAGATATGCAAGATCTCCCAGCCATGAGTGTTGATACAATGATTACCGTGTTTATGTTAAATACCACTACTTAAACAAGCTGTGCCCTTAAGCCTGGTGTTTGGGAGCCCGTGTCAATATTGGCTCGGGAGCAGCAGTGAGCAGATAAGCTGGAGTGGGTGAGGAGTCCTCTCCCGTATGCCACAAGCAATGCCTGCTCAGTAGCTTTCAAACCTTCTTTGATCATTTCCCACAATTGTCTTGTCATCAGAAAAGGACTGTGGCTCTTTATAAATAACATGGGCTTTGATGTAATATCTCTATATTTTCTGGTAATAAAATGGCCTCGATTCAGCCCAGCCCTGAGTGAAGCCCATAAATATTGCTTTTCCCTTCTTAAGAGCATGCTTAAGTCCCTCAGAGAGCACGGGAAGGTGCACACATGCTGAATGTGGGGAGGATTCATCACACGCTGCAATTTAACCGTGCACTTAAGTGATTTGCTGAACTGGAGCATTAAATGGGAAGCAGCGATTTCTTTTAACTGCCTATAAATGCCATAAGTTCTTCTCATAGCTGGAGCTACATTTAATGACTGGTGCTCAGCTACATGGGAGTCTAAAACCCCGTGTTAAAGGAAAAAAAAAAAAAAAGCCCTACTTCAGCACATGGCTAAAACACAAAAGCACCATTTCTTGTCCATATGGAGAACATACTGGTTGAGCTCGGCTATGAAGCGACCTTTATCTTCGCTCCTGAGATGAGCCCAATTAAGCCGGTGGTGGCAAAGCTGCCGGTGAGTTATCGCTCTCCTTCCTCGGGTGGATAAAGGTCAGGTGTGATGTGATGCTCGCTGCACCACGGCTGGCTCTGCTACCTGTTGCCCTGAGAAAAGCTGTGCATGCCCACAGGCTGCTGCTGCTCCCTGCGTGGCCCAGAGGCTGATTTTCAGCTAATTGGGAGATTTTGGACCCCCCTACCTGAGGAGAGGCCCTTCAGAAGCACACATATATATATATATATGCATATATACATATGCATCCCTGGCGCCGTGCATGTTGGAGCTCCAGCCTGATCAGCCTGAAACAACCCCCTTTTCCATTCCTGGGGGTTCCTCCCCCCTCTGCCAGCCCCGTGGCGCTGCGGGGCACGGCTGGGACCGGCGGGGCACGCCGTGGCCTTGGAGCTGCACATCACCAGAGCCGGGTATCACGGCCGGGGCAGGGCAGCCGCCTCCCCCGGGGGATGAATTACAGAGCAATAAACCACCGCTCCTCTCAGCAGGAGGGTTTTATGCCCGTCATCAATCAGGAGACACAAACAGCTCCGTTCCCAGCAGGGCTGTTGGGAAGCGAGGCAGGAATGGGTGCGCAGGGATCCTGGGGATTTATGGGGTGGTCCCGGACAGGGTGGGAGTGCTGGGCACCTTTGTAGCTGTCTGCCCAGTTGCTGCCCAGTTCAGAAATTCAAATCACAACGTAAAACCCCAAATCTATCATGAGGACCCAGGGAGGTTTGGGAGCTGGGTCTGGGGGCAGCATTGCAGGTGCAGTTTTGCCATCTGCTCCCCTGTTTGATCTCTGATAAAAGAGCATCATGTGAAAAAAAAAAAAACCAACAAACCAAAACCCACAACATTTTGGGATTTGAGATTTGAAGGAAGGGAGTTGAAGATGTGTGTTTGGGGTTTGCAAACCCTACAGCAGCCATTAGATACCTCAGTGCCTTGCTGAATATGGCCCTAAACATCTGCTTTCCCATTATTTACAAGTAGGAGAAAGAGCAAAATCCAAGCTGGCACATCCAGGTGACTGTATCCTAAGCACAAACACCTAAACAGAGAGATTATCTCCACCTGATTCTTGCTCTCTGGTGAATTTGCATTTTCCTACTGGGTTTGCTCCTCCAGTGCAGGGGAGCTGCTTTCAAAAGCATCCCAAGCAGCCAGCTACACACCAGCCTCTTGTCCAGACCTTAACCACGAGGAGAAGGCAATAAAACTACAGAGCCCCGTTCATTCTGCAAGGGAACAGCTCAGATCTGAGCAGCAGAAACTCCCCAAACCTGTTTCACTGGGGTGCAAAGGATAAAATGAGCCACAGCAATGCAGTCACATCTTAACCTTGAAACCCCTCAGCGCTGCCTCACTCCCCCAGGGGAGCAGAAAACCAGCTCATCTCCTCCTCTTGCCCACTTATGGACACTCCCCATGCACTGGCAGCACCAGTCTCACTCATCTCCATGGGATCCCAACAGGCACCTTGTTTTCTGCAGGAGATATATTTCAAGGACATGAATAATAAGGGATAACGACACAACAAAGTGCCATTCATGTATTTATCAACAGGCTTTTCCCTGGCTCCAGGTAGCTTCTATAAAGCCATCAGTTTTAATGAGAGATTTGTTGTTACCTAATGTTTTGGGATCTTATATTTTTCCTTGCTCTGCTAGGAAAGTTTTCCTTGCTGTTGTATAGATGTTTTTCCAAGCTAAAAATAGGATTATCTTTTTACCAGTCAAGTCTGTCTGGGATTATGTATTCAAAGAGCATGACATAGAGACGTGGAATAAGGGTTTTATGAATCACAAAATTGAATTCTTTAGGGGCTGGCAGCATTTTTCTGAATAAAACAACAACTTAATGTCCTACGTGTTGTACTTTATGAACTGGGACCTAAACTTATCTTGTACAAAGGAAATTACAGAGGCAATCACGGGAGGTCTTTTATTAGTATTTCTTCTCTCCCCGGCACAGAGTAGAATATGAATTGATTGTCAAAGATTTTTTAAGTGCCTTTGATTGAAGAGATGATCTCTGATAAGCTGCTGGAGGAAAATAGAAGGCAACAGCTGCTCCATTTAACATCACTTAGCCTCCAGTTCTGGCGGTTTGCTAAATAACTCTTTTATATTCATAAACACATCTCCGTGTCATGGCCATGTCACACACACCTCCCCATTCCTGTGAGCGTGGTGGGTGCCAGCTATTCCAGGGGGCTGTGGGAGAAGTTACACTGTGATGCTGAGAACACACCCAGGTCCTTCCCCACCTGCCCGTCCTGGACTCCAGCGTTTTTCAATGCCCCTGGCAGTGCTACATCCCCTCCCCAAACTGGGAGAGAAGGCATCATTCCTGTTTTAGAGCCCAGGAGAGAAAAGAAGCTGTTAGTTGTCCAGGGCATCGTGTCTAGCAGATAATTAAAACATCAAGACTGAATATTTGCTGTTAATAAATTTTGAGGGGGTTGCTGATCCCTGGATAACTCTGCCACGTGTTTTCCCCTGCATCCTCCTCCTGCAGATTATTACATCGAGATGTTGTCAAGACACATTTCACAACTCTGGTAGCTGCTTATTGCCATGAACCACCTTTGCCCACACCACACAGACTGTCTTTATTTTATAACAGCATCACTTCCAGTTTGCTTCCCGGGCTGTGCAGTGGCTCACAGCCTGCAAGTGCCCAGCAGGAGGGCACTGCCAGCTCCCCTCCCTTCCTGGCTTTTGCCTCCTCAGCCTTCCAGATCGTGACAGAGCTGGGCACAGGCTGCCCCAACCTGTGCCTGGGTGCTGAGGGAGAGAGGCAGCACCAGCCTCCGTTGCTGGGGCCGCTGGGGTTGGGAAGTCACAGCCAGGATCTGCTCCCCACAGGGAGTATCCCCAGGGAGACCCTTTCCTGCCTCAAAATGAATCTAAATGACCTCCAAACAGCTCATCAGTGCCGAATGCAGGGGACTCATCTGTGACACCCACCCCTGCACTCAAGAGCAGCCCTGCATGGGCACAGCTATAGGGTAAGAAGCCTCTCAGCGGGTTGCAGGTGACTCCCCCGCCGAGTTCACGTCATACAACTGCCTCGGGCACAACTTCACACCATGGATGGGGGAGCAGGACCGGAGCAATGGCCGGGGCAGCAGCCCCGCACCCCCCCTGTGCCCAGCTGCAAAGCCCGACCTGACAGAGGAATTTACATCCCACAGCTCTCCTGCAAGCAGTGCCCCGAGGCACCGAAAATTAATCCCTCGGAACAGTTTTATTACTCAGTTCAAGGTGCAGTCGGAAGATGTTGTCAAACGTGGCTGTGCTTTCCTCCTCCCCACTCCCTCCCTGGAGGAGAAAAATCAAGTTCCTGGCTGCCCTCGGCCCCATCCCTGTCTCTGGCACTCCTGCGCTGGCTCAGCAGCCTTTCCACATGTGTTGCAGCCTGGTTTCTTGGCAGCCTGCATTTGATGCTATCCTGGAAAAAAAGGCTCTGAGAAGCTGCGTTCAGCACAAGCAAAGCCTCTTCCAAAAGAAACACTTAAAGGGTTACACAAGAACAAAGCTAAAAGGGCTTGTAATTAGTTAGACTTGGGCAGGGGCTAAATTAGCCAAGCAGAGTCATTACCCGCCTCAGATCTTCACTACACACTCATCTCCTCCAGCTACAGAGACGGTCCATTCAGAGGCTTTATTTATCCCAGGAAACCCTCAGTCTCCCAGACCAAGCGCAGCCGCAAAGCACCGGCCCTGCGGAGCGGCCGCCTTGTCCTGCTGCGGCACAGGAGGAGCCGCTGGGAAACAGGTAAACCTTGTTCCAAACCGCCCTGACCCAGCCTGGCCACGTTCTACAGAGGGTTTTATGCCCTCTGACCTCCCTTGTAGCCGACTGACTGCTCTGGGGCAGAGGGGAGCAGAGCAACAGATAGAATTTGGGCTGCAGGAGAACTGGGGGAGGACTTTGCCTGCTGCCCCCCTCCTCTCGCCCCCGATGCTGCAGCTTCAAGAAGGAGTGTGAAGAAACAGTGGCTCCTGGCCATCGCTCCTCATGGAGCCCTCCCCAAGCAGAACTGACTTCTTCCTGCTGCCACAAGGCTCCTTCTGCTGGAAAACATCCCTTGGGTGACGCCTGGGACTGAGGGATTGGAGTAGGTTATGCAAAAGATGCCAGCTTGGGCCTGTGCCAGAGCACTGTGATCAGACACTGCTGGGAGCGTGGCTTTTCTTCTGCCTGAGGGGGATGAGACTCTGACCTGCTGCAGAGGTCCAGAAGCAGGAGCAGGCGTGGCAGGGACTGGCAGGGCTCTCCAGGATGTTCAGGCTGGACTCAGAGGCTGTGGGGATGCAGTAGAAGGGACAGGACAAGACCTTTCCATGTCTTCCTAACAGACAGGAGCTGTGTTTGTACCATGGATAAGTGTCACTTACTGGAGAGATGGAGGGAAACTGAGGCAGCACTCTCTGCTACACAAACAGTTCTCAAGGTGCCTCAGGAGCATCGCTGCAGTGCCCTGACCCAGACATACATCCCTTTTGGTGAATGAACCTGCCTGTTGCTGGAGGGCAGCCCTGTGGCCTGGGAGGTGCCGTGCTGGGGCTCAGGGGTGTCAGCACGTTGGCACACTGGCGTGGTGGCCGTGGGACACCGTCCCCACTCTGCAGCCAGCAGCCTGAACACTGGAGATCCAACCTCCTCCCGAGGTCTCCAAAACTCAGACACAAACCCGGCAGAATTTGGTTTGAGGATACAATTCTACCATAACTGGTATCATAAATATTGAATCAAACAAGCCCTCCTGTGCCCTCCATGCTGGGAGAGCTGCTGGCAAGGCGTTTGTGGCAGCTCCGGCTGGATCCCGAGTGCTGTAGTTATAGCAACAGGCGCTGCCACCGCTCACAGCAGTTACACAACTCCCGGCTGCACCTCCAAAAGTGCACAAACCTCTCAGCAGCAACAGCCACCAGAACCCCGTGGCCATGGGCAAGGCCTTGGGCATCCCCAGAAGTGTTCAAGGCCAGGCTGGATGGGGATTTATCCGACCTGGTCTAGTGGAAGGTGTCTCTGCCCATGGCAGGGGGTTGGAACTGGATCGTATTTAAGCTCCCTTCCAACTCAAACCATTCCATGATTCTACAGCATGAGCCCCTTGCTGCGACACGCCTGCCTCAGGCACCCTGGGAGCTCCCCAGCCACCTTCACACTGTGACCCGTGGGCACAGACCCCCAAAAAAGCAAGACCCCTGTGCCTCCTTTGCTTGCACAGCCCCCAGAGTGTCAATCCACGTTATTCAGGAACACCATGGACACTGCTGCTGCCTGTGGGAGTACAGCTCCCTTTGGTCCTCAGCGTGTGAGGGGTCAGCAAGGCACACTGGAGTCTGCAAATGACACTTTGCTGATTTTCTCTTCTTCACAACATGCAGCCAGGCTAAAGAGCAGTTCTCTTGCCTACAGCTCAGACGCCCTGCTAGAAAATCAATAGTCATTTGGTGATACTCTGGCACTTGGCTCGCTGCATCACAATGCCTTGGGAGGAGCAGCTCTGATTTGCCAGTCTCTGAAGCAAAGCAGAAACCAGTAAGGGTCAGACTTGCCCTGGGCAGGTACTGTCAAGGCCATTTGAGCAGCACAGCCTGATAAATCCTCCTGAAACTTCAGGAGTCTCATTTTGTGCCTGTGCAAGGGGCTGCCCCAGCCTGTCAGATGGCAGAGAGCAGGCTGGAAAGGTCCCCTGGGTTCCCCATGTACCCTGGCAGGGCAGTACACATCCTGCTGCTGCCCAACAGCTCATCCTGAAAGTCCTGGAGAACAGGGAGCACACCTCCCATCAGCCTCACTACAGCCTTGACAGGTTTACAAATACTGGATTTGTAAGAAACACATCCCAGCCCACAGCAGCAATAGGTATGTCCAGGTGGTCCCAGTGTGGAGTGGGGCACTCGGAGCACCTGTGGCAGGAGAGCAGACAGGGAGCTCCCCGGGGCTGGGACTGGCACATGGACCAGCCACAGGCTGATCCAGAAAGACAACAGGACATGAAGCACAGGTACCACCTTATTTACCTCACCCTGGCTTATCTGCCTACGGAAACAGAATAGGAATTACAGAATTTAGTGGTAGAAACAGGATCTGTCTTCAGAACTGGGAACTAACCCTGGATTTCTGAGCTGGCACCAGACCAGGCTAAAGCAATGTGATTCCGTTCCCTGGCTTGAGCAGAGAGCCAGGAGAAACCAAAGGTGGGCACCAGCCACAGTTTAAAAAAATCAGGAAGCGTAAAATAGCTTTGAGCCACTTGGAATCACAAAGCATAAAGCTGATGGAGCTGGTGGCATCTTTGTTTAATGAAGAACAGAAATTGTTCTTTTCTGAGAATCCAGGACAGCACCAGCAGGACTGGATTTCAGCACGTTTCAAAGGGCAGCAGACACAGTACTTTTAAATGATAAATAAAATGTAATAGCCCAACCTCAGGAATACAATCGGCTGCTTTCAGTGCACTCCCGTTCCTTTAATTCTTCTCCATCAGTGCAGATATATGAACTGCCACAAATCCCTGCCGCCTCCCCATCTGCACAGCACAGCCTGCAGCACAGGACCTGCTCTGGGTTACAGCCTGATCAGGAAGCAAATCTCTCCCGGGGAGCAGGAGGGGAAGGACATGACTCTTTCCCCTGGGCGCTGTCTGTGATAAGAGGAGAATTAAGACCGCCAATCTATTTCTAATGGAGAGGTTACGAGAGGGCATTTTGGAAGCAATTGAAAGGTTGGTAAAGGGGCTCAGCCAGGAAATGTATGGAGTCTCATTGCCTTTTATCTTCCGAGCACATAAAGTTTGCAGAATCTCTGTTTAGGTTAGCAGGAAGGCTCTGCAAGAATTATATATGCTGCCCACACGCTTATCAAGGGAGAGCGGGCTGTGCTCTATCAGCCAGCTGTGGGGCTCGGCGGAGATAAAGATATCCCCCTGCCCGGCAGCGACTTGGGATAAATCATCCTGTCCTCGCGCTGCCATTGCTCCTCACCCCTGCCTGGCCCCTTCCAGCCGTCACACCATCCAGCTGCCGCAGCCGGGCCCAGGCAGCGCGGCCGGGTCTGTCTCCATCGCCCCGGCGCTTCTCCCCGCCGTGTGGGAAAGCAGGGAGCGCTCGGTTTCCAGCGCGGCTGGAAATGCCCCGTTCTACAGAGCGACCCCAGA
>JAWWLV010000024.1:3589385-3624747 GCA_035041135.1 Platyrinchus mystaceus | reverse complement strand
CCATGCCCATCTGCTCCCCCAGTACCTGCTGCTGCACCACTGGATACAAACCTTATGGAAACATCTGGCTCCACCACATGCATTTTCCCCCAAGACCTCCAACAGCCCCAGGCTCTCTGTGGGATGCAGAAAAACCACACAAGCCAAATGATTGTATGGGGAGGTTTAGGTTGGATAATAGGGAAAATTTCTTCCCTTAAAGGGTGGTCAGGCACTGGCACAGGCTGCCCAGGGAAGTGGTGGAGTCACAATTCCTGGAAGTGTTCAAAAGGCGTGTGGATATGGCTCCTGGGGACATGGTTTAGCGGTCAACACGGTGGTGCTGGGATCATGGTTGGACTCAGTCATCTTATAGGGCTTTTCCAACCTAAATAATTCCATGATTCAGCTCTGCCTTATTGCTATGGCAAAGAGGGTTTGCTCCAGCCCAAAGCCCACCAGTGCTGCCAGCAGCGTTGGGAATACGGTGGGTGTGGATGTGGCACGTTGGTGACAGTCCAGGCTGTCACAGCAGCCCAGGCCTTGCGTGGGCAACTTCACCACCAGCACTTGGGGACCGTCAGGGCTGTGAAGGCAGCACAGAGAAGTCCTCTGTGCCAGAACCTGGTGCAAATCTCAGGCTGTGTGTAAAGAGAGAGAGACAGCTGCTGCCTGCAGCACTTGTGACTCCAGAGCGTGGACGGTGCTGAGGGGACTTTGGGCTGCCTCGGCCACGCAGGGAAATCTGTCCCTTCCAGCTGATCCAGCAATGGGTACGAGGCACGTGGTGTTCAGGAGGCTGCAAATGGAGCTGGCTGGCCAGAGACACACCGGGCAAGGACTGCTGTGTCTGCCACGGGCCGATGTCACCAAGCCATGAAAAGTAGTGATGCACATCACCAGCATCCCTGAAGGCTCATTGGTTTGTGTAAGCACCCTATTTACACCCGGAAAATAAAACTCCACCTGTGAAAGAGAACAAATTAAAACTCAATTTCATCTCTACCAAATAGATGGTCTCATCAGTGGGAGGGTGGTAGAGATATATTGGTACTCACATAATTCCTGGGCGAATTTTATGGGCCAATTGATAAAAAATATTCTCATGAGAGCAATGCACATTATTTCTAGAGCTCCAGTATTTTACTAGCGAGTCAGTGCAGAGATGTGTGTGATTTACACACTAAACACAGAGGGCTACCCCGACATGGGTAGCACAAGCACAAGTGCTCCACGGGGAATTTTTCCCTGGAATCAATGCACAACACCTCTGCCTGGACAGTGGAGAAGTGATGGTCTAAGTCAGGATTTTTGTGGGTCTGTGATAAAAAAGTTGCACACACTTTTAACAGCAACGTTCCCAATCAGGACAAAATCCAGTGCAATGCAAAAAATAAAATCCACAGCAGTCTTGCATCTTTTCTTACAATTGTTTTAAATGCCTTCAGCAGAATGGAGTGATTTCCTCCAGCTCTCCACATGGAAGTGTTCAAGGCCGGGTTGGACGGGGCTTTGAGCAACCTGGTCTAGTGGTAATGGTGATGTCCTTCTGTCCATCCTGGCACAGCACAAGAGCAGTGCCTGGCTGCTCCATGTGGCACAGTCACACTCGGGGTTCTGAACGCCTGAGGATCTCAAAGCACTTCCTAAAACAGCAGCAAAGTGCCAGCTCTGTGCCCTGATCTGACTGCAGCCCATGGAAATCCACCACAAAGGTTCATCCTGGGACAGAGGATGCTGGTTCAGTCCCCCCATTGATCGTCTGTCAGGATTTGCCTATGGAAAACAGATGGGATTTGTTTAAAATGAGAACGACATTCACTAATTTGGTCTCGTGGTTCAGGAGTAAAATTCCACCTGGGGAGGCTCTGACTGTGCCTGTTGCTGGCCAGGGTGGCACACAGAGCTTGTGCAGCTGAAAGAGGTGGTCACACTCCAGAGCACTTGAAGTCTGCACAAAGCCCCCCCTTACCCCTGTGCTCTCAAGGGCTTGAAAATTTAAATAAAAGCAAACAAACGTGGGTTCTCTGAGCTCTGAGTTTCTGGTGTCTTTGAATCCACAAGTCCTGTCTGTGTGGAAGAGAGATCATTTAATTACCTAATGTCATCTACATAGAAAAGAGCACTCAAAACCAAACCTGAAGCTCACAGGAAACCTACCCCGAAACTTGGAAATCAGTTGCTTAACTGATAAGAGCATTTTGCATTTTACTGCACCCCTGCTCTGCTGCCTCAGGCAAACCAGGGAAGCCCCACGATTCCATGGATGCTTTTCTCTTGGGTTTACCTCACCCAGCTCAAGCTCTTCACCCCAGACACAGGGAGATCTGCAGGCACAACCTCTCACCCCTGGGACTGTAAAGGAGATATGGCTGAGAGGGGAAGGCTGTGCCAGGAAATATTTACTGGAGCTCAACATCCATCTGTTGTTTTTTTATTTTTTTATGCATCTCTGCTTTAACATATATCACAGCTCAGCCAATGGTTTTTGGCATAAATTTATAATAAAATAATCCAAAATGGTTAAAAACAAAGCTGACTTCATTGCTTCTGACTGTACAGGTCACTGTAATCAACTTTGCTGTGTTTTAGCCCATTCAGCAGTTTTGTCTCTGCTCATCTGTCTGTACCAGCACACATAACTATTTTATTAAAATCTAACCCAACTACAGAATAAATAAAAATCCAATAGCAATACCGAGGTTCTAAATTAAAGACAAAAATCTGTTGCCATCTTTCTAGATTGAACTGTCTTCATTTTACCTCACAAATTTGTACTCATGTCAGTCAGCCCATCGGGCTCTTTTAGGCATGTAGATGACTCCAGGGGAGGGACTGGGCCCTGGAGAGGCACCCTGGTGGTGATGATATGACCCAAGCACTGCTCGAGCAGGTTCAGGTAAAGAAGCAGCATTTGATTTCGCTGATTGCATCTTGCTTGGATCAAATCTTACCTTCCAAAAGGCATTTCCCATGGCTGCAGGGTTTTAGCCATGAAACAACGATTTTTGATATTTCTTGGATGTTTTCAACAGCAGGAATAGCTGCTGCATCCCTCAGCCTGAGACACCAAGTTCAGCATCTTGTGGGAGGCAGAGCTTGCAGGGCTGCCTTGGGGGCTGCAGCCTGAGCAGACCCTCTGTGTGTCTCTGCCACGATACAGCTGAGTGTTTGCAAGCTGGTCACATTTGGGCCTGGCAGATCTAAACAAACTGTGCAGGCCCATGTGCAGAGCAGACCCAGCAGATCAGCTGTTGAGGATTTCCAGGCTGACTGTTCAGCTTGGAATCAGGTGTTGCTCCTGTGTCAGCTTCGCCTTGGGTCCACACGCTGTATTCTCTCTCTGACTTCCCATTCCTTTCTTTAAATGGCAAAAGTAGCTTCTTAGAGCACCAAAACCGACCCAGACTTTGAGAAGACACAAGGATGTGACCAGACACTTGCAAAGAGCTGCAGTGAGCAGGGACTGGAGCCTCCAGTACCAGCACCAAATGGATTTGCACCAGTTGCCTCCAACACGATGTGCCTGCACTGCCTTGCGGGACTGGGGGGATTCTCTGGCTCCTCAAACCACAACAAACACACATAAAAACATGTACTAGTCAATAATTTATTATACTGAGATGGCAGCATAATTAAGTTACCAGAGGGCTTTGGGCAAGTATCTGGTAGCATAAGGTGCAACGTGCTTTTGGCACGAGTTTTGTTTAAACATGTTGGATCAATTTGAATCAATCTGACATGTACACACTTCAGGGCATGGATAGTTTCAAATCAATTAAACTCCTTATGACTTTATGATTAGAAACCTGAGGTTAAAAACATTAATATAAAATCACAGTTTGTAAAGTGAAAAATGAAATCCCAGTGTAACATCTCATGAAGATCACAGGAATCATTATATAAGCTCCATTAAACAAACAGGGTAAGGGTAATTAGGCTGTAAATTGAGTACAGTAGTTAAAAAAAAGAGAAACTATAATTAGGAGGTGATGGCCACTTAACCAAAAATAAGGAAATATGGATACCTGTGATTTCAAACAAAAACACAATTGATTTCTTGGTGAGATGGTGTGTCCAAACAAAACCTTCAACAGCAGAAGGTGGTTGTATCAAATGGCTGCAGGACAAGCAAGGCAAAGAAACTGGTCTGCAATTGGCCTGGAAGGAGAAAATACACACTGGGCAGCAAGGTACATATAGGGCTGGAATAAAATAGTGAATAAAATAATAAATTGTATCATAGCCACAAGTTGTGCTCTGAAGCTGTGAGTCAGCAGAGCACTGAGCAGGTGCCCAGGTCTTTCCTGTGGGGACAAGGTATGTGCAGGGGCTTCCCTGGAGGGGCTGGTGTAAGTCCCACTAACGTGGACAGGACTGAAAAGTGACCATTAGCACCTGGCAGATGAGGAATGAGTTCAATCTGGGGGGTTGGGAGCATGTCTAGGGAAAGGTCTGCTGGGAGGTTTTACCTTCCTGAGCATTTAGTGTAGGAATTGCCAAATTCGAAAGCGCCACCCCCTGCTAAGCTCATTTTCATTAACAGACATCCCAGGGGAAGGAAATCCTTCCAATGAGCATTCAGTGTGTGGATGGGGCATGATGGTCTTGCTGCTTCTCTGGCTTGGCACAAATGACCCAAACAAATCCAAATCACGCCCAGCACAGCTGCATCCTGGAGCAGATTCGGGCCAGCACATCTCCCCAAACACTGTGAAAGAGCCTGTAAGCAAACCTCCTTCAGAAATATGGATAAAGGTATTGCATGGGCTTCCATCTGCCCTGCCCAAAACATACATGTTAATACAAAAAAATAGTGTGGATGGGAAAATGCAACAGGCTTCCCAACAGCTCCCTCTCTTACAGGGGGGCACAAACCACTTCCAATAGCACTCAGCCACATGTGCCAAAGGGCAGGGTCCAAAGTCCTCCAAGTTATCAGGAAAACTCATCAGCCTCAGCGGGCTTTGCACTGGGCCTGGCCCCCCAGAGCTCCTTCACTCTTTGTTTAATGCAGTTAACACGGGATGCCCGTGCATGGCTTTGGCAACCTAATCTTTGTTCAAGCACAAAGGGATGTTGGTGTCGAGATGCAGAGGGTCTGAAGGATAAAAATGTGAAATGTAGAATCAAGGAGTCATTGAATGGTTTGGGTTTGAAGGGACCTTAGAGATGATCTAGGCCCTTCCAGGTCAGGTATTGCCCTCTGGATCTGCCACGGGCAACCCAGGCAGACCAGTGTGCCCAGTGTGCCCAGTCCCACCAGACAAGTGACTAAAAGAGACAATCCCCTCTCAGCACAGCCCAGCCTGGGTGTTCTCAGGCAGCCCAGCTCCATGTCCTCCTCTCCCCATCCTTCTCCCTGGAGAGCCCCCACCACCCACCCGGGCTCTCACAGCCCAGTGTGGGATGTCTGTCTGTCTGTCTGTTGCCAGATGGTTTCACTTCACACACTGAGGCATCCAGTCCCCTCCTTCCTCTCTCCCAGGCTTGCCAGGGGCTGCAGCACTGGGTCAGCCACGGTTCCCCTGCCTTTGCTGCCCAGAGGGGTTTGCAGCAAACAACACGACCTGTTTCAAAGCCACACAGAGCCTTCCAAATCCCATCACAGCATCCCCACGGCTCAGAAAATAAGGTATCAAGACTCTCGTGAGGCTTTAAATAAAACCCAAATCTGCCACTTTGAACTTCTTGGCAGCCAGTTCAGAGCCTTTGAAGCTGCATCCCGGTCCCACCTCCCTCCCAGTTCAAACGCGGCGCAGCCTGCGAGACTCCATCAGCTGGCCAGCACATTGGGACAGCACATGGATGGGAGGGGGCTGCAGCACCCCAGCAGATGCACCAGCACCCCAGCAGACCTGTTAGCACCCCAGCAGATCTGTTAGCACCCCAGCAGACCTGTTAGCACCCCAGCAGACCTGTTAGCACCCCAGCAGATCTGATAGCACCCCAGCAGACCTGTTAGCACCCCAGCAGACCTGTTAGCACCCCAGCAGACCCACTGGAACCCGCCAGCATCCGCCAGGCACTGTGCCTTAAGGGAGATTTGTACGGGAGGCACCAGCTGGGGGGGTTATTGCAGGGAATTAATAGCCACAAAGAAGGGATGTGCAGATGTGGTGAGCCGTCAGGCCCCTGGGATCAGACCCCAAAGGTTGAGGAATCTGAGTCAGGCCCTACAGCCGTGACCTTGGGTTAGAGCACGGGGAGGTTTGACTCGCTGCCCGAGGCTCGGCTGGCTCCCTGGTGGGTTTTGGTTTGGTTTTCAGGGATGGGATGAATCATTTCTCCACGCTTTTGCCCTTGCTTGGAAAGGTGAGAAACTGCTAAAACCCATAGAAACCCCTGAAGTCGGTGATATTTCCTGTGGCTTTGCTGCAGGCGCCAGAAACCATCCGACCCCTGGGGAAAGGTCTCCGTGTGTGCAAACAGAGGAGAAAAACTGGTTCTGTCACACAAGCGGTGATGGGGCCGTGGGGGCTGGTGACACTGCCCAGCCTCCTCCCTGCAGACAGCAGGGCAATGAGCCTCAAGCTGGACTTGGGGGACTCCCAGGGACCCCCCCTTACCTGGCTGTGCCTCCACAAGGGGGGAGCAGGATGGGAAGAGGAGCTGGGGTGGGAGGTTTTTACGAGCTGGCACAGGGCAGCTGGCCAGGGACGCCTGAGCGCTGGCCGGGAGCCAGCACGACGCTCCTGCATTTATTAGGGGACCCGCTGGCTTGCCAGGAAATTACACAACAGTTAAATACTTTATACGCTGAACTAGTTTATTAAGGAACTGCTTGAGATTTTTTCATAGGGGAAATTCTGGAAATTATGGTGCTCTGAGCCAGGAGCTGGCCCCTGATGTGGTGGCACGGTGCGTGGCACGGGGCTGCTGCATCGCTGCTCACAGGGAACAGGAGCACAGTGTGCAGGGAAAAGAGCCATAAAACAGGAGATCTCTCCCAGGAGCCTGCAAACAAATCCAAAACAGCAAATCCCAACAGGCAGCTACAGCTGCACATCAGCAGAGTCATGGCTGCAGCACAGGCTGGCAAACCCACATGGGTTTTTAATCTGTGAGTGTGGGCACTGCTGGACAGCAACCATGGTAAAATAAATCCCGCAGGGAATAAATGTTTGTTCATGCCTGGGTCAGGCTGAGGAATGGACACATCCCCACTGGGCTTCCCACACCGACACCCCTGCCCCCCTGCCCTCTCCAGAGATGGGACCAGACCCCACTGTGCCTTCTCAGGTCTCCCCTAATTTTCCACGGATGCAAACCCAGCTGAGACTCAGCCTGGCCTCACATACCAGGCAGGATCTCGAGGCTGCCAGGATGGTAAATGCCAGCACAGCAACTAAGGAGGAGTAATTCCTGCAGGTAAGGAGTGACTCAGGTGCAGACCCCGGGCTCTCAGGTGCCAAAGCCAACACAGATAAACAGCAAACAATGAACCTTGAGACTAAAATGAAACAATGCACTAAGTGAAAAGGTCAGGGTAGGGACTAATCAGAATAGTCATCGAGGCTGCTGCAGATAAGCAGAGAAAGGAAAAAAAATGCCCCCATTTTCTTATGGCAGTGAAGGAGTGCTGGGCTCCTGTCTGACATTATGTGCTGGTGGCCAGGGGCTTTTATTCCTACAACCCTTCCAGCCCCAGGGAACACCCAGGTTTTGGTTGATAGCCTCAGGCACAGCAGCAATCATCTGCAGGAACGAGGAGGGGAAGACAACTGTTTCTGACCAGGCAGGAAAATCACGGAGCCTGTAACTGCCAGGGTGGCTCCGACAGGGAGCCCCCCCAAAAGGAGGGCATGAAAATCAATCTTAGACTGGATGTTATATAGGAAATTTTCTGAGACTGGATAATAGAAAAATGTTCTTCACTGAAAGGGTTGTCAAGTCCTGGAACAGGCTGCCCAGGGAAGTCACAGTCCCTGGAGGGATTTAAAAGACCCATGGATGTGGAACTCAGGGACACAGTTTAGTGGTGGGCTTGGCAGTGCTGGGTTAACAGTTGGACTTGATGATCTCAGAGGGTTTTTCCAACCTATATAATTCTGTGGTTCTATGAAAAAAAACTGTCTCTACCAACACAAACCAGAAAGGTGGCCCATGGCAGGAGGGTGCAGCCATTATCAGGGTAACAGCAGCCACTCTGCACCTCCCAAAGAGGACCATCAGAAAATGAGTTTTCCATGGCTGAAACAACTGTCAGCAGAGCGTTTGCATTGCATTGATCACCTCTGGAGAAAATGGGGACAGTGAGTGTATTGACCTTTCCAGGGAAGCACTGCAGACCCACAGGCTGGATGCTGTGGAGCAGAAGTGTGGCTTTGCTGTTAATGTACAAAAAAGGAGTTGTCTTTCTCCCCTCCACCTCGGGGGCACAGGAATCATGTCCTTCCAGCACTGGAAGGATGGATTTCCCCTCGGCTTTGCCCAGAAATCACTTTGTCACTGCACAAGGCCTCCTCCCAGCACCTGCTTCCCTGTGCTTCCACCCCTTCTCCTTCTGACTTTGAACACAAGGTCGTGGGAGGCACTTCTGGAGCTCAAGAGCTCTCTGCCCTCATCCCCCTCTGGACAATCCAGGCACACACAGGCCAGTGGGCACTAGATCATCTACAACTGCTGGAGTGTCACCAGCGAGGACGTGGCGAGCGGCGGCTATGGCCACTCACCCGTGAAATGTAAATTTAATGTAACTATTTGCAATGTAAAGTGCTTTTGCACTTTGAAAAATACGCTATTATTTGTGCCTTTTATTGGAGAGAGGGGAAAAAATATATTCAGAAACAGTCTCTTGTGCGTGTTCAGTTCTTTCTGCATCCAGAGTTATGGAGTTTATATTGAAATTTAGCAGCTGTGGGATCCGTGGACCAACAGTGCCATCACCACTAAATCATCTCTTATTTAGCTAATGCCCTTCATCGCCGGCAAAAGCTACATCTAGAATAGAAAATGACCTGCCAGGCTTCCAGCACACTGGTCAGGAAGATTCCTCCTTCCTTCAGTTCCCCCAAAATGCACCGTCCCAATAATACCAACAGTGTGTTTATAAATATTTCACGACCAGTGGGTTTATTTTGAGGCAATAATAACATTTTCCTGAGTCTTTTTTTTTTTTTGGGTGGTTTTCATTCCCTTTACCAAAAGTGTCCGCCTCAAAACAGTGAAACTCCATTGCAAAGGAATAGATGTAAATGAATTAAAGAAACTCTAATCCACTACTGTCACAATTAAAATATTTTATTCTATTTAAAATTATGATAAAGATTTCTAGTTACTAGCATATTAAGGAGCTGGTGTTTTAACTGTACCTCTGTAGATATTAACAAAGCAAGCAAAAAAAGGCTCACAAACAGAAATACTTCATTCAAAACGACATGAGTTGGTTTTGTCATTTCCTGGCTTTCAAAATCCTAGAATCAGAGAATTAGAGAAGGGCTTGGGTTGGAAGGGACTTTAAAGACCATCTAGTTGCAACCCTTGAGGCAGGTTGGTGCAAGGGGCATTGCTCAGGCTGAGCCACTCCCAGCTCCATCCCTTGCCCAGGGGAGCTGAGGGGGTTCCCTGCACCAACCTGGTGGCACAGAAAACTGAAGATTGATGATGGTGAGAGAGATTTTCATCCTTCAGTGAGATAACGAGAGGCAGAGATAAATACTCCTGCGGGCTGCAAGGCTGGGAGGAGTGGTCTTATCTCACATCTCATTAAGTTTCCAGAAACCTTCATCTGCTGTCACTGAGTGCTACTCTAAGGGCACTGGGTGGTTTTCCAGGGACTTACTTGGCTCCAGGAGACACAGCAAAACTTGTATCCAGCAGCTTTTTAAGCCACGGCCTTAGTGATGACTAATAGAAATAAAAACAACTGGGAGAAGAGCGAAATGCAGGTCAGTCAAAGCTGTAGGGGTGGTTCTGCCATCAATTTGCTGCACCAGGAAGGACAGACGGTGGGAGGAAGGAAGGAAACCTGGAGCAGAGGCATCCCAAAGCCTTCTTGCAAGATCTGGCATGGGAAGACAAGGACACAGAGTACTGTGGGCAGCAAAGAACTATTATGAAAGACCATAATTTTCTGTCTTAAATCAGTGTAAACTGGAACTGCCTGTGGAGTTATTAAGGGAAAGCCCAAAGTAACAACTAAGCAACAGAAATATCCATCCCGGAGAGCCAGACTGTGCTGAACTGATCCCAAACATGAGGATGTTGGCCCAGGTCACCTCCCCCAGTACTGCTGCCGGTGTCTCCCAGCAGAGCAGTCATGTGCAGGGACTGGGGGATTCAGTCCTGCTCACACAGGACCTTGGAAGTGCCCAGGGCAGCTGTTCCCAAGGATCACAGTGGCCACTGAAGGCATTGGGTCAGGCTCAGCCTCACTTCCCCCCATCCCACACACCCTGGAGACCTGGGGCCAGCACATCCATCATCTCCTTCATGAGCTTCTGCCACTTTTCTGCCTGGTTTTCCTTCTCATTCAGCACACACAGGGAGGGGTTAAAACATAAAGCCATTTATAGTAATTATGCTGAAGGTTGTCTACAGATAATGCAGCAAATAACACTGGATTTGGCAAAAAAAAAAAAAAATCACTCTTAGCTTTAATAAAAGCATTTCAAAGCCCTGGAAGGTTATTTATAGGGTGTGTAAATGTAACTGGAGGGGAGGCAGAGTAAAGGGAGTTCAAAGGGTGTCTGTGAAAAGAAAAAACCCACTGTGTTATTGACACTGCTTCCTGCTTTCTCACACTCAACAACCTTCTTAAAACAAACTAGAGGAAACAACAGCAACAACAACAAAAAAAAGCTACTGAGAGCTGTTTGAGATTAAATAATACTTTTTGACAGCTGGTAGGAAAAGGACTGGTTCTGCATTCATGCTTACAATAGCGTGCTGCTCCCGACCCTTACTTGCATTGTAGAAGCATCTGAAAGCCCGAGGGAGCTGCTTGTCAGGGCTGGCAGGGGGACAGGATGGCAGGGACACGGGGATGGAGGGGAGATGGGGACAGGGATGGCAGGGACACAGTGTCTGTGGCAAGAGCTGAGCTCTCCCCTGCAGCATCAGCGGACTGGGGTGACACCAAGGGGCTCCCACAGGGTCCTCCCTTGCACCGTCCTCCCTCAGCACCACCTACAGCTTGTGCCTTGGGGGGTGTGTGTGTAGGACAAGGGGGTTTCACTCCCCCACACTGAGGTCCCTGGTCTCCATCTCATGAGGACCCCAGTTATTTCGGGATGCAGCTCTGGCCTCCCCGCCTCACTGGCTGCCAGTGGGCTTTGGTGGGAGACAGCACCAGCTGCCTGGGGGCTGCCCACGCAGGCTCGGATCAGGATGTGTGGGAGAATTTTCCTGGCAGAAACTTGGCTTGAGGCAAAAATAAAATCATGTGGTGCCTTCGTTTCCTCCTGGCTTGGGAGCGTCCGTAGGCTGAGCAGGGCTAAGAGGAAGGCCGAGGTCTGCCCTGCAGCTCCCAACTTCTCCAAGGAGGATCTTCCAGCTCCTGCTCCCTGGCTGTGCCTGGCCCTCAGGAAAGCTCCTAGAGAAAACCCTCTGATTTTTCCTTCAGCAAGTTCAGTTGCAAATCCATCCAGAGCACTTTCCTTGCAGGATCTTTCCAAACCCAGTGGCTCACCTTTTTTCTTCTGGCCTGCCCAGGGAACGACAAGAACTTGGGCTGGCAAGAAGCCTACGTGGGGTTTTAAGAAATGTTCTCTATCCTAGCAGTAAGGAAAAAAACATCCCTGGAAAGTGATGGAGGAGGAAGAGGCTGTTAAAGTGCTTGCAAGGACCAGGATGGGGAGGGAGGCACACTTTGATAAGGACAAGGATTACATCTCTTCTATTCATGCAGTCCCAAGAAGGAAAGAGAGGCAGGTTCCCTGAGGTCCCACCTGGAAACCTGCTCCAGTTCTCCAGAGGTGACCCTCCTGCTTCCAACAATTCACACTGAGAGCTAATGAAGCCGGGAGCATTGGAAGCACAGGACATGGAAACTTCACAAACACACACCCTGTAAAATGCCTTTTCTTCTTTATCTTTTGCTGTTCCCTTAAAATAAAAACAAATCAAGCCACATTACACGCTGCATTACTAAATGGACAGAGAGCCTGGGGGCCTGGGAGCCCAGATTCCAAATGAGGAAATCACAGCGGCCGAGGCCGGCCAGGACCAGCCTGTGAGCCCCAGGCTTTGCCAGCGAGCACTCCCAGCACAGCCAGGGTACACAACAGCAGCTCAGTTCGGGGGGTCCATCCCAGCCCCACATCTTGCCTGGTTTGGGGCAGAGGCATCTTTGAGCAGCGGGGGTGGAGGTTTGACTGCACTCGGCTGAGCGGCGCAGAGAGGAGAGTGCTGGGGGAGAACAAGGGGCTGTAGGGCACCTTCCCCTCCTCAAAACCCAGCCTGCTGCAGCAGGGCAGAGGCTCCTCTGGCTGCTCCCTCCCGCTCCAGGGAGCCAGCCAGTGTGCCAGAGATTCATTCATTTTGGGTTAACTATCTTTTCCATTTCAGAACAGCTTCAATTTTCCCGATGTCTCGGGGAATGGTTTATGAGGAAATAGAGCCTTGAGGGTGGACAGATGGAGAAAAATCTCCCTTCTCACCAAATTGATCACTCTAATCTTTCATCTGCTCTGCACAGACCCGGGCTGCTGGCACGTGGAGGTGCCACAGCTCTACCTGTGGAGCAGCTTGTCCAACAGGGTCGGTGCCTCCGGGTGCCACGTGCTCCTTCCCTGGAACGAGACCTGGGAGAAGGAGGCACAGCACAAACCCAAATCACTTCACCTTACAGAAGGAAGAGGGAAGGAGATGGGGGTGGTCAGATCGAGGGTCCCACTCAGGTGCTGAGCAGCCTCAGGGTTTGCCCACAGACAGCACTTGCACAGATTTAATTGCTGCCCTTGCCCCCTCCGTCTGCTGCTGCTGCTCTGGGGCATAAAGGAGCTCCACATCCCTGAGAGGAAGAGGAAGAGAAACCCACTGTCCTTGTTATGAAGCACTTGTATAACAACATATCCACGCCACAGGCTGTAACCAAAACTGTCAGTGAGACACTGTGGGGTCTCCAGCGTTGGCAGAGCTCAAGGATGGGTTAAATAAACAGCTGCTGGGAATCATTTTGATGCAGATCAACCTGCCTGAGGGCAGGAAAATGGAGCTTTCAAGGGCTGTTTCCTTCCCATGTTCCCTGATGCAATGACTTCACAGGCACAGTTTTCCTTCCCCAGTCCTGGAAAGTTCTGGGGATGCTGAAAACGTGAGCAGCTCAAGTTGGCCACAGATGTGGCAGTGGTAGAAACCATCTTCCCTCAAAGGGAAACCCTGATTAGCTGGCATTGAGCAAAATAAATATGTAGAAAGGAACATGCAAGGAACAATGATGATACACCACCTTCAACCAGGTCTATAGGGAAGACAGCTGAGTTTACAGACACCAGCCTACACAAGGTGTAATTCAGGTCCCTGCACCCAGATGCTCAGGGTGGAGGCACAGTGACTCATTTGACTATCACCCTTCTGGTCTTGAGACTGTTTCTCAATCCTCCTCCTCCTCCCCCAGGGCTCACTTTTCACTTCCAGGCTGTCCAAGCTGCTCTGGAGAGCAGCCCCATCCCACCCATCTGAACCCAACCTGCTAGGTGGAGGCAGACAGGGTGGCAGGACAATTGCCCAGCCACAGGAAGAGGTTTCTTGCCAGGGTCCCCATCAGCAGAAGTTAATACAGACCTGGGATGAACAAATCCATGGGAGAGCTGTTGGTAAAGCACCCCATGGGGAGACACAGCCCCTGAGCCAGCACCCAGCTCATCCCCCTGTGCCCTTCTCTCCTTTGGCTCGAGTCACTCCCATGACTCTCAATTAACATTTAAGATTTCAGTGAATAGCTGGCTGATTTATTTTATTTCCAGGGCCAGTAATTTATGGAAATATATTCTTAAAAATCAAACAGAATGCACTTTCCTAATAGATGGGCCATTCTCTGACATTTTGCAGAGTAAATGAGCATTTGTGCCCACTGGCGTGTTGTCCCATGACTGAACCCCTATAAAGGGCTTCAAAAATACCTATTAGCCAAGCTCATTAGCTTAAATATCATTAAAATAAATTATATTTCTCTACACATAGGCCCCAAAGTGAACACTACTCTCAGTGGTTACAGGTCAAACGCTCACTTACTCTAAGGACTCTGTGCTGAAAATAGAAAGGGTGTTAAAATTAGTTTACACAACTGCAGTGGTACAGAAGAGTCCTGGTACAGAAATGATGTGCCTGTGCCTCAGTTTAAAAGCATTAACATTGAATATGCAGAATTTTTCTTTTCCAGAAAAATCCACTTTGCGGTTTCCTGCTGGTTCTGCGAACATTGAAAAGATCTTTACCTTAATTTTACTGCTTTTTAGATTTATTCATGTATCCATTTTGCCTGTTTGGAGACCCAGTTTAAGGGAAGAGACCCAGTTTAAGGGAATGCTTTAAGGTGGGTTTATTTTGGTGTTGCCCAGTTTCTGACATTCCTGGTTTCAGTTGCGAGGGGGGGTGGGGGGGTGGCGGGTGGTTTGTTTGGTTTTCCATTAGTCAGGCCAAAAAAGCTAAACAAAAGTAGCACCAGCTCCATTCAAAGCACATAAACTCAATTAGGCTGATTTAAACCACTCCCCATCGCGGGGCTGATTTACTGCCCCTGCCAGGCGCCGCAAGGGCGCTGCCCGCGCATCCCGCTGGGATCCCACCCCATCCCTCCCTCCTCTGCCGCCAGCAGCTCCCACTGAGGGGCTTGATGGACAACCCAGCCCTTGCCCCGAGCCAGGATGGGCTCACTGGTGGCCCTCGAAGTGCCATCCTCACACAACAGAGGGCACAAACAAGGCAGGTGTGTACATGGACCTTCAGTCCATAAACCGAGTATTTCTGAGGAGCAGAAATGTAGCGGATTTCCATTTTCATTGTGGTCGGCTTTGCTGAGCCCAGGCTGCCAAAAGGCCGTGTGTCCCTCTCGTTCTTGTCTTACCTCACCATCAAATTATTTCCAAAACTCTGAATAGTTACCCTTATGTGATTACAGGAAGGCTGGAGAGGGCTTTTCACAAGGGCAGGTAGTGATAGGATGAAGGGGAATGGCCTTAAGCTGAAGGAAGGTCGATCTAGGTTGGATATTAGGAAGAAATTCTTCCCTGTGAGGGTGGGGAGGCCCTGGCACAGGTTGCCCAGAGAAGCTGTGGCTGCCCCATCCCTGGAAGTGTTCAAAGCCAGGCCAGACAGGGCTCAGAGCAACCTGGACTAGTGGAAGACATCCCTACCCAGGGCAGGGGTTTGGAACTGGATGAGCTTTAAGATCCCCTTCCAAACCAAACCACTGGGATTCTGTGATTTTTTTTTTGTTAGAATATGGAAGTTAATACAATGCAGTGGCACCAGTAAGGACATAATGGGGCAGTGTGTGGTTGCAGAGAGGTCACACAAGCCTTGCTGTGCTCAGCTCAACACCTCTGCCACGGGCAGAGGGATCTGAGGTGGCTCCAACGGCCGCGGGACGAATTTGCAGAACTAACAGTTACCGATGAATAATTTCGTCACGGCACAGCGAACACGACAACCCTCAACGTGATTTTCGCAGCCTGACAGGCTGAAGCAACGAGACCTTTGGGCCTCGAAAGAACACCCTCCCAAAACGCTGCTCCCACCCGGGGCAGGGACCTTTCCCCAGCCCTGCAGCTGCTCCGACTGCAAACGCAGAGCAGGCAGCGGGCGGGTCCGAGGGCTGGCTCTCAGTCATCCCGGGAGTGAAAAGTACATGTTATTAGCGGAGCAATTTGTATGTTG
Organism: Platyrinchus mystaceus; assembly: GCA_035041135.1. NCBI lineage: Eukaryota > Metazoa > Chordata > Aves > Passeriformes > Tyrannidae > Platyrinchus > Platyrinchus mystaceus. The sequence goes on along the minus strand of JAWWLV010000024.1, from coordinate 3,608,946 downwards.
CTATTCTCAAAGCATCACATGAGTTGTATTTTCCTTGTTAGCAGCACCTCGAGAACATTACTGCCAGTGTAACAGAAATCCAGCCCTGAGGTCCCCCCGCCCAGGCTGTGACAGATTGCTCGGAGAAACAACGCGGTGATTGAGGACCTGGACTAATCACGGCAATTGATATAAATTACCATGTCAGCTACACCGATGCCGCAGTCTGCAGGTTCACACCTCATTAAGCTTCCAAGTGCCAAATGAATCAACAGGGTTCAGCAGAACCATGCTTAATTAATTGTTGTAGCAATAGGGGAAAAGTAACGGAAAAAGAGAATCAGAACTCCCAGCGCAGGCGGGCGGGCTTGCACAGACTGAAACCTTCTCCGATTTAGCATTTGAGATTAAAGCCGCCCACGGACTAATCTCAGCCAGCAAAGAACTGCCAGGGGCTGGTTTTGGACTAGGGTGGAGTGAAAATTCAGGCTGGCGACTTGGAGAAGTTTTTCCTCGGGTTGTGCAGTGTGTTTTGCATAGAGCTCTTCAGGCTCCGAGTTCTGTTGCCTGTGAAATCTCCAGGTTTCGATTTCCCACCCCACCCCAGCGGGCAGAGGCCACTGCTGGGCACCTTGGAGTCTCTTGGAGCTGACGGAATGTGCAGTTCAGCAGCTTAAAAAAAGCCAAATGGCCAAATGTGTCCATTTTTTCCTATCTATGTTCCCCGAAGCAAGTTGCAAAGTTACCAATGATGGAAGAAGCCAGGAAAGCTGTGGTCTCACCTCTGGCAAGGCTCCCAGTCTCTTGCTCCCCGGAATCCCCTATGCCAGGCTGCTGGAAGGACACAACGTTGAGCTCAGGGGACAAAAGATCAGCAGCTGCAAGAGTTTGAAAAGCAAAGGACTCTTCAGCCACAATGCCCTTGTCCTCGCAGGGGGCTCTCCTCCAGCACACGGCAGCGCCAGAAAGTCTCATTAGAGCCTGGAAAATCCTGGAGTTCTGGGAATGCTGCAGAAAGACCAGCACAGCCTGTGGGATCATGGCCTTTCCTGTGGCTGAAGCCAGAGCCAGCTTCTAAAGGCACTTCTTGCGGCATCTCTAGGATGGATTAAACAGAGCAGCAGCATCCAGCTCCCCGCACGCCCGTGGAGCAGAGCCAGCCCGGACCGCGGCGAGCGCTCTCCGGGGGAGTTTTGTGTATCCCCCTCCTGCCAGCTTAAACCCTCCCTTGGAGCTCACATCTGCTCACCACACAGCTTGTAAGTGCGTGCCTAAACGCTCTGGGCAGTTCAGCGCTCAAACCGCATTCCCGGCGTTGGATGTCTCCGGGCGCTCACACTTTCCCCGCCGCTGCCACTCATCCGGCCCGTTTCTCCTGATCTATAAAACATCAGCTAATATTGATATCGCAGTGGGGCCCTGACAGCCACAGCTTGTAGCTGTCGCTGCTTTGCTCACCGAATCACCCAGTTACTCTACACCATTGATTATCCTGTAATCTCAGTGATTTCCGAGTAAAACGTAAATTAAAGACAAAAACAGAACATGAAACAGATTTCGCCTCTTTCACGCTGGTAACTGGGGAGCACTGATGGACAGCAAGGGATCCTTACTGCTGGCCTGCTAAGGGCAGTGGGATGCCAGGAGCATTAAGGGAGGTGTCCGTGGTCACTGAAGAAGTTCTTGCTTTTACCAAAGCAATTTGTATGTTGCTGTCCTCAAAACATCACGAGTTGTATTTTCCTTGTTAGCAGCACCTCTAGAACGTTGCTGACAGTGTAACAGAAATCCAGCGCTGAGGTGCCCCCGTCTGGGTAGGGGACATTGTTTTAAAAACCTTGCCAGCAGAGTAATGAGGTGAAATGACCCGTCCCCATCACCCATCCTCCTGCTCAACCCCTTTTGTGCCTGGGGTGGGTTGCAGTGGAAATACCCAGCCCACTACAAGGAACTCAGGGCTGTATTAAAACAACATTAGCAGCCAGGAAAACCTGATACTGCAGCTCCAGCCCTTTCTGCAGGGCCTGGTTGGGTCAGAGCCTGGGGGGAAGGCAGAGCTCGATCCCTGAGCACAAGGCAACACACTCACAGCTTGGTGTTCCCAGAACAATGCCTCCCACATTCCCATGCTCACAGACACGTGTGTCAGGGTCTGTATCACATTATCAATGAAAATAGCTTCCCATGACTTGCCAAAAATCCAATAGTGTCTCATGTTAATTTGATATCTCCAACCCACCTAATGCATCTCTTTTTCCCATATAAATCTCTGCTAAATTAATAAAGTTGACAATTCTTTAAGCAAAAATGATCTTAAATCATATTTCTAAGCTTCGGAATTCCTGTTCTAGCAACCATCAGTATTAAAAAAATATGTTGATTGCAGTTTGGTTTTTATAAGTTTGGGTCCAAAAATACTTATATTATAAATATTTATATTATAAATATTTTGTTCTCTTACATTTATTACTGCAAGTCAGTGCGATAACATTTCTGCTCCTGTTTTTCTTTTAGGGATTTAAGGTGCAAATTGGAGGATTAGCAATCCAAATAGAACAGCAGGAATACAACCAGGCTTCCAAGACCATTTATAAAAGCCAGGACGCCGAGTCTCTCACAGGCGAGACAGGCGAGGAGCCCAGCGCTGGGAGGAAGGTTCTTGTGTGGAAAGTCTCTTCACACCTTAATTACAGCTTCTGCCAACCACTTCAGCTCTGGAGTGGGATGTTTTCTCTGGTGAGAGGATACCATTAGCAGCACAAGGAGCAGCATCCAGGGAAATCACCTCGCAGGGGGAACTCCTCAGATTTCTGTTTCTAGCCACTTTGAAAAGCAAATTGATGAACACACACACACACAGAGGTTTGTGTGTGCACACACGTCCTCTGCCGCCTCTGCTGGGTATTCACTGACACCCAACAGCTTTGCAGGCAAAGTGTGATTTAGGACTTGTCATTAGGGTCATTAGGAGCAGGGTATTAAAGCTCACGAGCTGACTGTTTCAGCTATCACAGAATGATAGAATATCCTGAGTTGGAAGGGACCCACAAGGATCATCAGAGTCTGACTCCTGTCCCTGCACAGGACAGCCCCAAGAATCCCACCATGTGCCTCAGAGAGTTCTCCAACTATCTGTACAGAATAGGTTCAGGAAAGGTGTAACACTGTAATTATTCATAACTCAAATCCTTCGGGATTTGGGAGCATGTTGGCATGTTAGCACCAGTATCTTCTTGGAACAGAGTCTTATCCCAATGTTTATACAGTAGTATTCCCCTTACTCTCAGGGACCTCACATACCCTCCTCTACTGAGACTGATGGAGTTTGCTCTCAGACATCTGAAGGCAAAAGGCAGCTTTCCACTGGTGCCAAACCCTTGTCCAGTCCTTCAGAGCACAGATGAATGACTGGAGCACTGCCAGGCCCCTCAGTTCAGCTTCGTAGCTCCTGTAGATGATCCTCACAGCTCTGACTCGGACACAACCTGGTGCATCACTGTGGATGAAGCTGTGATATTCCACGTGGTGCCACAGCGAGCTTCCAGGCATGCCAGCATTGCTGCTCCTGCATCTTGGCCTCTGTCATTCCCCAAAGCAGCAGGCACAGCCTTGCTTTGCAGGCCCTGAGTGGGGCACATGTGCCACAGGGTGAGGAAGAAAAGCACGTTAGGTGTTAAAACTTACACCAGGTTTGAAGGAGAGGCAATTTCAGCTCACTCCTCCAGCTACACAGACCAAGCATAAACAGATCAGTCACTCAGGACAGGTATAAAGCAGTGTGGGAAGGTGATTGGAAGGACAGACCAAAAATCTCAACTTTCTAACGCAGTCTTGGTTATGCGATCACTTCAGGCAATTTCATTTTTTAATTAATGGCAGGCCTAGCAAATCCTGAGTCACATGCCAGGTACAGCAAAGTGTGGATATCTCACCAAACCTGCACAGATGTGTGTGACTCCTCACAGCCCACAACAAAGCACTAAGGCAATTTAAAACACAACAGGAAACACACCATGACTTCAGCTTTGATAGCCTTCCCTCTCCAAGTGTGTTATTCCCAGGACGCTCCAGTCCCTCTGCATTACTTGTTACAATGGCACACACAACAGGTTCTGGCCATTTTTATCCCTCAGATATTTTCCAGTTGGACTAACAAAGTGATTTGATGAGTTACCCACTTGCAGCAGCAGGAGCCAGCAGGGGAGCAGCAACACGTTACCCTATTGCCACCACTGATCCATCAGAGATCCAGGCAGCGTGAAAGGGAGAAGCAGCTGTGGAGGCAGAAAAGCCACTTGTTCAGGACAGCAGGTACTGACAGCTCATCCCGTGCTCTGCCTGGTGCTCCCTGCACTGGCTCCTGCAGCAACTTCTTCCCAAATCCACAGCACAGAGCACTGCACTTGCTGTTTGGAATATCTCACCCCTGGAACGCAGAGTCGCAGCTCGGATGCTTTGACCTTGTCTGCTGTGCTTCCACGTTCAGATTTTAAAATTAATCATCTAATTCCAGGTAACTGCTTTTAAATTCGGCCGAATGGGGCATGAATCTTGCTGAATGAGAAATGCAGGTCTCTGTAGTGAGATAGATTAAGTGCTGCTACGCTCCCCATTTTGTTTCAAGGCTCCAGTTGCAATTGCCGGCTCTAATTTGAGGTGGGAAGACTCGCTGTAGGGTAATTAAGCACGAGAGGAGCTCAGGAGAGCTGCCTGCCAGCACCTGGCAGTGGGATTCCCCTTCCAGAGGCACCTGCACTAAATGGTAATTCCTTCCCTCCATTTCCCACTTCGCTCCCCGACGCTTCTCCCAGCAGCTCGGAGGAACAGATGGAGCAATCACCCTCCTCCTCTCCCCAGCACGGACCCCTGCTGCTACCCAGCGCCTCGTGCAGTTGTAATACACATAATTAGGCAAATCAATGGACAATGCAGCATATTAGGGGAGGAGGAGTTACATCAAGGCAGAACACGAATCCCCAATTTATTTACTGCAGGAAATAGGACATTTCTGCGTAATTGCCAAAAATTGCAGACGCGAGATGAAACGTAATCACAGCCCTGGCAGGTAGGGTGCTGCCATCAGGTCACTACCTGGATTATATGGAGTACAGCTGAGGGGAGTTTGGTCTCATCTTGATGTACAGTTGATTTATCCTTTAACATCTCATCACCATTTATGAGTTATACTCCCAAATCTCTCACACATCCCTAATTAGAGGGAACGATGTTTACGGTCATTCCCCCCCCAACACCGGCCGAAAGCACGGCTGAAGGTTGCAAAATCCTCACTGCAAGCAGCAGCCAGTCCTGCCCTCCATGGAGAGCCAAGGCCTGCCTGGCTTGGCTCAAGCACACACAGCTCCTGACAAAAGTGGCTGCTGAACTTTCTCCTCCCGTCGCTCCCCAGGCATGGCTTTGTTTAAAGTCAATGCTGGCTCTGTGCTCCCTGCTCAGCAGCTTCTCTCCTCTGCTTCTTCTTCTTCATCCCTTGCAGCTCCTGCCCCATGGAAAGCAGGGCAGGGCGAGGTCTCACCGTATCTGACTGGCAGATTAAAAAAAAAAAATATAAATATAAAATAATATAAAATATATTGACATAAAGAGCAGGTGTGCTGCAGAGAAGAACCCTGTGAACAGGTGAGGTGATGAGGGGAGAGATGAACAGAAATGGGACCTCCTAGAGCAGGGTAACACACCAGAAGGGGGGTCCTGCGTGGAAAAGAGGGGTACAAGCCAAATCAGTGATAGGAGTGAGAGATTTATTAATTTCTGGGCTCTTCAAGGAAGAGCTTGACCTTCCTGCCAAGAGGAAACACCAGGGATCTGTTTCCAGTGCTGGAAACAGTCCCACATACACACAGTGGGCTTAATCCTGGTTTATGGACTCGAAGCAAGGATTCCCAGGATTGCCTGGGAACACAACCTTTCCCAGAAAACCACCAGAGTCTTGTTCAGGTGGTGCTGGGGCCTCACAGACCCCGCTGGGCAGAGGGCTCAGAGGTTTTATGGAGGGACCGATACACAGTGGAACAGAGGCCCAACCTTGAGACACATCCCTTTGTTATATTTTTTAAGGGATTTCTGGGACCTGATTTTGGCCATGTTTGTCGGGTTTTCAGGGGTTTAGAGAAGCAGTGACTCCAGCTGGTGTGGGGTGAGCACCAACAGCCTCGAGTCAGACACTCGGATACTGATACACAGAGAGGGGTTTAAGAATTTTAGCCTCTTATACTCTCGCTCAGCACAAGTCAGTAGCAGATATGGAAGTCACCACTGTCAGATTTTAGTTTTAATCCTTTTTAATGTATTTTTGTATGCCCTTTCCAAAGTCTGAGCCGTCCTGAGTTAGGCCTGGTACCTGTGTGGAACCAGGGAAGATGATTTACAGAGTCACTCAGGACATCAACAGCAAGGAGAGGGACTGGCCACCAAGCTCCTGGGGTCACTGGTGACTAACATTACCACCTGCTGACTTTGCTGGTTTCTAAACCTGAAACTTTTTGCCCTTTTCCATGTTAATCACTATAAAGGAAGCTTCTCCCACAGAAGTCACCTGCTGTTGGGTCAGAGCTGTTCTCCTTCACGGAGCTCTGCCAACATCTTAGTCCTCACCTAAGGGACACAGCTCTTGTTTTTGTCCCCAGGCATCCTCCAACCAACTGTGCTCAGTTGTCTTGTGGCTTGTCAGTGTGAGAAAACAGTTAATGAAATGCAAACCAACATTACCAAGAACATTTTGGATCCGATCTCAGTCAGGTCTCCAAATGCAGCATTTGGACTGTTAGTTCTCCAAAACCTACGAATATAAAACATGGCATGATTTATGGGTACCACAATACTACAAACCCAAATTTGTTGTGTCAGTGCAAAATCATGCCTCACACATGCCCACATAACCACAGGCTGCAGCCCACTTACCACCAAAAAGGGGAGGGACAGATCCATGACAGGCTCAGAAAACACTCCAGTGACTCAGACAACTGACATGTCACCATTTGTTTGTCTGCTATAGAGGTATAAATATCATCTACTCCTGAAATATTTAGGAAAAGTCTGCAAGTTCACACTGGACATTTCCCTGGGTGCTCACCCTGCTCCCTGCAGATGTGGGGGGACCTCATTTGCTCCCTGTGCCAACACCCAAGTGCCACCACAGCAACTCCACATTCATTTTCTTCTCCCTGCTTATCTTCCCCCGGCTTTGGAGTGCATTCTTCCTTATCTTGGAGACAAATGGCCTCCACGGAGAGCTCTAAACAGCAGAGCAATTTATCTGTTTGACATGTGTTTCCCTGTTTGTTTTCTTCAGCCTTGAGCCATCGGCTCGGGCTGTGACAACACTCAGCTGTGGCAGTGGCAGAGGGTTGCCCAGCCCCTTCACTCAGTGCTGTGAATCAAATCCTTTGCCATATTTATCATTTAGTGCAGTAAATCAAGTCTAATCGATGCTTTCTTCTTCTTTAGATGTAGAGCAAAGCCTTTACAGGCTTTTCAGAAAACTGTTTGGAATTAGGAAGGGGGGGGATGTGTGAAATTATTTAATCACAGATTAGTTAGGGTTGTTAGTCAATTCAGCACTGATTTTTAATTTGGGGAAAGAAGGTGGCAATGTCCTGTGGGTCACACTGTCCCATCACAAAAAAGGAGAAAAGAGCAAAACCCACTTCTGTTTATCTCCTTCTGCTTGTTTCCAGTATTTCACTTGTTGCTTTGAACACCTTATTCTCAAAGCACCCTGTGAACAAGCACCTCCCTCACACAGTGCATCTCCATCGTTTTCCATCCAGCTCAGGGATGCAATGGCCTCCCTCCCTCCCCACACACTTTATGTTGCCCCCTCAGCACAGCCAAGGCCTGAGAACTTTGGATTTGTCTCAATTTCCATTTACCAGGGCAGCAGCACTGGCACTTGTGCCACCAAGAGCACACACAGCTCCCTCTCCTGCTCTCCTTGGCAGGAGCAGCTCTCCAGGATGGGGAACAGACAGAAATTCAGGCTGTTTGCCAATCACTTCCCCAGCTTTCCCTAAGGGCAGCTCAGCTCTGGGAGGACATGGGGTTGGGACCTTGCCTTTGCTTGGCTCTGGATTAGAAGGGAGGTCGGTGCTGTCCCAGAGAGGTCCATGGACAAGTGTCAGGATGTCACCTGGAGCCATCTCCACACAGACACCTTCACTGGCCCCAGGGGAGCTCTGCAGCCACACACAGGGCCAGCACAGAACAGTCCACCTGCCCTAATCACTGCTTTGAGATTCACTGATTATTAACAGTAAACAAATTACATTTCCAACCCAACTCTGTTTAATCTCTCGCCCAGAGCACTCCAGACACCTCAGACAAGCAGCTTTCCCCTCCTCCAGCAAAATGCCCCAATTCCCCCCTCAGGCTTAGCTCACATTCAAACATATTTCCAGGACAGACACTGCAGTTCTGTTCCTTTTGGGATGATTATGATGATGAGCAACAAATGCCTTAAAACCAAGTACTGGCTGTGCTACAAATCAGCCTGGGTGCACAGGGTGGGGAGGGGCACTAGAGACAGGAAGAATTTTAAAGCCAACAGAACAGACTATACATGTATTGGGTTCCTCAGACAGCAGCTGATTTTCAGCCTGGAAGCTTTGCAAAACAATTCCTATGGATTCATCCAAATAGCTCCTCTCCACAAATCTGACTCCTTACCAGAATTCCCTCACTTCTTTTCAGAACCACAGGAATTTATGGGATTGAAGGGTCAGGGGGTAGTGGTGAGATTTGTTGTTTTTTTTTCTGGTTTTCCCAAGTGTTGGTGGTTCACAGCTTCAGTAAGCCTTAATTCTGGCTAAACAACATTAGAGCTCCACTTTTCTTTTAGAAGTGTCCCTGTGCATTCATTTAGGAGAAGCAGGGCTTCTTTTTCATACAGACACTGCTTGTCCTGAGCACTCCAGTTGTGCTGGATAATGCAGAAATCACCCAATACGGAAAAACTTCCCACCTCATCACTACAGGGGTCATATAAAATTGCCATCAATCAACATACAACAATCAAAATCCATTATCATGACCAGAAAAGAGTTTTGTAAAAAGGCACAGAGTTTCTCCAGCTGCAGGAAGTTCCAGAGTTCACACCTGTAATTTGGGGAAAGCAGGAGGACCTTTGCTTTTTTTTTCCTGAAGTGCATTTTTCCTCTCTCAGACAGCAACAGCTCCAGCATAGATTTTATTGCTGGCATTTAGAAGAGTAAATGCTCCCTGACACATAGGATGGGAAAGGTTTCTCCCCCAGGGAACAGAACACAGAGACTGATTAAGCGACCAGCAGGTATTTCAGAACATAAAAAATAGTGGCAGATCAGGGCTGCAGCTCTCACTGAACAGGAGCCAGCACAGGAACAGAGCTCACCTGCTGATTTCCAGCAGGGAACAGCACTGGTGAAGAATAAATCCTTAAGCTTGGGATTTTTACATGCTTTTTAATAGCAAGAAGGTTGAACAGTAATCACAACTTGCTCCCTCAGAGGTGTGAACCAGGGGGCTCCTGTTGGGTTTGTGCTCCTGCTGAAACCAAACCTGGTGGTCCATGTTCCACTCTCCTTCCCTCCCAAATCCTTCTGTAGAGATTAAATAGCAGCTGATAATTTGCAGTAGCCAGCTGATTTCAAGAAGAGAAATTAGTTAACAAAATAGATCAAGTGACTGGATTGTTTTAACATTAAAAGGACAAAAAGGAGCAGGTAAGTTGGCCAAAGCTACACACCAGATTAGCAAAGTCAGGACCAGAGAGCCTAAGTTTGCTCTCAGTCCCGTGCTCATGACCCATGTTCCTTCATTTTGGAGTGTGGGGGTAGTAGGAGCACATGCAGAAACAAGAAATAACTGGGATTCCTGTTCTTCAAAGAGCAACAGAAACGTGCACAAGAGTGCCCAACATTTCAGAAACAACAGAAAAGAATAAACAGATGACAAAACCGCTGAAATAACCTATGTAGGAACTGCAGAAATACAAGTTTCTGTCTCTTAGGCACATAAGATGAGCATTTTATCTTGTACTGATGGCAAAGACATAGCCTTTATTTTGTACAAAAATTAGAAAACACATATTTAAAAATAATTTGCAATCAACTATTTAGACTTTTAAACTTGTAACCATGATTTTTGAAGTGGTTAGCTATAAAGCATTTTAAAATTAAGAAATAGCAGTTCAATGTCAAACAAGTTTATAGAAACATGATATTTTTCAAGGAGGTACCAACAGCTAAAGATAATTAAAATCATGCTACAACTCAGTTGTATTTGACTAGGACATCCTTCTACCACTGAATAAGCTTCATGACAACTGCTTCTAGAAGTTTATTGAAATTATACATTCCCACATCAAATCTCAGACTGTTGAGTCAGAGGAGAAAAATAAAAATTAACTATGAGGGTATCTATCACACAGTCATACAAATTCTTTTCAAAGCAGTCTTGTCTCTTCCAACAAAAAAAAACCCAAAACCATCTTTCTGCAGCTCAGGACAGCCTTGGGACATCTCATCACAGCGATGAGCTGTGGCTCACACCGTGTTCTTACATGGTCCTTTAGTCTTCATCTGTGCTGCAGAGGAAAAGCAACGGGCTTGGCTTTGAAGACACCTCCAAGAAACTTCCCCTCCCAGCAGTATCTTCTGAAAACCCGTCAGGTTCGGGCACAGGGTTTCCTTCTCGTTCCTGTGAAAGGCAGCTTGCAGTAGCCAATCCTCCAGGCTGCTCTGACAGCCTCAGTGCAGAGTGCATTTGCATTTCTAACTCCTCTACCAGTTTCCCAGGCAGAGAAGCAGATTGCAAAGAAACCTCTGCTGTTTCCCCACTAACCCCCAGCGCTGAGGTGTCCGTGCCCTGCCTCAGTCCATTACAGTCAATAAGTGGAGCTGTCCTCTCCTCCTCGAGTATGCCTTGGAAGGAATTTATTTCCCCATCTTCACTGGTCGAGGACTCTCGCTCATCTGAATCAGAGCCTTCTGTCTCAGATGATGAAGTGCTGCTTGACTCTTCAGAGTCGCTCGTCTCCGACTCCGAGGAAAGCAGCTGTTGCTTGGAAACTGTGCCAGCAGCTTTTAACGCCTTCTCTTCCTCCTGTACCAGCACTGCTGCTGCTTCCAGCTCCTCCAGCTCCAGCCCCATGTGGGACTTGGTGAGCGTGGTTTGCTGCAAGGACTCGGAGAGTGCAGCCAACTTTTCTGACCTTTAACAAAGAACAAGATGTAATTACTGAACTTTGCAAACAGAACTTTCCCCGATCGGTAACGAGAACGCAAATCTTAAAACACTTCTACTGTTTGCTTGGTGTGCAGAACAACTTCTTCGGTCCTGATTGTAAAAGCAGATGCTACAGGAGGGGAAAAAAAATAAAAAGTACTCATAGTTAGGCTTATTTGGGGTAACTTTGCCCACAAGGTTAGACAATATCCCAGGGAAAGTCTCTGTGATACTTTCACAGAAGATACTTTTGCCTTGGTGCTCCAGCAGTGAGGGAGAACACAGTTCAGAACAAACCTTTCCAGGACTGCTGCCTTCAGCAGCACATGTGCTGGCTGCATTCAGTTTATATGCAGCAAAACCATTTTGGTTTACTGCCCTTGTAGATACGTCTGTTAAATGTGCCTGAACCAGCAGCACATGCTGATCAGGGCCATCTCAGTGATCCATTCTCCTCTCCCAGCCAGCCTGGTGCACCCATTATCACAGGAAATGCTCAGTACTCTGTGGATGAGCTTTCACCTTTCCCTTGGAATTCAGCTGAAATATAATTCAACAGGAATAACAGGACCATTTAGATGAACACCTCTAATAAAGCAGACACACCACACCAGCTTCCAGTCCTTGGTGCAGCCCCATCCATTTCCTCGAGTGTCTGGAAGTCAGCACGTGCTTTCCCAGAAAAAGGGCATCACAGATTTATAAACAGAGGCCAAAAAGTAAGAGAGTGCCTTGAAATGGAGGGTGGTGAGGGCAGAGGGGAAAATGGGCATAAAATAACAAACATACATCCTGTTTCTTGTTGTAGAGTTTTGCCTCAGACTATCAATCAGCTTTTCACCACTTCCTGCAGCAGCAGGTCTGCAATAAATCCTGCAGTAACTGACTGGGTTTCATTTCCTCTGCCAAAGCTGCAAACCTGCAAGGCACGACACACTGACACTGGAGCAAGGAGCTGGGGATGTAATACATGACTCCTGCGAGGCAAAAGTTAAAGTGCTTGTTCTCTCAGTTGAATGGTTTTAAAGATCTTTATATTCTATTTCCCAGGGGGCATAATTACTCAGTATAATGTAGAAGCTTCCATATTTTTTTTTTCCTCCTAAAGGAATCGTATTTGTAAGTGGGGGAAGGGAAATTCAGTGCAGCTTCTTACACACTTTACAGACAGTGCAACATTTAAAAGCTGATCTTGGAACAGAACATAATAAACTTCCTCAGTTCAACCCACAGACTAGAAAACTAAGAAATAAGTTTCCCAGAAGTGAAGAAACAGAAAACAATTTATATTTCTATGATTTTTAAATATAAAGCTAAGAATTAAATACAACAGCATCCTAGCAGCCTCCACTATAAAGTCAGGTACCAAATTTTAGAAAACTGCTTACTTAACATTATTCTCATGTTTCCTTTTTGGCAACTCCATTTTATTTTTGCCAACATCTCGATTTTTTTTTCTTGAAAAGTTATGGAGGACTTGAGAAATTGCCAACCTAATTGGGAACAAAGAAAGCATTCTCCCTGCTCCATCATTAAAAAAAAAAAAAAAAAAGGAAAAGAAGCCAAGTGATACATTGAGAGGTTCATGGAGCCTTGCAGGTAGGTGGGAGCAGAACAACTGGCTTGCAGGGAAATCTGCTTCCTGAGCACATTGGTGAGAAGCTGATTTATACCCCGAGTCACCAGAGTTTATATCCCTTTCAGAAAGCATTTGGCTTTGCTTTTGAAACAGTCTCCTTCCTCCCTTCCAGCTCTGTGTCTGTGTCCCCTTCCCCTGGGAGAGCTGTCAGAAACATGAAGGTACAAACCCTCCTCCTGTCCTGTTCCCTGACTGCCCACAGCAACAGGAGCTCCCAAAGCTGAATGTGCCCTGGGACAGACAACACTGTTTTGTCCCAGCTTTATATGTGGCTCCCTTTAATTCCACTGACAGCCACAAAGAACTAACTCACAACACACCCTCTGGCACAATCTCCTCTCCACAAACACCTACAGCTCCCACTGCCTCAGTCTCACCCACCTGTTTCACTCCTGCCATTACAGAATGAAAATCAAATGTCAAAGTCCTGTTTCTCCTCACGTTTCTATCATGTCTGTCAATTTGTTTCCCAATTCTATATGTATTTTTTGGCTTTTTCCCATTTCTGCTGTTCTGATTTTCCATGCATGTTTTCCCTCCTTGACATTCTCAGTCCTTAAAATCCTGTCCTCCTCTTTCACTGTTCTCTTATCATGCAGTTTATAGATACAGAAACATCTCCCATAACTGCATCAAGTATTGAGGAGGTGTATGACATCATGTGCTTTTTTGGCATTAATAAATACTTTACTGGGCTCCAGATTACTTAATGCCAAATGTCAGAAAAACACAGTGATATATTCATTTGGCTCAACACACCTGATGTTACCAAGTTCAACGTGGTCCTACTGACAGATAAAAGAATGGTCTCTCTAAAGCAATAATTGGATTTTTTTAGCTCTTGGACACATCAGGTATCTGTCCCTGCTCATTGCAGGGGGGTCAGACTGGATGGCCTTTATAGGTCCCTTCCAACCCAAAATATTCTGTGATTCTGTGAAAAAGTCTCTTTTCAGTTCCTCAGATTTCTTAGTAGGCCAAATGTTTCTTCCCAACTTTGACTCTGGTCCTTGGGTCTCTATCAGAAAAAAATGGACAATCTGCAGAGCTCAACTTTTCAATATGAGAGACAAACTCAAAACTATCACCTCTTGACAAATTTATACATAAAGGCAGAAAATTCCGCTCCCCAACTTTCCAATCTTCTATTAAATGAAGGAAAAAAAAAGAGCACTTAAAGAAGAGATTGAGGGGTTTTTTCCCCTCCCCCTGTGCAAGGGATTAAGAGAATTACAATTAGCTATCAGTTCATCTACTTTAAGGCAATTATCTAATTTGAAGGAGAACCCAGTTTCAGGAGTGCACTTTACATCAGCCTTAAGAAAAGGTGGGAGCATTCCCTGGACAAAAAAACAAGGCAAACAGCCCAAAAATCAGAGCATGGAAATGCTTTCAATGGGAGAGACCATGGGTCCCTGAGCTAATGATTCCCCAAGCTGAAAGATAAGCAAAAATGAGATCTCATGTATTAGAGACTTGCAGTAAACAGGTCCTGCTGTTTCCAAAATCTTTCAAGTACTGTTTGAGAGATTAGACAGCAAATACTTTAATTTTTCAAGTATGATTAATGGAATCCATGATTACTTTAAGACATGCTCATTCAGTATGCACATTTGTGGTAATGATATCTTATTATTATGGTAATAGTGTTCTTACATAAACATGCATAATAGGTTTTAAAGGTGCTACACATGATAATTATTAGTTATCACGATGTCAGTTGCTTAAGGAAAATGTTTAATTACAGGTTAAACTGATCAGATGCATGTTTTGTTTAATGTATAGCTCTGAGGAACAGATAACAGAGGCATCTCGGGGCTTGTCCGTGTAGTCTGGAATTAAAATTCCAAGACAGAACTACAGTAATCCTTGCCTAAGCACCAGAGAGTTTCTTCAGGTGATAGAAGAAGAAAAAAAAGCCTTGTTCTACAGATCTGAGATTATAAAAGAGTGAAAACTGGGCTGAAAAGAACAAAGAATGAAAGGAGATTTAGCAAATAAAGGGAGATGGAGAAAACAAGGAGGGGAAAAAAAGGAGGATTATGGCAACAGGAAAGGGAAATCATTACAGGTTTTACAGCAAAGGCCTCCTGTGGCAGCATGAGGAGAGGTGATGGAGATGGGACTGACTGCAGGGCTGAGAGGTGGGAGGAGAGCAGGAACATCTCCAGGTAAAGATGAACACTCCTGTGAGCTCCAGGTCTGCCCCAGAGAGCACTGGGATCTGAAGAATCGAGACAGTTGTTATCTCCAGAACACTGAGCTATGAAGAACAGGTCTCACAGAACACATACATTAGGGATTTGACTGTTTCCAAGGAAGATTTAATGTAAGCTGGAAGGAAAAACAAAAGTCAACCTAGTCACTGGGAGTAAAAATAAATGCAGGACTTGGGTGGGGGGATACATCCAGCCACAAAATCCTCTAATTTTTCCCAAATGCTCAAATAAGTAATTATGCTTCTGTATGTTATGTCCATCAGTCAGAAATCACAGTATGAAAGGAAAAGTTTTAAAGAGAGTGTTAATGGGCCAGACCTTTCCATCTGCCTGGTACTTGCCTTACATCCAATCCTCTTGCTTTAGCAGTTAAAAAAACCCAAACAACTCAAAGAGAACTTGACTAAATGAAAACCAGCATTCTGTTCCTCATTCTGTATGATGATGGCACTGCACACCATCGTGGCAAGGGAATTACATATCTGAAAATCTGTACAGAGTATTTGTGAACATGGGAGTAAATGTTGTTGCCCAGACAGGTTGTGGACTCCCCATCCCTGGAAGTGTTCAGGTCCAGGCTGGATGGGACTCTGAGCAACCTGGTCTGGTGGAAGGTGTCCCTGTCCATGGCAGGGGGTGGAACAAGGTATCTTTAAGGTCCTTTCTAATCCAAACCATTCTGTGAGTTTATGAAACAGTCACACTGGCAGCACAGCCTGCAAAGCCGGGATCAGTCACATTTTGCTGTGGAATGAGAAGTGACTTTCCTTGCACAGGCACAAGCTCCAGCTTGCTTTTGTTTTTGTAAACAATAGAAGGATTATTTCTACTGCCTCATCAATTTGGCTTTGCATCTCACAGATGTATACAAACATCCACTGTGCTGGGTACACAGTGTAAACAAGGTGTAAGACACAGCAAAATGCAACAGAATTTCTTTGTTATCTGCCCTGGCTCAGTCACAGCCAAGTGACAGCACTCGGAGCTGCCACAGCAGATGGAGCTGTTCCTGCCTGGGCACAGCAGGAGAGGAACAAAGCATGGGAACCTGAGTATCACAAGCACTGACAGCAGCTTTGCTTACCAGCCTGGTGTCTGAATGTGACCTAACAGGTCCTGGAACCAGGCTGGAACCCGGCTAATCTCAGTGCTAACCAAGGTCTTGGTGCATTCTGTTGTTCCCATGAGGTCAGGGCCTGCTCGCTGTGCTACACTGGGAATCAGTCCCTCCACACCAGCACTGCTCTGACTTGGCTCCAGGGGGCTGACAAGCCTCTTTAAGTGTAAAACACTTTACATTAATTATCTTTAAGCCTCGCAGGCAAGATAAACAGGTCTCAAAGAACCAGCAGATACTTCAAGCGCAGACGTGCCTTTGGAGCGATGCAGGTTCCACCAAATATGAAAATGGGCCTGTCTCCCTGCCAAGCTCTGGTCCCCTGGTAGCCCTGCAGTTCCTTGGGATGCATTCAAACACAAACCAGCAGCGTGCTGTGCCAGTCAGCAGGGCTGACAGATACAGAAAGGGCACTTACTTAACTTATCTCCACTCAGCAGGAGCTCTGGACACACAGGATCCATGTAATAGTAAAGCTGTTGCATCAGGCAAAAGGTTTTCTGCCTGCTGGATCACAAGATATTCCCAGAGCCCTAATTGTATATGGTTAATATATGAGAAGTTACCAGGTTTAAGGAGAAAGCATCAGGCTCTATTTACACTTTGTCCACAAGGCCTGGCAAAACTCACTTATGAAAGTTTCACAGACACTCTCTTTCTTAGATAAAACAGATAAGATACCAAGCAATGCAACCAGCCAAGAGTATCCCCACATTAAATGTGCTCCAAATTACATACCTGGCAGCACTGCTTACAATTTCCCACAATTATTCATTTAGCCAGAGGCACTGTAACTATTAAGACAATCCCAGAGTTAAAATTATCTCAGACATCACCAGATATTATCCCAAAGCAGAGCCTCAGCAGTTCAGATACAGAGGACGTGCAAATTTACTATCTGGAAGATATTGAAATGTCAGTTAAACTGTAAGGAGTAATGGAATATCGTGCCTTGCCACCAGACTGGTTGAGGACAGGCTGCAATAGGACATAACTGATGTTGCTGTCAGTGCTGAACAAAAGGGCACCTGCAAAGGGCCAGACTCTCCACACCCTTCAGATCATCTTATTTTCCTCCTGCCCCGAGTGGCTCTTGCTGGATTCCATCCATCACTGCCTTCCAGCCCGAGCCTTATCTGCCCAGACAAAAGGGGTGTGAAGAGACATTGTTCAGCATTCAGTCTCCTGATAATGCCAAATGAACTTCCCCCAGGAACTCTGTCACGATCTTGATGGAAATTAATATCCCTATGGCAGTAAAGTCTCCAGCTGAAGGTCTCCTGAAGCAGAAAGCTCAACAAGGTACAGCCAAACATGACAGCAGAAGACAACAAAGTAAGCTCATACAAGAATGATCCAACTAGTCTTATATATAATCAAGAAGGAAACAAATTGCTCTAAAATTCAGATGCAGTTTGTTTCTAGTTCTGCACAGCTACTTGAGCAAACAAACTGGTGATCTTTGGGGAAAGTGTGTCTCTTGAAGCTGATAACTGAGCTCACTCTGTTAAGCAACATCATAAGTCACTAGATCAGCATATTCTGAGAGCCAGGGGTGGAGGATAAATGGGGGAGACAGACATACTCTTGAGTGGCTGTAACAGAACTTAAATTTCAGGGTTTTAGCTCAACAGTAGAATGATTCCTTCAGAAAGGCAGCTAATAATGACAAACACCCCTTCACACCTGACATACAATTTCAAGCAGCTTGAAAGAAAAAAAGTAAATATAATGATTGAATTCTTATGATACAGAATTGACAGGCAATTTGATTTTAATAAAATATTCAAGACATAAAACAGCCTAGGTTTGATCAACCCTGACTGGTAAGACACAGAAGCGATAACAATGATGGTGTTGAATGCAAAAGCAGAATTCATTAATGCAGAAACAGCTCAAGTCAACAGGCACAAAAAAAAAAGGCACAAATGGTCGAACGACGAGATTCAATCACAAAAAATCCCCCAGTTCAGGAAAAGAATCCTTACAAATTCATCTGCTATAATGAGAAACTCACCACACTAAACACACCATATCCATTTGCCCAAACTATGCTTTAGAAGTCATGGGTTACAAAAGGACATGAGGCTCAGAGTCTGCCTGGAGACAAGAGATTAAGGCTGCATTACACCTTTTAGCATGTGTTTTATGTCAGATGCCATATTTCACCATTTTTTATTTCACTTCCAAGGTTATTTGTAATGAGTGCTTCAATTATACACTAGTCAATGACCTCCAACAATAGTGAAATAGCTTTGAAAAAGCAAGCTCAGAAGCAGTGACCAAAAATACTTCAAATTAAGACCTGAAAGAAATTCTGAGTAAAAAGCAGTGCTGGTAAATGTGAGCAGACAGTGCCAATCACTTTGCCTGATTGCTCAGTACTTTGCACACACCTTTACCCCAACTCCCCTACAAGCCTGGGGGATCTATGCACACATTTTATTTCACCCAGCTCTGGGAACATAACTGTTCTCTACAGGGAAACGTGGCTAAAACAAAGCATAACAATAATACCATGAAGTTTAAGGCCTGAAGTGAAAAATACAGCACCTGAACCACAGGGCAACCCTTTCATTGCAACAAAAGGCCTTAATTCAGAAGAACAAATAATATTCTTTGATAACCATAAGAAAGATGAACATGCAACATCTACTAAATGCCTTCCCAGCCTTTATTAGCTGGTTAGCTCATCACGACCCTACCTGGCTTATGAGATCTGAAGGGATCACAGAAGGGGTTGTGCAATTAACAGCCAGAGAGATAAATACAAACACCACCATTCAACAGTTTCATATGCTTAGTTTATTATGTGTTTTTATAGTAAGAGGCAGAAGCAATAAATAACACCATTAAAATCTCATTAGCTCTGATCAATGACTACAGAAGATAACAGAAGAACAAAGCTGAATTTAATGTGTTGGTAAAGGAGAAACAGAAAATTTTCTTCAAGACTCAGGTAAAAGTTGACCTAAACTTTAACTAATCTTCTGCCTTACCAGCAGCACAAGAAAGATGAGTGTAAACACACCACCAATAACACATTTGTTCACATGAATTAGTCCTGGAGTAACCACTGTTTTCTTAGGAAAGAAAGAAACCATCTCCCCTAAAGATCATTCAAATTCTGCACTTCCTTATGAAAAGCAGCTGCTGAAATAAAAGCTGCTCAACCTGTGCAAGATATTTTACGCAACTGCAGGTAAGAATTCATGCTATTTTTCAAGATTCTGATTTTTAGCCTAAATAACTTTGGTTTAAACAACTACGCTCTCCATGTCCACACTGTTAATTATTTCCTTTCTAAGTACTCCTGGAAACGTTAGGCAACTTCAGCAAATTCAAGAGCAACTAGAATTTAAAGGGGATCTTTAAATTCCTACTTAT
>JAWWLV010000024.1:3569183-3589285 GCA_035041135.1 Platyrinchus mystaceus | reverse complement strand
CTCCTGGAAACGTTAGGCAACTTCAGCAAATTCAAGAGCAACTAGAATTTAAAGGGGATCTTTAAATTCCTACTTATTTCATGAAAATAAGCAGAGATATAAATAATGAGCCTCATGAGAAAAGGCTGGCAGGACACAGCTCTCGTGTCTCGACTTGGTAGGAGGCCACGGCACGCACAAACCAGCCAGCTGATCCATGCTAATTCCAGCTGTGGATATGCCTGGAAGTGTCAAGGGATGGAAGAGACAACAACACAAGGCTTGGGTTGGGAATTTTATAGAATCTTTTTTTTTTTTTTAATTCCTTCTCTTGTAGACACCACATAAAGCAGACACTGGAAAAGCGCTCCCTGCACATCAAACCTCGTCGGAACATGGGAAAAGAACAGAGTTAAAAAGGGAGCACTGGGTTCAAAGGGAGTCTGGAAAATACATCTCCCTGTAAGCAAGATGCCACCACTTCAAATGGATGGGATGGGAAGAGCAGAGAGGCAGCATGAACAGACCACTCTGGACAAGAGAAACCCCCCCCTTCTCTTCAGGTGACAGGAAACAGCCCTGCACCATAAACAACGGCTGATGGGGAGGATCCAGAGGGTTTAAGGGGAACATAAAGGGCTTTAATCTTGAAATTCTGGCTTTCAAAGGGCATTACATGGATCCTGAAACTAAGAGAGTGATGTACTTACAGTGCAATCCAACTGGCAGTCTTGTAAACATGAACTGCTATCTACATAGCTTAAAGTATTACAGTTTGTTAACCATAAATCAAATATAAAACACAGCACCATCGTTTCAATTTAAGTGACTTCTTTTATGTTAATAAGTCTGAATGTTTCAAGTGACTTTCCTCCATATTTATTCTGAAATTCCACAGTGCTTCTTTCATAATGAATCTAAATACTGCATGAGCTGAACTTCACATTTATAAATATTTAAAAAAAAGATGAAGCTTTCCAATATAACATCTTACTTTCATTACTTGGTCTTTTTGATAAGTTGAAACCAAACAGATCATGGATTATAAAAGAAATCAAGTACATCTTACTTATGTAGATGATATTATGAAAATATTCATAAGAGAAAACAGACTTGGAATTAATACTGGACTATAAAAAGAAACTGAACAGTATTTATAAGTTTTAAAAACAGTTTAATGGATCTTTGTTGCCAAAATAGCCCCAGTGAGTTGCAGCCAGTCCAAACATCTAACAATGGCACAGCTTCCAAAGTTATATATGATAAACACAAATAATGAAAGATGAATAGATAACTCACCACAAAACAGATGCAGAGAAAGAAAGAGATTTTATGATGTGATAGTAATATTGGCTGCATTACAGGAAGGGAACACTGACAGTTGTTCTACATTAGCTCCATCTCCCTCAAATTTCTCAACTGCCATTACCTAGAACTGGGTCTTCACCATCACTGCTGGTGATCCAGGAGAAAGCTCTCCTAGCACTGCAAATTATACAATTTGTGTTACAATATGAGAATTAAAACCACTCACAGACAGCAGGGCAGAAAACGTGAATTTTAGTGTCAGGGTAATGCTAGTAAAGTCCTGCATTACAAAAATAACAATGGCAGGGAACAGCCTTAAAGGCACAATTACAAACACATTACTCCAACGTGATCCTACCCCTTTGCAATGGAATTTACCCACCAAAAACACAGTGAGGTCAATCAGAATCTTAACTCTCAGAGTGCTCCATCTCTTCCGACTGACACCCCAAACACTTGAAGGGAAAACACCACCTGTAGCCTTCCCACTCACAGTCCATTCTCATCTCACACAATCTGAACAGGAAAAGACACCAAATCTGAGCATCTTGCAAGCTCCTGGCAGATTTTCACAAGGGTCTCAAGTGAACAGCCTGTTCCCAGCTCCTCCCACACACCCCCTGGTGTGTTGGGGCACCTGTTATCAGCTGCTCCGGGGCGTGACAGGACAAGGGGCGATGGGTTTAAACTGCAGGAGAGGTGATTTAGATTAGATTAGAAAGAAGTTTTTAACAGTGAGGGTGGTATAACACTGGAATAGGTTGTCCAGAGAAGCTGTGGATGCCCCATGCCTGGAAACATTCAAGGTCAGGTTGGATGGGGCTCTGAGCAACCTGGTCTAGTTGAAGATGCCCCTGCCCATAGCAGGGGGTTGGAATTAGATGCTCCTTGAAGTCCCCTCCAACCCAAACTATTTATGATTCCATGATCATGCCTTGTAGGAACAACAATTATTATTAAGCTAGCTACTGACTACACTGGAAGCAAACCAGGAAGGCATTTTCAGCCTGGAGATCAGCTTCCCACTTGGACCAGAGCTGCACATTCCACCTGCTCGGGAAGGGAACAGTCACAGGAGCTCAGCCTTCCCCTCCCCAAACCAGAGAACGAGTCAGCTGAGATGTGCTGACAGAAGAGACATGACACAGCTCACTGACCCTTCTGTAGGCAGATAGGAAATGCCTCCCCACAACTTTGGAAAATCAAAGCTGTAGCCTGAGGGGGGGAAGAAAAATGGCTTTCTTCTTCTGCCTTCTCTGCCCACAGCAAGGTGCATTCAGACACAGCCTGAAGGAACAGGAGCTGTAGAAAAATGATGGAATAAATAGGAAAAAAAAAACAGAGGGCAGGAGAGGAAAAACATCAAAGGAAATTGCAGCTAGCAGCTGGGAGAAGAGATTAAATCCCTTGTTAAGAATCCATGTTTTACAGGGCTTGCTAAAACATACATGAAGGGGAATTTCTGGTATTATACCCACCTGTCTGTCACCTTTTTGGGCCCTCAGGGCAAACAGTGGTTTTGCCTTAAGGCTCTTAAATCAGTATATTATATTACTTGTGTATTGTTATTTACAAAGTGCTCTGTGTGCACCTCCTGCTTCAAAGACAATTGAAGTGACAGCTCAGGCCTTAAAAAAGATGCAAGACTTAAGGAGAGGCATTGGCAGCTCGTGATGGCAGCAAACAAACAAACTGTATTAAAAACATGCATCAAAACAGGGAAAGAGAAGACATATAATGTGCTTGCAAATTATTAGTTACTATTTTTAAATCAAAGAACTGTGATCTAAGGTTTAAGAGCAGAGGGCTTGGGATGAGAATAAATAAATCTGGGTTTTCTTCCAACAGTCAAGGTACTCTTTGATAAACTGGTTAACTCTTATCTAAGTTTTAAGGAAAACTGATAGCAATTCCTCTTGTGAGGCTGTTTTAGTAGCATAACAGATTGCACAGAATCTCCAATACCTTCTGCACCAGACCCAGAGCTCGTGTTTGAGCCACAAGGTGGTTTTTTGAGCCATGCTGTCATGATGGAAACAAATAAGACAGTACAGAATTACCCAGCAACCCAGGGAGGATGAGCCAACTCATAATTACTCTTCAATAGGAAAATTCAAAAACTTACTTCTGCCTGAATTTTTCCTGCTTCCTGTTCAACTAGATGGATTTGTAACTTTTTGTTATACTACACAATGGCTAAACCCCCAAATCTCTGTCCCATCATACTTGAAGACAAGTCTAGATAACCTTGAGCTTTTTCACCAATGAACTACTGAGTTTACCTGCTGTCTTTGCCTTAACATAGATCATTCAGGGAACGTTTTCCCCTCCCTAATTCTCTCCATTTTTCAGCATCTTTTTGAACAGACATGAGAATCAGTCTGTGTTTTAACACAGTCTTACACATGATGCATTCTAAGGTCATACCACTTCCTTCTTCTAAATGATGCCACTCTGCTTCTTCAGCTGAAGTGTGTTCACCCTCTCACCTGCTCAGAGATAAAGAGCTGCTCAGGTTCAAACTGTTCTCAAGCATGACCCAACCTATTTTTCTGAAGCTGCTGCCTTCAGCTGTCTTATATTCTCCAATCCATAACCACCATCTACAATCTTTTGTTGAGTGTGTCATTTTATACTTGACTGTATTAAAATGCAGGTTGTTCAAATAAGCACTTAAGGCCAATCTGGGGCAGCCTGTGCAATTCATTTTTGGCCTTGAAATAAAAAACATTCAACACCACAAAAAAAGGACATATACTGTGTTTTCTCATGGATTTTTAAACATCAAAGAGACCATCTGAAGTGGCCACTCCAATTATTGGTAGAAGCTTGAAGAGCAGCTGGGACACCTCAAAGTTAATTCACCAGCACAGGCCACCAAGGAAGGGAATGAGAAGCAAACCTAGAGCAGCACAGTTACTCCAAGCAGTGAGAAAACGTGCTGCCTGCTGAACTGGCTGCCAGCAGCAGTAATGCCAGCTTGTAAAACCTGCTAAGAAGGAATTACAATAATTGGGGATTGTAGTCATGAGCTACAGTAATTGGGGATTGTAGTCATGAGCTGCTGCTGCAAGTCATCACAGGACAGGGAGGGAGCAGCCCTGATAAACCCTGACTTCCTCACCCCGAGCATCAAGAGGTGTGAGCACAACAGCACCAGGATTTTGTGATTTATCCCTTGTACCTGCATGGCTCTTATTAAGCCAAAACAGCAAAGGAAAGAATAGGCTTCAGATTAAAAAAATCTCCCCAATCCAATGAGTTCTTTTGTTTTGCAGAAGGTGGGAGCAGAGAATTTAAGGGGCTTCAGTGTACCCACAATGACAATATCATTAAAGAGATTTAGTGAAAAATATAATCCTCTAACTACGAAACAGACCAAAATGAGGCATTTTGTGATGGGGCTGTTACACACCCTGATAAGTAACACAACTGTCTACATCAGAACACAGGCTAAAAGCTAATATGCTAATGGCAAAGCTGCTTTCAAAGCAGCACCGTGAAAGCAATTTGGCTTTTCTCTGCACCACCTACTTCGAAAACTGGAGTTTTGTCAAACTTGAAATTACTGCAGCCTTCACCAAACTAAGATTGACATGGGCAGCAATGAAGGTAAAGTCAAAGTGCAACTCCAGCCAAAGCAAAGAAGAGCTGACCATGGGACTGCAAGGCACAGAAAATGCAATAGTCTGAGGTGCATTTTTCCTCAGGACTCCACTGTATGAAGTGCATTAAACATGCTGTACAAATCAGATTAATCCCACAGAGCCAAGAGGCAGGATTTTCATCCAGAATATATTACTGCTTATGCCTTTGTTCTTTTCAATCACGGCTGCTGAATCCAAGAGGTTAACAGCTGAAAATTAGCATATCCCTCTAACATTTGAGAATGCTCTAAAGCACTGATTGCTCTTTATTATGTGTTAACACATTCCCTCTTCCCCCCATCACAAATCAAAAATTTAACAAACTAACATTAGTAGTGCACCATTTGAAAATCTTTTAGGACAGTTTTGTTCCTGAATCCTCCTGTGTGAACTTAATATTGTCCCAGTAGAGGTGCACAGTTTACAAGAGTCACTCTGCTCACCCCTCATTTAGCAGGGCACTCCTGAGTTTCAGAAGTTACAGTTAATTCCTTCCCAGGAACATGAAAATGCCACAAAGAGGGAACAGGATTTCATTAATATGGGCAGGTTTAGATTAGATATTAGGAATAAATTCTTCCCTGTGAGGGTGGGGAGGCCCTGGCACAGGTTGCCCAGAGAAGCTGTGGCTGCCCCATCCCTGGAAGTGTCCAAGGCCAGGCTGGACAGGGCTTGGAGCAACCTGGGATAATGGAAGGTGTCCCTGCCCATGGCAGGGGGTGGCACTGGATGATCTTTAAGGTCCCTTCCAACCCAAACCATTCTATGATTCTGTAAATATCAACCCCACCATCAGCAATAAAGGAAAAACAAAAGTCTTTTCAAAGCCTGGGTTTTGTCTTTTCAAGCATTTTGAGCTTTACAGAACCCTAAACCCCTAAAGAAACAAAACTGTCAAGGAGAAACAGCTGCAAAAATGGCACAATCAAAATAGTTTCTACATACTTCGAAGCATTTCTCAAAGTTTTTCCAGATCTTAGCAAATAATAACTGGATCAGATTTCCTAAGTTTGCAGGTAGATGATCCATTTCACAAATTATTGTAACATACCATTGGTATGCATGTTAAAATTCTATTTAAATTCATACAAAGATCATAACATCTGGCTACAGGAGCTTAAAGATGTTACACATTCCAAAATATTTTCCCAAATCTAGCAAAAGCCTGAAGTAATTCTTTCAGGAAGGCAGCAACAACATGCCCTGCTCCCAAATGCTTTTTGCCCCAAGAGGAAGCACAGCACAGGATATGGGTGAGCCCATGTGTGCAACAGGATACAAGGAAAATAAATAAGAGACTCTACAGAGCAGAGAACTTAATGCAAATCAATAACAGACCCATAAAGCCATGCAAATACTTGTGTGGACTGAAGAGAGGCTTTTGAGGATTTGGTGGGGTACAGCGTGTTTAAATGGACATGAGAGCAATCAAACTACCAACACTCCTCTCATTAGCAGAAGTCTGCTCTAAAGAATGTTACTAGGTTGTCTTATACATTCAAACCTGGTCTTTTTTTTTTTGCAAGTATAAAGAGATGCTAACTTGTAAAATACATTTTCAAACTTTAACCAATGCAATGGACTGAAACTGCGATGCCCAGGTTGAGTTCCTTACTCCCTTTCGTGCACTTTATGATCTGATGTGACACAGGCAATAAAAAATCCTAAATCTCACAACTCTTTTTGTTTTTTTTCTGAAAGACTTGGGCTTCTTAATGCCTTTGCAACACCAGGCCTTAACAATTCAGGCCAAGACTACACTGTATTGATTAAAGAAGTGATTCAGAAAACCTGGGGAAAAGAAGAGGGGTGGCTGAATGATCAGAGTCGATCTCTTCACCTCCATGACATGCTGTGAATGTAATTAATCCTACATTTATTTAGAGAAATCCACATCCTACAGTAAAGCAGCAACTCCCTGCTGGCTTCAGACCAGGTAATTATGCTGTAACAAGGCCTAGGTTTCGATTCTAACCAAGAGATGAAAAGGAAAGCAGGGCCTATGAGGCCAACCTGCCTTTCAGGGTATGTCTCACCTGCAAATCAGGGAGAAGCAAGTACAGCTCAGGAATATCTGGCTTAGCTTTAATTCAGTTAGTTCCAATAAAGACAGTAGCTTCTGCAGAGATTGTATAAATGCCACCAGGCACCCTGTTTTTTTTTTCCCCAAACTTTAAATCAAAGAATCCATGCTCAAACTGGCATTTTACACCTACAGTCACCAAAATTAGCAATGTTACATTTGTCTCAGGTTGGGGAGCACATATTTGTGAAGGATAACAAAGCAAGTTGCAGATACAGTTCCACAGAACACACCAAGGCAATTTAACAGCTTATTTGTCTTAACACACAGATCTCCTTCACTGCACAAGTTGAAGCTACTGCAATACACAAACAATCATTTTGTAATATTTTTTTTTTTTTGCAACACAACATGGACAAAAGGTGAGATGGTAAATTAAAAAGTAGAAAAATAGTGGTAATGAAAAATGTACCTTATTCTCCTGCATGTCTCATACCCACAAAACTTTGAGTAGATTAATCCCAACTATATAACAGCCAGGCTGGATGGGGCTCTGAGCAACCTGGTGTAGTGGAAGGTGTTTAGTGGAAGGGGGGTGGAACAAGATGATCTTTAAAGCCCTTGCCAACCCAAACCATTCTGTCATTCTGTACTAAGTGTACCAACCCCTGGAAAACTGCCAGGAACACTCAAAACTTCACCTCCATTTCAGGAACACAGAATATGCTCATTTACTGACACTAAAGTGGTAACTGTTTGAAACTAAACATGCATGTAAATAGTAGGTGAAAGTATTTTAAATCGACAGGAGCTCAAGTTTTTCCTCTCAGGCAGGGCTGCAGAATAGCTTGGACTTACTGCCTGCCTGGACAAGGACTCAAAGGAGGCTGTTCAGCCTTTCCACCCATGACATGGCCAGCAGGCACATATGTGGACAAAAAACAGTGTGAAAAGAGCCTGGCACAAAGGGGAACACAAAACACTGGAGGAAGGACATCAGGCCACACAAAGGAACCTCAGCACAGCAAGAGGCAGTGGGTAAACTATTCTGACTTCTGTAAAGGACAACTCCTGTGGGGTCACAGACACAGAACTCCTCTCCAGAGGGAGAAAAAGCTCTCCTGGAACAAGCCCATACTTGGATTCCCCTGGTCTCAGCAGCCCTTATTGCAGCTGTCAACCAACCAGTGGTTTCCCCAAAACTCCTTCTCTTCTCCCTCATCTCCTCCTGCTCAAAGGAAGGTATGGAAGACAGAGAAAACCTCAGATTTATAATACAGATTCAGTTACAACTTCACCTCAGAGGCTGCCAAATGTATCAGAATGGCTTGTAAAAGCTCAGACCTAAAGAACAAAGGCATGCAAAGCAGACAAATTAAATTTAATTTTATTATGGAAATGAAAGCCATAACAGAAGTGACAGCAGGGTGGATGATAAGCTCACTTAGCAGGGGGATCAAATGAAGTGATGACATGTCATTATGACCTCAGGGGTTAAAGATGCAATTTTCCATCTGGCTGCATCTGGCT
This sequence comes from Platyrinchus mystaceus, assembly GCA_035041135.1. Taxonomy (NCBI): domain Eukaryota; kingdom Metazoa; phylum Chordata; class Aves; order Passeriformes; family Tyrannidae; genus Platyrinchus; species Platyrinchus mystaceus. The sequence continues at coordinate 3,580,798 of JAWWLV010000024.1, read as the reverse complement.
TTTCAACTGAAATGTTGACACCACCTGCCGAGATTTACCACAAGCTGCCTCCATAGGTCTTTGTCGAGCCTTTGTTATCCAGGTTAACATTTACTTTTCCCTCCTTTCTGTCAAGTTTTGCTGAGCAACATGCCCCCTTTCTCCAAAGCCTAGTAACAGTTAACAGGATTTGCATCCCAGTTCGTACAATAGCTGAAATTATTAATAGTCACCTCACAAGCAGCTTAAAGAGAAATACTAGAAACCTAGAAAGCAGGTAAAACTACCTTTAACAGGCAAAATTTGAGCTACACTTGCTACTATCTTGATTGTCTAAGACATTTGGGAATCTATTTTTCTCTTAGTACCCGGCACCTGATTAAAACCATTTTTCTAAAAAAGAAAATAAAATCCTTAGCATTGAAGACCTAGTTTGTACTCCCCATACCCAACTGACTATTAGCCACCTGCATGTGTTTTATTCAGCAGCTTAATCATTTCCAATTCCAGATACACTGTGCTTAAAATAAATCAGCTCTTGCCAGCCCAGTGACACATTCACTTATTCATCTGATTTCCCCACAGCCAAACCATGATCTCAAACCAAATTTGTAATCAGCCATTGACACACTGCTGGCTATAAGGTTTTTGTTTCCACGTGGAATATTTAAAAGCTGGTACCTACCAGGGGAGTTCCTCTTCATCTGGAACAGGACTGTGTGCTTACTGCCACTGGATACATCCATTACAGTTTTGCCTGTGCCAAGGTTTTTTCCTAAACCTGCATCTCCCAGAGTGTTCTCTGCCAGCACAGGTGAGCTGAAAAGTTTGCTTCCTGCTGTTTTTAAAGTGACCAGATTCTCCATTCAAAAGAACCTACAGTCTGTTGTAACTGCTTATAAAAAAAAATAAAAGTGGCCCCAACCTCTACCAGGACTTGGTTACGTACCAGGGAAAGAGGGGAAGAAAAGGAAAACCCTCCATGGATTCTGAGAGCACTCTCAGTTATGAAAACACAGGAGGAAATGGAGACAAAGAATGTTAATGAAGCTTCCATGGAGCAAAGAATAGCCAAGAAACAAAACAGAAAGCATCCAGACTCACTGAACATGAAAATAACTACACTGAAAGACCACCACAAAAACACCTATGAATACCTTCCCCTCACAGAACTCTCTCACCACAAAGGCAGTTATAGAATCATAGAATGGGTTTTGGGTTGGAAGGGACCTTAAAGCCCATCCAGTCCCACCCCCTGCCATGGGCAGGGACACCTTCCATTATCCCAGGCTGCTCCAAGCCCTGTCCAACCTGGCCTTGGACACTTCCAGGGATGGGGCAGCCACAGCTTCTCTGGGCAACCTGTGCCAGTACTTTAGAGGGGTGTCACAACCTTCTTCCCCTGGAATGGGAGATGCACCACCCTCCTCTCCAGATGCCTCACCCTGGGGAGCTGGGAACCCTTGTCCTGAACAGACAATTGGTTGCCCATTTGGGCATCTGTCAAGGTATTTTCTGAATGACAAGTGAACTTTGTTTTCCCCTTCAACATAAAGGAATATAACAAAGTGTTCCCATTCACTTTGCACATGCTGAACTTAAAACACATGCTTCACTGCTAAACTGAACAGGAATGACTTCAGCATATGCTTAAATGCTGTCCTGATTCAGACCTAAAAATAGGAATGGTTTCTGCAGTTCCTCTTTTTCCTGCTCTCCTAATGACAGACAGCTATTGTGCCCTGTCAGTCTGACAATAAGAGAGCTTAATTGCCCTCTTTCCAGCAGCTGTCAGTTCTGCTTAACTGGGACATAATGTGAGAGTCTGGGAGGAAACGTGTTAATCTATCAGTCACTTATAGCTACTGTGCATTTTCCTGGGCTGGATTTAAAGAAAACCCTGGTTTTTATGACTGACTTGCTAGACATTATATTCATTGATATGGGCAGCAGTGATATTACTGTCTTATGACTCATTTCTTTGTGAAAGATCCATGAAATAACTTTCTCCTTCTTTATTTACTGCATCTTTTCATCTCAACTTCAACCTGAACATCAATTTCCCCATACTTGGGGAACTTCCCACACGTTTAAGGTGTGGCCAAAAAAAGGCCTCCTCAAATATGACAGTGTAAAATGAACTGGCTGTTCCTTGGAATTAATGAGGATTGATGAATCAGAATGTTTGGAAACACCTGTAGTTGCTTTACAGTGTTTTGTGCACTGCTATTTATAGCAACACAGTCACTGAAAGCACACAGAGGAGAATAAGAATCAACATCACCTACCACACATAATAAGCAGCTATAAACTGAGGGTCTTTAATTCTACAAGATGTTCTCATAAGGTCACACCCAAACCTACAGCCTGTGCAGGCTGGCTCAGTGCTCTGTCACATTCCCCTTTCTGATCATAATTATTACTAATTTCCCTCTACATCCCCTCAGTGCACAAGACACAAGGAGCACTGAAGTTATTTTTCTCCCACACCCTCTTGTTAAATGGTGAAAGCAAAAACTAATTTTAACCAGTTTTATGAATCTATATTTTGCTATATTAACCAGTATGAAAATGGCATTTTTTTTGTGTTTGCATCAGTAATGCCTATTCCAACTCACACCTTCTTTTGAGGCCCTTCAGAGAAGGCTGTGAAGACATAAAAAGGAAGGAAGAAAACACAAAAGCTGTATGGAAAACAGAATAAATCTGACAAGAACAATATAAAGCTTAGTAAGATTTGAACATGCAGCTTGCTTTAATCATTTAATCCACTTCCCACTGTTTTCCTACCGACACTTTTGGTTTTAAGCCATTAAAACATGCTGATACTGTAACCAGTCTGGCTGCAAACTTCCCAAAACTCTGGAAATAAGCCATGCTTCCTCTGTTGAAAGAACACAGGTGAGGCACAGAAGTGCTGAAGTGCAGGGACTTTGTCTGGAAGTAGCAGAGTCACTGTTTCCTCTCAAGTGAAGTGGAAGCCAAAGCACACTGTCAGGGAGAGGGAGTTGGCAAACAGCTCCAGGGGCAGGAGCACACAGTGCATGGAGATTTGTGACACTTACTCTGGTGTTGATAATCAATTGCTACAACTGCTACAGCCCATAAATCAATGTTTCATACAGCTGTCAATGGTCTGCCTGTGCTGTCAATTCAATTCTGAACTAGAAGTTATTTCTTACCTTTATCCTGAAGTTATATAAGTGATATTTAAGATTTTTTTCTTCCTGAGAGATTGCAATAGAATGAAAATTCCCCAAAAGCTTATTTTTCCCCCAAAAAAACCCCTATTAATAGATTAATGAATACTCACATTTTTATTTAAAATGCAATTCCTCCCTCCTTTCTCCAGTCATGTCACTACATTAAAAAATGAACTGAAAATCTCCACAAGAATAACTGGACAGACACAGCAACTAAATGAAAAAGAGTGATCATATTTCCATGTAGAGGGGGCAGACTTTCTTTTTACTTTGCTGACACTTGTTCATAGATGAAGTATGCTAAAAACATTACCCACAGCAATAACTACTGAGGAACTCACTTGATTTTCTGAATCCAGATGCAATAGTCTGTGATGAAGAGATCATTAAGGATGTAGGCAGGGTCACTCTCCCTGAAAATCTTGTGGATGTCCAGCAGACACTTCAAAACTGCAGCTTTTCCTGGAAATAGATTTTTGTTTTTATAAATCACTAGAAATCTTAATAGATGGTATTTATCATCTTCTCACCTGTGAGGCTTTAATAACCACGGTATCTACAACCATCCTGGAACTTTGGGTTGAATCACAGGCTCAGAACAGCAGTGTAACTGTGTCCTTTGGTATCCACATCCCTCTGGCTGTGGAGCCTCTGGATTCAGTGGGAATCTCTCTGCAAGACTAAAGCCTCAAGGCACAGTCATGCATGTAATTCTGCACAGCTGAAGGAGCCCCTTCCCCCAGCTTTGCCACTTCTCCAAGCTCTGCTGTCCCAAACTTTGCAACAGGCAGAGAATGCACAGTATTTTACCCCCCAAAAAAGAAGTAAACTGAAAAGTAACTCACAAATAACAAAAAGTTATGCCTCATCATTTCTCTGGAGGAAAACACATTTCCCTTTATGCCTCCACAAATACCTGTGCTGGAAAACAGCAAGGCTGGGAAGACACAGCCCTCAGCAGGGTCAAGACTTGGAACTGTGTGGGGCAGTGTAATGATGCCACTGCCCAACAGCTCACCAGGGCCTGAAATTAAGGAAGACTTTTCCTGCTTCTGACTAGTTACTGAATAATTTGGCAAAATGAAAGAAAAACTCCCTTCAGGCTCAGTAAAGGGCCATTTAACACACAGATAATAAACGCAGGAAAGGATTAAAAACGTGAATGATTTCTCATTCCACAACCAGAAAACTTTCTGTTGTCAGTTTGATTTTTCCTTCATATTCAACAATCCAATTAGCTGGAATCTCCTCCCTTAGTTTGCTGGTTACAGTTGCTAAAGGGTTAAGTGCTGGAACACGTAAAAAAAAATTATTTTTGCTGTTTAATGGGGGGAAAAACCCACCATATTCAAATGAAAACAGCCACTACTGCAAATGGAATCTAATAACCCTCTCCCAAGAGGCTGGCTCCTCCTAGGCTATGAAACCTGAACAGGGATGAAATTACATTTTACAGATTTAGAAGAGGAGGGGAAAAAAAAGGGAGGGAAAAAAAAAGGAAAAAAAAAAAAGATCAGAACTCCCCCTGCTGTTCAAGCACAACGTTTGTTTGTTTGTTTGTAATTCCATGCTGCAAAAATAGAGACAGAGAATGAAAGTTAAAAGATGAGGAAGGTGGCAAGAAGGAGAAAGAACAAAGAGTAATAAGCCATGGCAAAGAACTGAAAAACCCACTGGTTTTGGAAAACCTACTGAAGAAGTCAGGTAAGAAAACAAAATCCCAAATATAACTGATAACTTTTAGACTGTATCCCCATCAATGCTTGTCAAGCCAAGCTTGTCAAACTTCACTATTTTGACTGAAAAGAAGTGAGCTCTTTTAAAAAGAAATGATATGTGGAATTAAAATCTTGCTAATTTTCTCAGGTTCCAGCTGTCAAACTGTCAGCCCCAAAGCATTTACAACATCCACTGCTGCTACTCATCTGCCAAGAGACAACTACAGCAGTGAATATCGCACTAATTCTCAATTAAAAAGTCTTTCTTCATAAATTAAAAGTTTTGGATTCCAGGAGCTTAATGGGTCTCTAATTAGAGAGGCTGCAAATCTTGCCAGACACGGAATAGGGAATCCTGAGTCAAGCAAATTCAGAGCACAGCAAACTACCAAATGTCTGCTTTTAGAGTGTGAGTCCATATGATCTAACACAGCTTTTGCATCTCTTCTGTGTGAAGTCACAGCTCTGCATTGCACTGATCAATAAATACACTGCTTTTTATGTGCAGATACTATTTCCTGATTATTCAAAAAAACCCCAACAGTTTTAGAAGTACAAATAAAAAGATCCCAACGTCTGTGACACAAAATTCAGAGCAACTGCCTGCAGATCACTGGGTTGTTCTGGAGTTCCTTGCTATGAGAGCTGCTGCACCACAGCCTGCAACTTGAATTCTAACATTTTCAGAAATCCAGTCCTCTTTTCAAAGACTATTTCAAAAAAAAAAAGGATGTCATTTGACCCCAGCTCTGTATCTGCCATTTGGTACAACAAATTATACTGATTCTACACCATCATGAAATTCTGCCACCTTTCATACTGTGCATTTGGAAGCAAAGGAAATTTAAAGTCACATATTTCTATTTTACATTATTTTTCCTGAAGACTTCTGTACATTTTTAGGAAGGAGTGTTCATCTAAGAAGATAAACTGAACTTTACTGTTTCATTTAAAAGAGAGAACAACAGGATTTTTAATCACAAGAAAAGAACTGTCACAGACTTTTAAATTGAAACATCCTGGTAATAACTTAGCCAGGCAACAGTACTATCTGTTTTTAATGGATAATTATAAAATTGTAAATATATTACATTAGATTCTGCATGAAAAGAAGCAAAGGATATTTTATGTAGCAAAAAAGAGCCCAAATGAGTTTTTATTACCAGCTCAGAGATGACAACTTCAAAATCACAGAATCAGAGGATGGTTCAGGTTGGAAGGGACCACAACGGGTCACCTGGTCCATCCTCCCTGCTCTGGCAGGGTCATGGATGTACCACTGCATTTCATTCCCTTTCTCAATCCTACCCAAAGAACAGATAAATACAGTTAAGAAGTAACTCATAATAAATAGAAAAGTTGCAAGTAACTTTATTAACCCAAAACATGAACATGGTTGTGTACAACTGCAAAACTGGAGCTGGAAAAGCCATAGGCTTGAAGATTTGTACTGTTACAGGAAAGCTGTCTGGGATAAACAGGGAGTATACAAACAGAATATCACTGCTGGAGGAGTGATTTGCAGTCAGTGAGATGTCAGCTCCACTCCTCAAAGGGAAACAAAAAGCTGCAAATACAGAGTGTACAGACAGCTTTTTATTCTTCAGGGTCACCTCAACCATTTTGCCTTAAACCTGCAAAGAACTGTAACACTGCACAGGAGCCACCAGAGTCCCCCTTTCTCCTCAGGTGTGTGATTCTGCACAGCAACCCTGAACTGCCCCACACCAGGGAACACCTCAGCAATTCAGATGGCTGGATGTCAAGCACTGCATGCTAATAAATTAGTTGCTTCAGAGCCTTTTTACAGGTAAAGGCACTAATTTTTTTTTCCCCCTCTTCTCTCCACAGCCCCATTTTCACAAAACCACCACGCAGCCAGAAATTGGTATTTCAGGTTTGGGTGAAACTGGCCAAAGGATTCAAAGTTATTGAAGAAAACAGAGGTACAAACAACGTGGCTCTACAGGCATCACTGCCAACCCCTAAAACACTCACCTAATTGCAGTATCATGACTGTGTCACTGCAGGCACGTGTCACTAACCCAAAATGCCTGTACAGGGGATAGCACAGCACTCTTCTTCCAAAAGATACCAGGACATCGTGGATGCAAGTGAAGCTCTGTGTGTATCAGTGAAAAAATGTGAATTAGTCTTTGTGCTCATTCGTTTTCCTTTAAGGAAAAAGAGTCATAGCAGAATAGGAGGGGGAAAAAGTACATTTTTATATATTATGCCTCTAAAAAGCTGTATTTGAATAGATATGGAAATCAACATGTTAAACAGAAACAAGACACTGCACATTTGGCAGGATAACACAAGCCCTGTACATTTTAGTGAGTTTGGATTAAAAAAAGAACATAGAGAACATCAGAATAAAACATGTAACTCAAGACTCTGCCATCCTTTAGATTAAAGCAATAAATTACATCTGTCCCACATTATTACATATATTAAGGAGAGGCTGTAAAAAACCTTTTAAAAATAAAGAAAAATTAAATCCACATGATATTAACCAAATACATGTGTACATATAAGATCTTTAGAAATGATACATGACTCTTGCCTTCCATGAAAATTATAGATATTCAAGACAAGGATAAATATACCTGCCTGGGAAGAGCAGTTCCTTGTCCTCCTTTATGAGTGAGGAAGACATCAAATTTACTCAGGCAAGAGGCATTAAGGTGGTATTAAAGACTTTCTTAAAGGAGGGAATTTCTTCCCAGCTTTCACTTTTCAAGACAAAATACTCCATTTATGAATTCAAATAAAAATACCTATTTCATCCTGAACCCCCCAGTTTATTAAAATTAATAAAAACACTTTGCTGACAGCCAGCACTTCTCTGCACTGTGACTACCTCAACCCATTTTTCATTTTAATGGATGACCAGCAAGCATTTAAATCATTTATGGTTTGTGATTTAATATTTAAAGGCTAAGGTGTGTGTACATCTTATGCCCAGCAAAATGGCAGCCAGTTCAAACAAACCAGAGCTCAGGCAATTTTGTTTACAGGATGATGAAAACACCCACCCTACATGGTTTGTATAACAGAGATAGTTATTAACAGCTTGGTGCCAGGAGACTGAATTTTCTGAGTGTGAAATATACTGTTGGCACAGGCTGCACCAAGAACTGCTCTACCATAAGGACGTGCAGAAAACCCCTTTACTATGTTAGGACATGGACCTGAAAAAGATAAATCAGGAATTGAGGCAATCAGTGCATTTTAACTGCACTCTTTTGTGACCTGCTACTGCAGAATTAATAATAAAATGTTGTCAGAATAATTTTAGTGAGTATAACATTCACCACCACTAGAAGAGTTTAAAGGATGAACCCAAAAGTCCTGTCAAATTTCAGGTTTGATCCTGCAAACTGAGACTTGGCTCAGTGATTTCAGGCATGGGGCTGGGACAGTCCTTCCCAGCTTGCTGCATCGTGACAGTTCACGGATTACTGGCCAGGTGAAGTCCTTTCCACTTCCAGCTCTTTTCCAACTTCTTTACCCAGGTCTGTGTGCACTCAGTGAACAATGGGAATAGGGAAAGAAGAGAATTCAGTGTTTCCTCTAATCTGTGTTGGCTTCAAAGGGGGAGCAGCAACCAAACAAACATGGATGTGGCACTTGGACACGGTTTAACAGTGGACAAGGGGGTGGTGAAGGGATGATGGTTGGACCTGATGATCTTAAAGGTCTTTTCCAACCTTTATCATTCCATAAATAAGGCTGAAAAGATGGGGGCAGGAAAAGCAACACTACCATGGAGCCCAGAAGTCATTCCTAGGAACACTAAAAAGAGGACATCCACTTAATTCATCTTCAGTACTGAAAGAGTGAACTTTGCCCAAAAGCAACATAAAACACCCATAAAAACCCAAGAATACAGCAAAACCACATAACACAGAACTTCAGTTTTGCCTCACCTCCAGCCAGCACAACGTTGCACTCAGTTTCCTGATGTTCCAAGATGATTCAACCTAATTTTAAGAGAAGACAGTAAAATAAGTGTTATCTAATCCCACACTCAAGACTGCTGGCAAACTATTTAAGATAATGTTCTGGCAGCAACTTAAGAACCTTTGTGAATAAGCAGCAGTAATTATATTATGTGCACTGAAATGGCCACAGGACAGCATTAAAAATTATATTGCAATGCAGATGTTGGTTTTCAGAGTGGGAATATTGAGCCCATGCACAAAGTCTTTGAAATGCAACAGCAATGTACAGAAAAACAGTGTTTTAGTAGAATTCTGTCCCTTTGCACAAAGCAACAGAAACTTTAATCAACAAAAGCCAAGCTCAACTGCCTCGTTTCATGAAAACAGCTCAAGACTTTTGGCTTTGGGAGAGGGTCCCAAAGCCAGCAATGCATGTAAAATGTCATTATTCCTAAAATGTGACAGATTCACAGTATTTGTGTGGTAGTGTGGTCTAGTGGGATGATTAGGGCAAAAAGCCAGAAAGCCTTGATCTGTAATCCTGGCTCTAGTAAAAGATTTGTGTGGCCTGAATGTCTTGGTTTTCCTATTAAATAGGAATAAAAGAAAAAAAAGGAGGGGAAAAAAGGACAAAACCCACAGTGTGTTTTCTACATATCCCATACACTCACTGCAAACCAAATAAAGAATTGTACAATTGTGTTCCTGGCAGATTTGCAATTTTGTGCAGCACTAACACACAGAACAACAATCCCAGATTATTCTGTTGAATAAAAAGGTCTGGACATTTCTGCTTCTCCTACAATCCATGCCCTCCAAGCCAGGCTGAATAAGACTGAACAGAATTTTGATTACATGTCCCAATATTCTGATTAAAAGCATTCAGAAAACACCTCATTGGTTAATACCAGCAGAGGAGATTCAAGACTCAAAGCTGTACTTGGGAAGCAAGTCCGTTCCCAAAAGGGCAAGTTATCCACATTAAAGCACAGAACAAAAAAGAACAATTGTTTTGTTATATTTCCATTTATATAAATCAAGACACATCACAACACAAATCAGAGAAAAACAGAATTGTCTGGAATCTCCTGCAGTTCCACATGTCTCCTACTAAAATGCTGCTGGACAAGAACACAAGTATCTTGAAATCCCATTAATCCCCACATACTTCCCAACAGCTCAATCTAGAGATACAAAGTCCTTAATTTTAAGTCAATCATGTATTTTTAATGATTGGAAGTAAGTCCACTTTAAAAAATAAGTTTCCTAAACAGCAGTACAGGGTCCAGCACGAGGTTCCTAACACAGATTATATTTTTATTTGTCTAACTTACATTCTTGTCCCCTTCATTGACACAGATCTCATAGCAATATGCCAGGAGGATATCAATTAATCCAAGATATACATGATGACGGCTCCTTTTATCCAGAAGGTAAGATTTATTTGTGAACTTTCTCAGCTGCTCTCTCTCTTCCTCAGAGAAGACAACTATAAAAAGTAAAAGGATAATTGATTATGAATTTAAAGCTGGCACATTCATTTTAATAGGTGGTAATACTACTTCAACAGTCTCTTTAAAAAGGAACATGTAACTCATCACAAGTCACTCATCACTCAAGCAAAAGCCTAAATCATTCTTACTTTCATTTTAACTTTTATTAAACTCTGATATATTCCTTTCAATGTCAAGCTCCAGCCCTGCAGTCTACTGCATGTACACACTGATGATTTTGAACCTCTGCAAGTGCCAAGGATTTCTGCCTGGATGCACAATCAGAAGCTGAGTAAAATGAAGTTTAAAGTCCACCTTGTGTGGGAGAAATAAAAGAAGACAGGATAAGAAGACAGATGTATTTTCTTACTGGAGAAAAGGGTAAGAACTAAAAGAATAGGGAAGGGAAAAAAAAAAAGTACAATTCTATTTTCCAGGTGTCATCAACTGACTCATGACGTAGGCATGGTTTAGGATCTTTGTTGATGCTGTCTGAGAACGTCCTTCCAGTGTCTGAGGGAGATCTAAAAGATCAAAATCCAGTTTGGTCACACCACAGCAGCAGCTCAGTGTGTTTACAGATACTTCTCCTCCAACATTTTACACAATCCACAATCTCTGGGATGTAATCCACTGGTAAGACTGGTGGATTTATCCACTGGTGGTCTTTATCCAAGGAGCTTTCTAATTTTATGAGGTGTTTTGAAACAAGTGTTTGTGATGCCAAAGGCACGTAGATATGCAGACACCTCATCCCAGGGCATAAAATTATGCATTAGGAGAACATTTCTGAATGTTTCTACTTTATGAACTTTTTTTATGTTTCTATCAGCTTCATAACCATGAAATGCTTGATTTAAATTCCTATGGAAACTTGTTGATGAGCTAAGCATTACTCTAGAGTCAAGCCAGTCTCCATTTATTTACAAGCTCCCACAAAAAGAAATTCCAGTTTTTGTATCATCTTGACAAAGCCAATCTCTTCCACTTGCTAAGATGGAGAAAAACGTGACAATTTAGTAAGACTATGGCAGTTCTAACTCTGTTTTTCTGTCCACTCTGTATTACCCCTTATATCACTAATATAGGTGATGTATCTATATTCTATCAGTAAATTTCTTTGTAAATTGATGCTTCAGTGTAGATGTGAACCCTATTCCCCCTTTAAGCAGAAAGAGAAGAAATTCCAAGTGAAGTTCAGGAAAGATGGGAGTAAGGTTTTCTTCCTCTAAAATGCCAGGTGTTCTAAATAAAATCTCTCTCTGGAGAAAATAA
>JAWWLV010000024.1:3510243-3569083 GCA_035041135.1 Platyrinchus mystaceus | reverse complement strand
AATATCTATCTGTTCCTTACAGTTTTTGAACAGTGAATTATCCAGGCCTGAAACTCATTATTAACACATCAAAATCACCACCTACTTTGTTTTCCCAGTTCAAAAAGCCAAGTACACAGAGTAAGATTAACAAGTAAAATTGCAATTGCACTATCTGCTGTATTAAGCCCTTGCACTTCCATACCAACATTTTAGTTAACAGTCTGTACAACAATTAATATTAATCTGATGCAAAGCAGAAGCTGCTGGTACTTACCAAGTACTAAATTTGCAAGTTTGCTGTAACTTTGACTTTACATTGCTTTGCACATTTGTCAGTGGAAAAACCACCCTTCCAGCCACAGTGAAACTGTTAATATATGCAAGTCTAAAGGACTCAGACAAATTCACCTTACAGACTTACTGACAGATAGTCCTGCAGAGATCACCTTTACACTTTAATCATCTCTTTTACATGCTTTAAACTGGCCATTCCTCATGTTAAAATAAAGATATTTCAAATTGCCCTTCAGAGCCTGAGTGTCAGTGAAGCACAGTTTAATCTCTGAGGGGAGGACGAGGTCTGACAGCCAGAGGGTGTTTTGTTACAGCCTCACTGGTATTTTACGCTGCGATAACACCACTTAAATCACTGTAAGATCTGTATCTCCAGACCACTATGACACTTGCAGCTCTAAATGTGTGAGGGGCACTTAGATAAAATGTGTTATATCTGCACAGAGAGCTGACTCAGTGGTCAGATCAGGAAAGCACAGGTCAGGAAGGACCTCTGATAACCAGCTGTGTTCTGGTGGGAGCAGAGTCTTGGCTTAAGGTCCTGTCAAGCCAAGCCTTGAATCCCACAGCTCTCTCAAAGAACTGATCCCTCCTTCATTTTTTGAACTAAAATATTATTTTACCATATTAAGGTTTTTTAAACGTGTACTTCTATCCCTGTAGGTTAAGGAATCAGCAACAGCAGATAAAGGAGGAGATTAGTCAGCAGAGAGAGGATTAGTCAGGAATAAAGTTAGTTATTGATATTAATCAGTAGCAAACAAGTCTCTTTTCAAGCTCTTCCTAAGCCATTAAGAGATAAAAGGCAGTGCTGCTCTGCCTACAAAGATGCCCAAAGGCTTTGTGCAGGATCAGCATTTTCCCCAGTGCTGGATACTGCCTTGGAAATACTTGATAATAACAAACTTAAACAAGTGACTGAACTAATGAAGCTGATTTTCTATTGATTTGTCTCTTGTGCTTGAATTTGTTGTGACCTGCTGAGGTTTATGAGGTTACTGAACCTTCCCACAGTGCTGACATCCTGATAACCTCTCTCTCCTGAATGGACTCTACATTTAAAAACGTGGCACTGGATATTCAAGAAAAGCTCTTTCCCTTGTGCAAGGGGCCATTTTTAGAGAACCTGCAGATGGGCCCATCTTTAAGAACCCCTAAAACTCTGTCAGGGAGACTTGTGATCAGACAAGCCTCAGTTTTACAGGAAGTGAACTAGAAGTTCTAACAACACAAAGCTATCCTCCTGTGCACACCTACATTCCCTCTATACCATGATCAGTCAGATCTGCTTTGTTCATCCCTCTGCCTTTCTTCCATTAAAATTTTAGCTCCTTCACTAATATATTTGCTTCCCTGCACTTCTTGAATCAGCATTTACAGCACATTTCCTCCACATCACTTCTGACCTTCCTCCTCCAGGCATCCTCCAAGGAATCACTGGACTTGGACAGTCTTTCTTGGATCTCACAATCTCCTTATACTAATTTTTCTCATTATTCTTTAAGAAACACACAGTTCCTGCAAAGCATATCAAAACCATACATCATTCTTTCTTCTTACTGTTCTTGCCTTTTAAAATCTGAGCTCCTTTACAGAGGAGACAGATCATTAAGGATTTTGCATGAATAAAAAGCAATCTTTCCTCACATGACAAATACCTGCTCTGCAGCAAAGCAGTGTCAGGAAGACACACATGATGCAAAGGGGGCAGACAGAGCAATTGCAGAAATCTGATAAAAAAGGGAAAGTGATTCATCTTAAACTTATGAATCTACCAGTAATGGTATATATTTGAGCCAAGCTCTACTGAAAGGTGGATCTTTAAAAGGAAATTGCTTCTCATTCTGTAAAGAAATCAGAAAGAGAACGGTCACTGGTTACCATGAACAAAATAAGATATCCTTGGAGCATATAAATGTTAGATTGAATACATATGTCAGCCTGAGCCTTTGAAGATTATTGTGTTGCCTAAAGAGGAGTTTTTACAGTTGTGCAACTGGAAGTAGAATAAAAAAGAACTTTTAACCAAGCTGAATGTGACTGTTAGAAAATACAAACCCTTTCATCTGGAATCTCTAGAAGCACGAGACACTGATGTAAACTTCAGCAGCAGCAAAAAGAAAGCTTTCCAAAAGTTTTATTCCCTCATGGGAAAGGCTGGGTAATTAGTTGGGCTTTATGGAGTATTACTTGACTTGCATTAGACACCAAGTGTGAGCAAAAAGGGCCAGAAGAGATGATAACACAGTAAAATGTAAAAAAAGGACCAAAGAAAGAAGAGACAGTAAGGACAAAAAAAGAATAAATTAAAAAAAGGCAAAATACACACACCATGCACACGAGCTGGAGAAAAAGGTCAAATAAAAATAGATTCAAGGTAAGGACAGAAGAGAGACAAAGACTTTAAATGTTAATGAGAAGAGATGATCCAAAAAGAAAAAAAAAAATCTGGTAATGAGAAAAACCTGATGATGTAAAAACAGGGAGAAAATAACCAGGGATGAATATAAGAGCAGTAATCAACCAAAGAAAATCTTCAGTTAATTGTAATGCCATGCAAAAGATAAAAATTGCCATCTCTATTCCTAATTACTAACAGAGCACAGGGACTCTAAAGGTACCACGTGTGACATTCTGCCAATCCCCCAACACTGTGACAGCCTGGACTGGGACCTTCCACCAGTTTTAAGAGCACCATCTCTACCTTCCTGCCTTACCAGTCATTTATCTTCAATAAACAGCCCTCCCAAGAGGCACCATCTCATGTTTTAGAGTAGCAGGTTTCCCCAGCAGAGCTGCTGCACGTGTGGCAGCCCTTTCCACCCTATTTCTCAGGTTCCATGTTTTGTGACAGCTTTGGAGCAGCACATGTTTAAATCCAGAACAAAAACCTTCCTTCACACAGGACAGACAAAAGTTTCTGCAAGCTGGACAGGGCAGTCAGTACTCCTGCCATGAGCTGCACACATTTTAAACATCTCAATATTTAAAGTCTCTTTACAGGATGTATGCTTGGAAATCCTCATCATGGAAGATGATGGAAATTACCTTATTTTAGATGCTTTCCTTAACAGAAGACATGAATTTAGAACTCAGGAAGAGTAAGAAATCTGGGTACCTTCATTTTATGTACCTTTTATTTTATGCATCTCTGTAAGCAATAAAAAAACCCCTGCATCAAGATTTCAATCCCTCTTTCTTTATGCCCTTAAACAAGTTCAGAAGTAAACAGGTGACACATTTGATTTTTGTAGTAAAAAAAAGGTTTGACCTCACACCTTCCTGTACACACAGGCTCACAGAACCACCACACGTCATACAACACCTTGGAACAATCTGCAACAGGGATGGTGTTTGTGCCCTTAGAGCTTCTGTGCTCGAGTACCCTCTGGCTTTTTACAGCTAAGCACTTGTGTTCAAAGGCTTCTCACCAGGAGCACACTCCAACACAGTGACAGCCTTTATCATTCTCCCTCTACACCACACCCTGGCTTAATGCAGGCAGACTCCTCAGTTTTAGTGGAAATAACATGGGATTTCTCAAGCAGTACAGAAGGCCCTTCACTTAACACAGTCCCTGTCCCTTTTATGTGCCTGTTGTGTCACCTCCACTCCCCAGGCAGGAAGGAACACTCAGTCATGCAGATGTGCAGCCAAACTGCACCCAGCTCGTAAGGATCTGTAACTCAGATTAGCTGGAGCATCCTTTGGTTGGATGAAGCAACATAAACCCACAGGGAACTCATCCTGCTGATGATCAGATTCCAGGGGGAACAGCCTGGACCCACCTCCTGCCCTTTTGTATTTCCATTCATAGACCTTCAAGTGGAACCTGCACTCCCTCTCATGGTGGTTTCCCTCACCACAACTCACTCAGGTTTAAGAGCCTCCACTGGTCTCAGTCACTTCCCCTTCAAACAGTACAAATGTTACCAAAACTGAGGTCTTTCAAAGGGAAGGGGTGGGTTGTTGTCATTAACATCATCCAACCACCACATCATTTATTTTGTTACTTAAATTGCCTCAAGATCCACAAAACTACACGAACTTCTTCACTCAACCATATCTAAGTCAGACCAAATTTTTTTTATCATTCTTACAACAAATGGTTTCATGTAGCCCCATTTTCTGTGTAATTTTCATCAGTAAGCTTGTCAAGCTCTCTAGTAGTTTTCCTGTTCCTGCTGCCCCTAAAACCCAGCAACATACTGAAGAAAAACATACCTGTCTCAATTGAAAGGAAGAATATTCTTCCTCAATAAAATCATTCATTTTAATAATATTCCTTAACACAGGCAAACAGTGTTTCATTTACTAAGGAGTGAATGGGTAGCAACAAACAAAAGAACCCCTCATTATTCTGTTTTCAAGCTTCTTTGAACCTTTGTCCAATGCTTTTTAAATCAAATATTTATGACGGATATAATTAACAATTTCTTGCTTCAGAGGCTGAAAAGAAACCAAGAATGAAGATCAGATTACATTCACAGTAAAATGCACTACACTTACCCAAATTCCATTGTTCTTCTCCTGCAGAAAATGTGAAAGTGCAGGTATTATTAGTGCACTAAGAACCTCTGGTGAAGGAATTATCATTATCTACTTTCAATATCAGATTTTCATACTACAAAGGAAATGAGCAAAAGGACAACAGAAGAATCTGCATAATAGTAACTTGCAGTGCTCTCTGCAATCACTGTGTGCAGGGAGGTGACCTCAGTCATCTGTTAACACTGCTCTTACAAGGCCATCTACTAACCCTGAAAACATCCCTTTAGGTTTCTAAAAAGACACAATTTTCCTTCAAAAAAAGGCCAAGACCCAGGAAAATAATAGTAAAGTAATAAATTTCCTTTAAGAACAATAACCTAGAGCATAACATGGCATCACAGCAATTACCATTCAAGCAACAGGTGTGTGTATAGATATATATATATAAGCATGTTCTCACCAAATGTATGAGTGTCATGTTCCTGATGACTTTCCCTCTGCAAGGCTGTCATCTTTTTATGAGCATCAACCCACCAGGGTTTGTACTTTAAAACATGCTGAATAGCTTCATCTTCAAAAAAATCAGCTCTAGGGAAAAGACAGAGAGAAGTCATATGCTATTTATTTCAGTTCATAGTGCATGTGGGTATATATTAATGCACACATAAAATACACCTCACTGGGCTCTGGGCTATTTTCCACACATGAGAAATATGTTCTTTGACTTAAAAGCAGAAAATAATCATTATTAAAAGTGTAAACAACATTCTCTTTTCTTGCAGTATCCCTTCCTTACTTCCTCCACATACCCTGAGCCACCCAGAATCCCGGGAAACTGGTGAGCTTGCAGCATGACACAAAGGTGAACAAACATGATTTGTTCTGGATGTATTAAAAGGAAAATATTCCAAAGAGAAGGCTCCTCAGACAAATCACTTGATTTTTTACTGGGAAGCTCTCCCACTTAAGAACTGTGGGTAAGAAGGGTGTGCAGATGAAGGGTAAACACAAAGTAGGGATGGGCTTTTAGGTAAACCAGGACATGAAGCAGGAAAGTTGAAAAAGAAGAGCTGTACATGAATTCTGGGATTACATCCACCTCAGGACAAAGTCACTGTGGCAAAAAACCTCAATACAGTAATTCTGGGAGGATTTATACTAAAGGACTCAAGTTCTAAGCCTCCTCTTACCATTTGAGCTTTTTCTTCGAGCCAAACAAAGGTATAAATACAGAGAGCTGAAAAAAACTGCGGGAAACTTCTTAAAACCTTCTTAATCACCACACAAAACCTGCCCAGTCTGCTGAACACAGAATGTAATTTGCTTCACTCTCCCACTGTCAGAATTTTTTTGGTTGCCTTCCTTCAGTGTCATTTTGAAGTTACTGGGAGATATCAGTCAGTGTACACTTTGCTCAAAGGCACCAGAACACTTGTTTGCCACCAGTTCTATCAGAGCTTCTGTTCTTAATCAGGGTACATGGGAAAACAATTCTGCTTGAAGAAAGGCTGGGATCTTCTGTTCTGAAGCAACCAAAACACAGCCATTAAACTAAATGCTGTAACTCATCTACCAGGCCAGAACACAGAGTCTAAAATGGAAACTTAGAATTACTGTAATTTGCATCCCATTATAGGTTAGGAACGACTTCAGTTCTAGTGAAATGTACTTCCAAGTGATATTTCCAGAAAGCTCTTCATATTTTCTGTGTGCTACAGAAAGACATGAGGCTGCCTCTGAAACACTCAACTGGGGAAAAATTCCAGGTTTGCAAAGATACCTTCTGAAAAAACTGGTGGGTAAAGCCTTCCTGACCCCCACAAAACACACCACAGCAGTAATTCTCCCTACTGGGGACTAAACTCTTCTCCCACCAAACCCATCTTGCAGAAATCAATGTATGTTAATAGATCTCATGGCTTCAACTTATTTTATTTATAGCTTCTAAACCTAACCTGACCTGAAAAACTCAAACCTGAAAAGAACACGAAGAATCACTTCCATGTTCATTACGTGGAATGAAGCACAAAAGAAACACAAAGTTTTGATTTGGAACTTTTCCTTAATCTGCTGTAAAACAGCTTTCATATGAAAGCAAGAAAACAAAGTAACTTCAAAACTCAAATTACCTCCTCACAGCCCAGGATGGTTCATTAATCCTTTTTTTTCACAAGAGGAAAACAAAGTTCTGACATCTACAACCCAAAATTCTGGCAGGGATTGGCTGCTCAGCTGCTGAAGAGGTGAACTATGAAACAATGTTCTGCAAGAGTTCACAGCAGCCCCACTTGAACAGGGACTCAAGCAGTAATTAAACAGTTGAGTAACCCCAAAACAGATGGGCAATGTCTTGTGTCAGTGTCTCACTGAGAAAACCCTCCAGGGCCTGCTCTGATGAGACAAAGAAACAGTCAAGTGAAAAGTGAAATTATTCTTTCCAGACCTGATCTTTAAACCAAATAATTTATGAAAAGGCAGAGTGAATGTTTTTCAACTGAGGTGCCTGTGCTTGAGCAGATGAAGTCAGTCAATACTCACAGGTAATGATCAGGCTCAAACTTGGCAGCCTCAGCTTCCAGGCGTTTCCTCCTTCGTTCATCTGCAGGAGTCTGGTCTGGATCCTTCACGTCAATCACATCACTGAGCTCATCCTGCAAATGGAGCCAAAGTTACAGGACCAAGCCACAGGTATGACATGCAAGATTGATTTAGTAATAATTTAGGATGGGATCAGCATTACACTGAAACCCCCAGATCTTCAACCTCCCTTTCCAACCTTCCAAATTCTGCCTTCGCTGTGCAAATGAAACATCAAAATTCCAAGGAAATGCAATTATTTGAAGCTCCTCAGAATGCATGATGTTATCAAGTCTATTCAGGGCACTTTATCATAAGGCAGGGAGGTTATCTTGCATTACTGTAAAATCTGAAATGTTTAACAGAAGTACACAACCACAACAAAGACAAGATAAAAATCACAGATACTGTTCTTGTGACTTTTGAGATTACTCTTGCTCTCTGAAGTGGCTGTACATTAATTAATAGGCAGTTGCAGTGCCCATTTAAACATCATTAAGTAGTGGTACTTTAATGCTGATGGGAAATGTATTTCTTCACAAGTAAACCACTATATACATTCTAACAACATAAATACTTTCTCCATTAATAGCAACAGTTCTGCTCCAAAACCTGAAAATACTACAATTCATGCAATAATTAGTTACATAATTAAGTTGCTTTAAACAGCTACAACTTAAGTTGCTTAGAGCAAGAACACTACAAGAAATCATCACTACAAAAAATTATGATCTACTTCCATAAAAGCACTGTAGACTACAAACACTGTTATACCACTCAGCATGCTACAGGTTTTACATTAGTTTCAATAAATTCACAACTAAGAGAAACTGCTGAAGGCACAAGAGCAGAGTGACAGCATTTGAAGCCTCCTATCCTACCAATTAACCCACAAAAGCAAATTGAGATGCCTCAGCATAATGCCAGTGAACCCCAGACACCAGGTGGACGGACACCTCGAAGAGCCCACTCTTCAAAAGTTGCCTTGAGAGCCAGAGAGTCTAAACAGCCAGTCAAACAGAACTTTTATGACAGGAAGAGACAAAAAGGCACTTACCTGCAGCCTCTGGAACACCCCTGACCTCAGATTGCCAAACCCATAGGGGTGCTGCAGTGGTGGAATGCTTGCTGAACTCTCTTCATAAGGGGTTTGCTCTATTTCCCAGTCAAATTCTTCCTCCTCCTCCTCAGACAGCTCAGCAGAGGCAGCTGCACATATTGCATGGTCAGAGGAAGAGAATCATTGCACAGAAAATATGTGTATGATTTCCTAGGAAGGCAAACACTGGTAGCACAAAAAGCCTTTCTTATTTTGCTGCATCTTTTAAGAAATCTTACACAACACTGGGTCATTCAGGTCAGTGATCCATAGGTTCTGCTTCCAACTCTCCCACTTTCAAAACTGAAGACTGGGAATGCTAAATTTTTTAAGTGCACCCCCTCAAAGACTGAAATACTTGTTCCACTGATTTCAACAAGATCACAATTTGATGTTAAGAGGACCCTGACAGAAGCAAAGTGATGTTATCAATAATTTATGACAGGTACTAAAAGTTTTAACAGAGATAGTCTAACGTTTTTGTCTGTTAAATACTGATGTTAAGCAAGACATCCACCAGAACCTGGGGTTTTAATCAGCTTCTCATTTGAGCTAAAAGTCCAGTTGTGGTAGTTTGTAGAAAGCAGAAGACTCCAATGTGTGTGTGCTCTACAGCCACTAGAGGGGTACAAAGATCTACAGAGAATTAGCATATTTTTAAGCACATTTTGGACAAATTTCAACATAAATAAACCTATAAAGCTGACATGTATATTGTCTACAACATACTTGTTTCTACACTTATCCCTACTTTGATTTATTCATACCCTTCTCACAGCTGGGACTAACCAGTAATAGAAATGCTGTATTTTTCCACATATATCACTTTAGATCTAAACCTGTTTCATTATGTACATGTATCATTAGCATAAACACAATTTTTCTTGTCATACCTATCTCTTCTACCAAAGGCTTTGCTGATCTTGATTTCTTTGGTGCTAAAAGAGATGTCAGCATGTCCAGGCCCTCAAAATATTGGCCAGGAACCTCCTTGGGTAACAGAATTGTGAAAGTTCCTTAAAAGAAAGTCAGAACATGGTTATTGCATTAAAATATCCAAGACAAACAAAAATGTGCATTTTTTCCTCTCATCAAAAAGGCTCAGAGGAAGTGGGACACACACTGGTAGCATTTCATTATGCATCAATCTCTGTGCATGTTTTTAACCTTCTTTCACAAAATTCAAAGATTTTAATGATAAAACATCAAAGAGAATATTTAACCAGTTGTGGTCTCCTGACTCACATTGTATAAACACAAACCAACAGGAGAATACAAGCTGTTTTATTTTTAATCCTTCCACCAAACAAGCCACAAGAAGATCATTAGAAACTCCTCCAGCAATCTGATTGTCTTAAGTCAAGCATGTAATAAACACTCTGCAAGCAACAAATTATTAGGCTTTATTGCTTTTTGTTTTAAAGTATAAATTACTGGAGCTGGCAGCATTTTTAATGACATATATACCAATAACATGAACCAATACCTTCGTCTGTATTATAGGATGCTTTTTCCCTGCCATCTTCTACAATTCTCCCAGGAAGTGTCAATCTGTGGGCAAAAAATGAGAGGCAGAATTAGTCAGGCTTTCAGTGAGGCAACTTAACTTCTCAGCCTATAAAAATGTAAGGCACATTGCAAAAGCAGCACAAAGGATTAAACTACGTGACCCCTTTTGATAGTAGTGGAAGCCACACAGTTAAATCCCCATGGAATCCTCTCAGGAAATGGTTCTACAAAACCTACAGCCAGAGAACTGTCTGGCCATCTTACAGTTAAAAATATATTGTAAGTTAAATGTAGAAAAGTTGCTTTCAACTCTCTTTAATGTGATTTAATGCCTAAGAACAAAGAGGCCAGATCCAAAATAACAGATCTTTGCATGAAGTGGGCTGTCTGCAGCCAACAGTGTAAAAGCTGCAGATGAGGAATGCTCTGGAGGGACCAAAATTAAGTTCAATCTCTACTATGAAGTTCAAATTTTTAGAAGTTTTTCCACTACTTGCCTGAGAAAGTATGGCTTAGCATAAAATTTAAAGTCTTCCCCTTCAAAATACACATCAAACTCTGAAGCTCTGGCATAAGGTACTTTGATTATTATCGTGAGAAAATCCGGATCCTGGGTCAGTTCAAAAGCTGGAGTTATCATGATGGGTCCAGCAGGAAAAGCAATGACTGTGTGGCCCTATAAAAATAAGAAAAGATTACTGCAGTTTCCAGTTTATGAGAGCTAATTGTGTCTCTTCAGAATTCTTTAAGAGGAACATTTCAGATTCTCACAGAATGATCTTCCACACGCTCCAGAAGAAAACACTCACGACAACAACATCAAAGTGTTACCCAGAATGTGAAGGTACCACCTCTGCACCTTAATGAGACACCTGAATGTTAATATGTGCAAACAGGAAAGCACCTGTTATATTCCACATCAAAAACCACACTGAATTTGGTCCTAAAACTTTTCAGCTTTTTGTAACTATTATAAGTAATTTCACATCTAGACCTTTACGGTTCTTTAGTGAACTGATCACAAACCACTACTAGAAAACACTGAAAAACAGTAATACTTAAAAAAGAAAAAATAGAGCTGTATTTTATAGTTCACACACACATTAGCCAGAAAACGAGCAACAGATGCAAGGACAGTTTAGATGAACATCCATCAGAACCATGTGTGTGTATCCACACGAGCACAAGTACATATTCAGCATGAGAGAAGGAATGTACATGGTGCTATCCACCCAATATACAACTTGTCTGACTCTTCATTAGCTTCTAAATACAAGATTTAATATAAATACAAGGTTTAATACAAATACAAGGTCTAATTTAGAATCCAGTTGCGGACTGGAGTTTTGTTTGTTTGGGGAGGGCGTGTTTACAGATGGCCACAAAGTTTTGAAAACCGACTTCTGGAAACAAAAAATATTTTAGCCAGAAAACGCGGAACGGAACTAAACTGTGAAAGTGAGTGAAAAGCAGCGCTTTCCCAGAAAAATGTCTGTTAAACGTATCTCCGTTCTGACAATTTCACGAACAGACAGCAATCGTTAATCATTAACAGGGTTAAATTAACAGATTACTTTTTTTATTCATATGGGTAATCTACCTCGCTTGGCACACGTGAAAGAAATTAAACTCCCCACTGCACTGTTACTACTTGATTCCAGGGCAGCATTCCCACTCTCTCCAGGCTGAAAAGCTGCCAGGTGTTTATAAAGGACAGGGAACACCTGCAAACCGAAAGTACAGCGCCATGGGCTTTCTTCTTGTCTGCTTTAACACCGCAAACTGGGCTAAGAGGTAGCAAAAATCCAACAGCTCGTTTAGACCCCTCGGGGGGGTGTCAGTCCGCAGGTTTTATTCCCTTAAATCAGAGTTTCGTACATCAAGCGCAGTCCCAGAGCCAGGCCCGGCCGTCCCTGCTACGCTTGGAACATCCCTGACCCAGATTAAGGATCCCAAATCCCTACGGAGGCTCCAACACAACCCCCCCCCGGGATCTCACGGCTGAGGAACGGCGACATCCCGAATAATGCCGCTTCCCAGCCTTTCCCGTGCAAACACCGCTCCAGGGAAAGGCGCGGCGAGCAGGACGGGGGAGGGGGGGGGCGGTAAAACACAACCTCCCGCCGCCGGCTCACACCGGGCCGAGGGCCCGTAACCCCCCGGGGCCGCTCTGCCGAGCTCTCCAGCGGGACAGAACCCTCCGAGGCGGCGGCTCCCAGCGGGAAGAGCCCCGGGAAGAGGGGAAGAGAGGATGAGGAGCCCGATCCGCGCCCGCCCGCGCCGCCCCTCGCTCACTCACCCGCCCGCCGCTTCCCGCGCCCGCCCGCACCGAGGGCGGGGCCGCGCAGGCGCGGACGGGGCGGGCGCCGCCTCCCTCATGGCGGCCGCTCTCACACAGCGCCAGCCAGGGCTCAGGGGGTTCTTTATCTGCACCCCCGCTGGTTTGCGTGAAATATGCGGGAATTCAGGCGTCGCCTTTAAATTCTAGTCGCTCTTAAATCTGATGGGAGTTGCCTGATGTTTCGCGGAGTTGCGAGGCAGGAGGTGGTTAACAGTTAGTACGGACGTGGGCAGTGTAACTGCGTAAAACCTAAGCAGTTCAGGCTAAAAATCAGGATCCGCGCCCTTGAGAAATGGAAAGAATGGGTTCTTACCGGCAGTTGCATAAAATATATTGCACACAGCGTGTTTTATTTCAGCCGCTTTTCATAAGTGAGGACATTGAACAGTCTTCAGCGCGTTGCAGGGTTGGTTTGTTCTATGCAAACAGTGGTTACTGCAGGAAGAGTTCATGTGAGCAAATGTCGTGTTAGTTCTGTCGTGTTCGCACTTTGCTGCAGGTGAGGTACATGAATAAACTGAGGAGTGACCCCCGTGAGCACTGTCGGGGTAGGAATTCCCAATTGCGTCTCTCCTAAGCCATTGGATAAATGCAAAACACTGACAGCGTGAAAAGAGGCAGATCCTGATGAATTGCAATACAGCATTAAGGACAAAATGCAACAAGAAGCTCAAAAAAATTGCCAAAAGCAGAAAAGATGGTTTAAAAGCCGTAATTTATTAAATATAGCACCTAATGTAGAATTAGTCTGATTTTCCTGCCACTAGACCATGAGTGGTATTCTGGTTCCAGATAATTCTTTACACCTTTAAATACTGCTGACTATCTTCCTCTTGCTGCCCCCTCTGAAATGCATTCAAACATTTTTGCTGGTGGGCAAAAGCATAATTATTTAACTTCTGCTAATAAATTTTTCTTTAAAAAAAAAAAAGTAGACAATCCTCCAGGCTGGAAATCCACGGAAAATGACATCTCTTCATGAGAAAACTTCTCGTCTCTTGTACAGAACTGAACCAGCAGTTTAAATACTGCACAGAAAAATCAAATGATTTGCTTCAAAATAGATCGTTCTTCCCACTGATCTAAAATTGATATATGGTTTTAATATTCTGCCTAAACTTCCTTGTGTCCCACTTTTTCTCCTGCAGAAATTGAAGATGCATGGCATATAAAATGCATTTTTTGTTATAATAAGAAATTAATGACATCTAATTTCAGATGATGATTTGACTTGGACCAAGGCCTCGATCGTGTCCTTAGAAACTTTTGATGCATTTCCAGAGAAATTCTGCACTAATTAACTTTTGGACCTTACCAATGTATTCTATAATAGGAATATTGGACAGGAAGCTGGATTATGAACCAGTAGGCACCATCTTCTCTGCATAAGTTCAACTCTGCAGGACAAGTCTGTGAAAGATAAGAAGTTTCATCAGAGAGTTTATTCTTGTCCAACTGACACTTTCCAAGACTGCCTCACTATTATTTTTTTAGAGTCTAAGAACTCCCAGCCCTATTTTTCTGGTAATACTTGCCTTCTGAAAGAACTATTTATATGCTGATTTCAGTGAAGAAGCTGGTGCCTCAGCCATTCTGCTTTTCCATCCATGTAAAGTATGAAGGAGCATCTCTAAGGAATGTTTATTGCTTTCTTCTGTAAAAAGCATATTAAATTTTTTAGAACTGTAATAAGAAGTTTCATTTGGAAACGTACAAAGTTCACTTTGCATCTCTTGGTGCATCTCTCTGATGAAGAAGTAGATTTGGCTGCTATATGTTTAATGCAGCACTGAAGAGTGAAAAACATTATCTACAGTGTTTTGGGCAAAGTAATTAGGAAAACAAAACTTGCTGTTCCATTGAAAAATAGAAACATGAAGCTTTGCAATTTATGAGCACATTTGACTCTTCTTGGCTAATAATAACAAGTAAATCTGGCATAATCTCAGGGATATGATACATAATGTATTCTAGATATATAATTGGCATGTACATACAAATGGTAATCAGATACAGAGTATGCATTTGGTTTAACAAGTAAAACGAAGAATAAAATGGTTTCTCTATGTAGGAAACAAATGGAAATAAATTAGGCATAGGTTTCAATCAGAAACACATTTCTCTGTGAAATACTTCATAAAATACAATACAACACTTAACTATTTCCACTGTCTTAATTATCAGTGCAATAATTTCTATAAACAACTAGAAGTAGTTCTGTAGTTGTTAGACTTACACTTAGCAAAAATTTGGTGTAAATGAACAATGTAAACAGTAATTGAGGGCTTTTCCTGAGATGGAAATAGCAGATATCATTGCACACTTGAGCAAAATTCATATTATTCTTCCCTTTAACTTTGAAAACAAGTGAAACCCAAATATTTTGTCTTTCTTTTGCCTAAGTGGCCTGAAGCATTCCTCCAAATCTAATGCATTTTAATCTGAATTTCCTTTCCCCGTAGATTTGATTTTCCAGGAGTTTATAACCCTTAACTGTTTCCCTTACAGAAGTACTGTGGCCACAATATCAGGATATCTCCATAGCTTTATTTTTGCCCTTTCCTCTTGCAATTTCCATTATCCAAAGATAATGAAGCTTCTCATTCTATTTCTCGAGAGAAGGGAAGGATCCTGGATCACGAACACCTTCTGTGCTGTCTCAGATAAGCATAAGAACCTGGGTCTCTGGAGAGCCTGACCTGCCACTGATTGCAGGAGAGTTCTTGGCCCAGGAGCAGCACAGAGGCACATCAGGTATGGCATGGATATAACTATGCTTTAAATCAGTGCTTTACAGAGCTACACTAAAAAAAAAGTACATTATAACACAGGCCTTCGAATGATTAACCTCCTAATATATTTGACGATGCCATGATGTGTGTCTGCCATACAAAACACACTGAACACACTTAGTATTAATAAATTTGTTCAAGTCTAAACCATGTGCCTCCCTATTGTTTTATTGTTACAGATCCAAGCCATCACTCTGACTGATCACAGCCACTGTCACATATCAAGGCTGCACATCGTGGCCAGTCTGTTGCTTTACACCCAAAATTGAACATCAAAGAGTGCAGCAGATTCAGCAACACTGATTTAAGTGTGCACTGTAATTCTGTCCCAGCCCAGCCATGGAGCTGGTTTTTGGGTCAGCATGCAGCTGGCAGCACGGAAAAGTTGATATTTGCACAACTTAATTTGGAAAAAAAATGGTGCAAGTAGGCAAGTGAGGGGTGGCACTGCAGCAGGTCATGGAAACAAGGGGAAAGTATCTAAAAATCCCTTAGAATGTGTCCCAGCTTTCTAATGTTTACCTTGGATTTGTATGCAGACATTGCTGACATATCTCCTGGAGAAGAAAAGAGATTGTGTTGATAGTATAACATCACACATTTGAACAGCTTGAGGATTTCAGGGGGTTGCTACTGGTACTCATTTTTTTTACTAAGTATGAAGTTTGGTGGGGTTTTATTATAGTAATATATTCTCAGGAAAGAGCATATGTTTATGCATTGTGGTTTTTCTGTAGTTTCTCATTTAGTATTGCTATTTTCCCTTAGGATGAAGTAATTTATATTTTTATATCTGGTCCGAAAGCGAGTTGGATGAAATTCTGAAACAGTAGTTGTTCATTGCATTTGCACTGGTACTGAGGTAAAGTACATTTTGGGATACCACTGGTGAAGGCATGTGGTGAGAGCAGTGTAAAATAGACAGGCTGCAGAGTTTCTCTGCCAAGTGAATGCCATTTAAGTAGTGAAGGCCAAGCACAGCCAAGTTCACTTCCAGTGCTGACTCTGTGAGGGACATGTGAGGCCCCACTTTCCCTTCTCTCCCCATTCCAAAGCCGGCATCTCCATTCTGTGGAAAGTTTATACTCCATCTCCATGGGGCAACGAGAATCCTTGCATTTCTGTCATTCTTTTCATTTAAAGGTCATAGATCAGGTTATGAACCCAACTAGGATTTATTTCCGTGAAATTCTGAGTGTGATGATCTCTGATGATGTCGCACAGAAGACCAGCTAAGATGGGTCACACGGGGACAAGTTCAAAGCCACGCAAAAGGGAGTGAATGCTTTGCTCCTTCACTGTCCTACAAGTATTGCAGTTTAAGACATTCGTAGCAGGTGGGATGAGAACAGCGTGTATGAAGGTGATGAACTGGGGCTGCAAAGCGGAGGGAAGCTCAGCACCAGTTTGGCTGTTCGCACAGGCAGAGAAAGGCGCTTCAGAGCCCAGTTCCCTCTCTCCCCTTCCCCTCCTGCTCACCTTGCTGTGCACACCGACCCCTTCCAGCACCGCGCACCTGCACGGGCGTGAAATCAGAGGTACCTCGGAGTAACACCGGGGCGTGGAGCCCCGCCTGGCCTTCCTGGATGGAGTTATTAGTCCATAATAAGCTTTATTACTCTTGTAATAAGAGTAAATGGCTGGTAAATGCCGAGACTTTTTTCTCGGTGCGCTCACGGCGGCCGCTCCGGGCAGTACGGTAGGGCAGTACGGTAGCGGCCCCGCCCCGCCGGGCCGGGCTGGGCGGCCACGTCCCCGCTCGGGCCGGGGCTGCGGCGGCGGGACCGGCGGGGGGACCCGGCCATGCGGCCGCGCTGACCGGCCATGCGGCGGCCCTGCAAGGTGGCGGCGGCCCTGCTGTGCCTCGCCGTGCTGCTGCTGCTGTACCTGCTGGCGGGCAGCGCGGCCCCGCCGCCCGCGCCCTCCGCGCCCGCCCGCCGCCCGCCGCGCCTCGGCCGGAGCCCCCCGCGCCGCAGCGGCGGCACCGCCGGCCACAGGTAACGGGGGGCGGCCCCGTCCACCGGCCCCTGCCCCGCCGAACCCCCTGTGCCGGCCGCGCCCGGCCCCACGCGTGACCCGCGGGTCCCCCCCGGCCGGTCCCTTCTCCTTGCCGCCGGTGCTTCCAGCACTTCCCTCTCCCGGGCGTTTTCCCGTCGCCTCCGCGAGTGACCGGTGATGGGGGACCCTCGCGCAAACCGCGCCGGTTTGGAAGGATAAACTTTTCCCTGCGTTGTTTCCACTCGCAGCGCAGTTGCCAGAGATGCCGCGAAGGTGCGGGGAGGGTCTCGCTCCGCCGCCGGTCCGAGGAGCGGATCCCCTCCTTTGCAAGGCTGTGCGAGCACAGCTTCTGAAATAAGAGCTGCTTTTCCATCAGTTTTGGCCTCGGTTCGAAGGCTGACGGGGGCAATGAGATGCTGCTGTCACCTCGGGAGCTTCGCCTCTGCGGATTTCTCATTAGGGAAGGTGTCTGAGTGTTGCTGTGCGGTACCACCGGGTTCCAAACTGCGGAGGCACCAGTGCAGTTTGAGCTCTCGAGCTTTTTGTTCTGAATGCTTTTTCTATGTAAATTCATTATGCATAACTTTTAAAAAGTTTGCAGTCGCGTTGTGTTGTATTTCCTCTCCCAGCACCTTACAGGCAGCATATTTAAAAATCCCCAATTAGTTCAGAAAGAGACCCTGGCAGCTTTCGGTGGGTGGAGGACTGTTTTCCCCTTCGCATTCCAATTATATTATGGTCAGTGTGACCTCATATATCTAATTAACTTGGTATGTCTTTGTGTCTTTGATTCATGATTTCACAGAGATGTTCTGAATGAAAGACTATTCCTGTTTTTTGAGCCCTTACTCCTTAACTTATTAAGGCAGTTGGTTTCTCACCAGCATTGTTACCCCACTGAATGCAGGAGATGTTTGCTGGGGCTGAGAATGGGTCACGGGCAGAATCCAAATGCCTGTATTAAAGCAGGATTATTTCCACTAGCAACTGTACCTCCTGAAGTCATTTTTCTTTAAGGCATATCTCTGCGATTATCATGGAAATCAAGAAGAACACTGAAGGAGGGAGCCTGGAAAGTATGGAACTGCCAGAGAGTGCAAACAACTGTTCCATTTCAATGAGCTTCTCCGTAGCATCTTCATGTTTCAAACTTTGACATTATCTAACTTTTCAATTATTTGTTGACTTTGCAAGTACTTTTTACAAGGTCTGCAACACAACAACAACAACAAGAGGAATTCTGTATTCAAACCATGCCTTCAAAATTTTGTTTGTTTATGGGGTTTGGTTGTTGTTTTTTTCCCCTCACGATCCCGTGCCATTGGCCCCAGCAGTTTGTATAACTGAGAAGCACAATTCTCTGGGTCCAGTTCTGCCCCTTGCTGTGTTGATTTAATTAATTCGGGTGAGGGTCTCCATAAAAAAGAATTTTTGTGGGGCAGGTGTGACATAACCTGGCCCAAGGGGAGGTGATTCTTGGGAAGGCAGCAGTTGGTAGGATCTTCTGGGCTTAAAAGTCCTGATCCAGGCAAGACTGAAATGAGTGTGAGGGGCTTGAACTTGGAGCATAAGAGACAGGCCAAGATCTCGTGATGTGATCACAGTGTACGTGCTTGTATGAGGCTGTATAGTTGATTCACAGAACCTCGGTGAAGTTTTGTCTGGGGGAATGTAAAAAGTTGTTTCGATTCAGTTTTGCCAAGTTGGTTGGTGTAGTTTGGTCAGAGGATGCAGGTTTTGGGCTGAGCTCAGACAAAAAGGTATTTTCCAGCGTGTGTTTGCTTTAAGAGAATCAGCACCTTGCAGGGAAGGTTGAATTGTGTTTTAGCTGGGATTTGTAATACTGCTTTACAGAAGACATGAGTTTTTAGGTTCTAAGTACAGATTTCTTCTAACATAAATAGTTATACGTGATAAAAGCTTCATGTATGCTCATATCATTAGCTGGCTGGTACTTAGCAAATGTTATCAACGGCGTTCATGGGTTCTGCTTTGGCCTTTAGATAATTTTGGAAATCTATGTGAGCATTGAATTTAAGTTTCTGGTTAGCTTTGAAAGCTGATTTTTGATGCTGGTTTTACTGCTCCTTCATATAGGAAGTAGCAAGTCCTGGGCTTTCAGTAAGACATTTTTTATATGAAGAATTTTAAGTATGTGCCAAACCAGTGTGTGCAAAGTATCCGAAAGCAGAAGGGTTATTTTACATTTGAGGGGCAGATGTGACCATGCCCTCTATTAAACCAGCGTGGCAAGGCTCAGGAAGGGAACCTTTGCCAGCACATTTAGTTCCCTGAAAGTAACTTTTCCAAAGCAAAACATCTCTTGCATGGCAACCTGTCAAGATATTTTTCTCCCTTTGCAGCCTGTGTGCAAACACATACAAGTTTGGCTTGAGTTTGATAATAACATGCTGAAGACCCAAGTATTTAATACTTGTTTCACAAAGAACCCGCTTGATAACAGGGGATAGAAACACCCATTCTGGTTTTGAGTGTCATTTTCCCCTTTCTCTGAGCAGTAAGAGGAGGTTGAAACTTCAATTTTTTTGATTGTCAGCAGCTAGAGTTGGTTTTGTGCAACTGCACTGAAGTGAGAAAACTTTGTTCAAAAACATTTAGAGCCTTTCTAATTTATGTTTTAAAGTGTGTGAGAAAATGTGTTTCCTATCATGGAGCTGCTGTTGGGACTTTGACTCAGGGGTGACTGTCAGGGAAGGAGCCTGTTCAGTGAATCACCAGTTTGGGTACAACGCCTAAATCGAACCTTGTTTGTGCTGCAACAGTAGATGAGATCACAATATGAAGAAGGTTTCAAAAATTAACAACTATATTGCATTTTGTAAGAATCTGCATGCATTATCTTTCTCTGAGGAATAAATTTGAAGGCTTGAATAGATTAGCAGGCTCTGTAATGAGATGGGAATGCATTATTTTGAATGGATTTGGATTGATTTAGACAGGTTTTGGGTTAATTATGTTTGAGACACTTTGGCTGTGACTAATAAGAAAATTACATGTAATCTAAACTTTGAGACCTAGAAATGTACACTGTTGTGCTTGAGCACTCAGGCTGCTCCTGCTGTGTCAGTGCCTGCCTGAAAAAAATGTATGCAGTAAATAAAACACCAGTGAACAATTAGATGGGAGCTGCTCTGTATTGTTGGGAGGTCTTTGCTATAAACATTTTATTGTGCTCCATCTTATCAAGTCTGTATTTTGTGATGCTTTCTGTAGAGCTTAATCTTAGTTTCTTTATTTGCTCCTCTCAAACACATTAAGCTTCAAGGCCCAGGTCACTGTATTGTTTTAGATGCATTTAAACCTTTACTTTAGGTTATAAAATCTGGTTATAGGCTCTGTTCATAACCAACAAGTTGGAGTATAAATGGATGAAAGTGCATGTAAATGTTAGGAAGAATTGGCTAACATGGATCTGTGGGCTTTTTAATGTGCTTAGGAGTCTCTTGAGGTGGGGAACTCACTGCTCTAACAGCTGTTCCCACTGTACAGGTAGGACAACGTGGCTGGTATCCTGCAGATCTTTAAGGAATATCCTTTCATCCAGCTGATATTTCTCCCTGTCCCTGCCATTGCTCCTTGCACTGTGTGTAGGTGTGTGGATGAACAGAGGAGGGAAGGGGAGCTGTGATATTCTGTGCTGTGATCTGCTCATTTGCCTTCCTGGCAGTTTGACTTTGCCTTCACACCTTTCTCTCCTCATTATGAATGATAATTGTTATTTTTTTAAGGGCTAGGTTAAAACTGTAGTCAAATGCATCCTGCTGTGGCACTTTACCTCCCGTTCCAGCTCACCTTTGTTTTCACAGTCCTCTGGTTTTCTTTGTGTACTTATAAAAAATATGCAAAATGTTGTGTCCCAAAGTTTTTCAGTACCTCGTTGGGACTTTCCTCACTAACTGTTGCCCTCAGTGTCCCAGACTGTTACTGACATAACTCCAGTACTACCTCGTGCCCCTTTCCTCAGGGATTTTATTCCTCCCTAAGCCATTACAGGCTCCTGACCCCCTTTACAACTGATAATTCCTCACCTCCAAGGCTCAGCTTTGTCCTCCACTCACTGGGGTGGGAGGCAGGATGTCTCTTGTTATCCATACTCCCATGGGCTTACTGGGAATTGTGCTTTCATCAAGGGTTGCTTCTGCTGAGTCTGTCCATTGGAAGTGCTTGTCTACACACACTGGATTTTTCACTACAAAATATGTGCATAATGAAGAGCTCGTGGCTAAAACTGCACAGCGAAGCTGAGTTGCTTCGGTGTTGGGTTTTGAAACGTTGCAATAAAAGCGGAGTTTAGTCCCTCTCCCAGGGAATTCCATTGCCACAAGCTACATCAAAGCAGCTCCCAGCCTGCCTATGGCTTGATTTAGAGGCTCAATTAAGAGGAAACATTAAACAGATAGGGAGAAGGGGGAAAAGGTGATCTGTGTGAGCAGCTAATTATTCACTTCAATAATTCAGCGGATTTTACACTAATAGGTTGGAAAGTAAATACCACTTCACATAGATGTAGTATTCTATTATTTATACATTGATGAAATTGGGGGTTAATTAAGACTAAAGCAGAAGACTTTAAACCCTTAATGAAACATGTTGCTTTGGATAGTCAGTAAAGTGCCAGTAGATGGTGTTCCTTTACACAGAGGTGAATTGCTCTGTAGGACAGAACTCTGTTGTTTCACAAAGCAGCATAGTAATGTCTGTAAAAAAGAATAACAGTTTTATAACTGCCATTTTTCTTTTCATTTAGAACTTTACTGATTAATTGTGTGTATGTAATTATGTGTGCTGAGAAGGGCTCAGGATTGATGTCCTCTGCTCAGAGATATGTCCAGAAAGGGCAGTGATCTATGATTTGCCTTTTGAACTCTCCAAGAGTGATTACTGTGCTCGTAATTTAGTTCCTTGGTCAGCTCATCCCATGTAATACAAGTGCCATCTGTGTTAGAATGTGAATACAACATGGTAGAAACATTCCTGGAGGATGCAGTTTTTAGCTCCACACTGAACTGGGGGACACACAGAACCGAAAGGCTTTGTGCTTTCAAACATCTTCAGCTCCCCAGGAGGGCACTGATCTTTCTGGCCAGCAGGTACAACGTGCCTTTTATGTGCAGATTCCCCTGTAGTCTGGCTGAAATGTATATAAATCCCACACAGGTGGGTGCTAAGTGAAAACCCCATCGTTTGCCCCTTGACCACTTGTGCAATATAGTCTGGCTCATCTGGGACATGTGAATATGTTTGTTTTCAAAATTCTCTATTTTAGCAAAATCTCAGGGATTCCATGGGGTGAGATGGAGAGCAGTCCTTTGAAACTGTGCCAGTGCCTTCAGGCCAGGATTAAGGCATGCATCTTTAATAGCAAAATTAATTAACTGTTAGAACAATTTACATATGGATGGAGTGTTTTTTTTTTTTTTTAAAGTATGGATGTCTTCTTCCAGTCTAGCCATTATAAGCCTGGGAACGAAGTTGCTGGATGTAGTTTTGTGATCTGCAATGTGTTAGAAAGTTGGCTGGGTAGTAGTAACTCCATTCTGGCTTCCTGACCTCTGGGAAAGGAGCTGACACTTGCACAGAGCAAGGTGGTGTCTGGTTTGAGGTGCTGTGGAATGAGTTTCATCTGTGTCTGTGGTGCAATGATTTATGCAAATCCAGAAATGTAGGAATAACGAAAAATTTCTGAAAACAGCAACTCTTTGTGTTATAATTGTACCACTATTGATCTGTACCATTGACAGAAGTGAGTGTGCCAGTGCATGTCCTGTGGATATCTAACCACAAAACACTCCTGACCCCTGACAGAAGGAAGGGGAGGAAAAAAAAACCCTGCTGCCTGTTAATGCGGGATTCTCTTCATGTTCACCTCAGTAATTTTTATATGCCTATTTCTGAATTTTCAGGAAGCCTGGGGAACAGAAACATCCAAAGGAGCCTTCATCCTTGCAGTGCATGCATCTGGCAGTGGTGGCATGTGGGGACCGGCTGGAGGAGACGCTGATCATGCTGAAATCAGCAGTTCTCTTCAGCAACAGGAGACTCTGCTTTCACATTTTCGCTGAGGATTCCCTTAAGCCTGAATTTGAGAAGAAGGTGAGTTTCTTTGTCGTTTGGTAAATAAATAAATAAATAAATAAATGTGTTAGTGATAAGTTTCAAGTCTCTGAGAAGAGTTACACAAACATCAACAAGTAGCAGCTGAGCGCATTGTTTACTGTACACAGTTATAAATTCCTTATGTGTGCATGTGTTTTTTTTTTTAAAAAGCTGCATAATTATGACATGGACTGTCTGATTCCTCCCATCGTGTCTTTCAGTTGAAGGAGTGGCCTTCCTCATATACAAAGAAGTTCGAATCCAACATTTACCCAATAACCTTCTCAGTGGGAAATGCTCAGGAATGGAAGAAGTTATTCAAACCATGTGCAGCCCAGCGCCTCTTCCTTCCGGTAAGGCACCTGGATTTCTGAGGAGGTTCCTCCAGGAAAAGGTTAATTCCAGAGAAAGGAAGCTTTGCTGATGGAACACTCAAACCGTTTTCAGGCCGAAACATCTGCTTAAAGATATTTTGGTTTGTGCTTTAGGCACTGTGAAAAACAACACAGAAACCCAGCCTGGCTGTTTCTCGGCTAACAAAGGATGTGTGTTTCTGATTTGTCTCCAGTTCCAGGAGCCTCTCGGGCTCTCCAGATTCTCCAGACTCCAGAGAAAGTGTGAGAGCTCTCAGGGCAGATCTTTTGGGGTAGATGCTGCATGCCTTCTGTAAATAACATTCTTTTCAACATGTCCTCTTCTCACACCATCTTCCTTTCCATATGTTAGCCCTTAAACTGATGCTCTCAGCAATCCCTTTTCCTTGAGTTTTATTTCTTTTTCCAAGACTGTCAGAATTACCCTTAAGGTAGTAATTCCAGTGTGCTCAGAGTTAGATTTTTGTGCAAGAGCTTTGTGTGTCCTGGGATCTTCAAGTTCACTGAAAAGCTGTGTTATTTACTATATAATACCTAGTGTCAGAAACTTGGAAAATACTGAAGGTTGCTGGAGAGAAGGCAAGTGTTGATAACAATTTTACATCTCAGAAATGGAAAGAACTTTTGCATAAAGCAGTTTCTGTGGAACTGAGAACATCTATCAAAAATATCTCATGCTTTGCTGTTGGTTGGGGTGACTCCAGTGAAGTGACAAGCTGTTCACATGGTCCAGATTTCTTCATTGCTGTCTTATGAGACGTGGGGGGGGGGACACAAAGAAATCTTTACTCTGTCAGATGGAAGCAATCACGAGACAGCTGCACGTCCAGATACGTAGCCTATGAATACATATGTGAGAAAATATGTGCTGTCAGCAGTTCTGTTGATCTGCCATGTAGGGGTGGACTATCAACTGCACAAAGGCCAGATGGGCTGGAAGTAGCTCCCAACTTCAGCAGGGATCCTCTATTCCCTGAGTAAATATTTGTATCACCTGGGAAATAATCCCTGAGCGTTCGCTTGTTCAACACAGGGTGTTTGTCAGGGTGTGCTGGGTAAACACAAATCTCTGCTCTTTGTATTTCTGTGGTGTTTTCTGTTATTTTGGTGGACTAACACAAGAGTGGTTATGGTTTCACTTTCATTTGTCATCACCCTCCTGATGAGAGAAAGGGGTTTACGCTGATTCCCTCAGGCTGGGCAGCACTTCTATGGATTCCTTTTTGTCACTCACATGTTGCCGAAGTTCTCCTGTAACTTGTTGTAAAGAATATTAGACTGTTGCACATTGTCTTAGCAAAACAAGGAGGCAGCTTGGACTGTAAATGCTTGTGTCTCTCGGGGCAGTTGCAAAATGTTGTGTGTGGTCAGGCTGAGGTTGATGTCTCTGAATGGGGGGGGTTGTCCTAGAGGAGCTGCAGCTGACACCGACTTGATGTGGATATAGTAAAGAAAACAAGCTGAGGTGGCAAGTGTCCAGTTGGGCTTTGGTACTCGAGCCTGCAGGCTGACAGAACTTTGGGCTGTTTCTGGGCACTTTCAGCCTTCATTATTTTTGTTTTGGTGCTTGATAACTGGGCTCTAACATCCCATTTGAACAGTCTGCACACAGCAGGAGTGGAGGGTTCCAAGTGTTATTCTTTAGATAACAATTTTGACTTTTATTTTAAATAAATACCAGCAGGATGTCAATGTAATTTTTTTCTTATCCTTCCCTGTACTGAGCATTTTCCCCTTCAGCAGCATGAAATGTGCCTGGATTTAGGGAGGACTCCAGGGGAGCAGTAGTTGAGTTTATCAGCTGTTTAGCTCTCAGTTGTGCAAATTGTCTTGCTCCTGATAATGCTAAGCCCGAGTGGAATGTGAGTCTTTGATTCACAAGTGCCTCTCCTGCCAGAGAAATCTCTGCTGCAGCACCAGCAGGCGTGTGAAAGTGGACAGGAGGGTGTGAGGAATGTGTTAAGGGAAAACTGGGTAAGAACCTTTCAGTGGTTTTCCTCGCTGATAAATCTGGAGCTGTGGGAGGTGACCCTGCATTTGCAGTAAGGAACTGTTCTGTCCTGGGTAACAGGTGGAGGTGCACATTCCCAGCTTGTTAAATCTGCCTGGGATGCTAAAATACTAAGGAAGATTGTGCAGCATCCTGTGTTTTTAGAGGCATTCTGTGACATCTGATCACGTTTAGCCACTTAGCTGCAGATAATGCAGGTTGAGCCTCCGTGTAATCTCACAAGCCCCAATCTTTTGCTGCAGTAAAACCATCCAGGGCAACTTTGTAAAAACAAAGTTAGGAGGATGGAGATCTTTACGTGAGCACAAAATGAAACTGTAACAATAAAAAAGGAGGGTAATGCTCTCACCAGTCACCTGAAAGTGGTTTGTAGTACTGACATGGATGTTAAGACAGCGAGTGAGGAACATCCTCTGGCCCCAGGGCTGTTGGTCCTGCAGAGCTGGCAGCAGCTGTCGCCCTGCTGCTGGTCTGGAGCTACCAAAACAATCAGCTAAAGTATCCAGAAATGCTTAAGGGATTTTCGGATGATTTTGGGATGAACATTTAGAACCCTTCTCAAAACACTTAATCTACTTAAAGAGCTTTTAAGGTAGATTAGCAATATCCCTGTGTTAGAGCTTTCCTCTTGAGGATGCTCAAGTATCCAACTCAGTGGATTGGTGGCAGCACTGGGGATAGATACCAGGGCATTATCTATACAGAGGTCTCTGTTGTAATTTGAGTTAATTGCTTACTACAGCTAAGTTTACTAACTCAGCTGTGTGGTACTGTTACATTAGCATCAAGCTTTGTGATTTGTCCCTAATTTTGGATAAATCTGGGATAGGCTGCCATGCCAGCCCTCACAAACCCTTAGGTAGCCCAGCTTCACAGTGCACCCCCATGTTTACCCAGGAGTGTGTTATTCCTTGCTAACCTTGCTAACACAGAGAGAATCTATGGAGACAGAAGTTGTGAAATCAAATTACAGATAATTGAGTATTTAAGTGAAATGCCAGGCTAAATATAGCCAGTTCTGTGCAGAACTTTTTGACAGATTTACCAAGAATACTCTATATCGCTGCAAAGCAAAAAAAAAAAAATCACCCTTCTTTTAAGCTGTAAGTGCCTGCAGAGTGAGGGGGAAGACAAGCACAGTCCAGGCGTGTTCCTGGCCATTCCTTCCCCAAATCCTGGTCTGTCAGGTCTGTCTGCATGGTTTGTGTGAGCAGGTATGAGCTCAGACCTGCAGACACAGTCTGGTGTGGCTGCTGCTCCAGGTCAGCTGGGGGTCGTTTTTAAGCTGCACCGCATGTTCCTGCAATGTGAGGAACTGTCACAGCCCCAGTTGGGGACATTAAATCCCCCCCCATCTCCCCAAGGCACAGCCAGGAGGCATGTGAGCAATTCAAACTCACATCTCCAGGTTTTAAAAGAGTCTTAACACCCCACATGTGAAAGAGTCTGTTGGGTGTCACTGCAGGGCAACACGTTGGACATGGGAGAGGGAAGAGATTTTTGATGAACCAGCAAGGAGAGTGTGTGAACCATACAAGAAGGAATACAAGGTGGGGTCAGGTGCTGGTAGGCACCCACTGCACCAAGAACTGAAATACCTGCTTGAATCCATAGGAGAATTATTACAGTCCATTGACTTCCACAGTCTTACACTGATTTCTATCTTGAAGGCTGCTGAAAGAGCATTTTCTGCTGGAAGAAGCAGTGCCTGGGTTGTCAGTTATGCATGGGAGGAGTGAGGAGTGTCTGTAGGCACCTGTTAAACTTCTCCCTTAACTGGGGGAAGTTTTTCCTGCTGGAAAATTCCTGAATTTGTCTCTCTCAACCAGGTCCCCCATAGAAATAAATCTTACATGGTCTACAGTGTGGATCCCACAGGCCAAATCTAACAGCTTCTGCTCTCTGTGTGTTCTTGTGTGATCTCCTGTCTCAGACTAAATTTTGGGGTGATTTTTCTTTTTTTTAATATATTTTTATTTTGTGTGACTTCATAGAGTAGGTCCCTATGAATTAGGGCTTGTAGGTGCTGCAGAATAATTAATACAGAATATCCAGGATATCCTTAAACTGAAAACCCTTTCTTCAGCTGTCTGTCTTCTATTGATTTACAGTAGCTGTCTTTTTTATTGGTTTAATCTTTAGTACTGGACTCTGGGATACTTAACATCTGTAAATATTTACTCTGAGCTCTCAGTGTGTTATTGAACTCTTTGTGTCATTCATTTATTGATACCCCCACGTGCTGGTTTGTGTTTATTTTGTGGGAAAATGGTGTATTGCTATAACCTTCCATCCAGCAGAGTGATCTGAATTGTGTTGGATGTGTTTACTTGGAGATTGTTGTAAGTGTAACTTTGGTTTAAAATGCAGAGACACTTTCTTCTCCTGCTTGTCCTGTTCTGTAGGAAGAACATGTTGTTATCCTGTCAGAAATACAGGTGAGGGATTTGTTAAACTTGACTGAATGTCAGTCTGAATCCTAAAGTGTTCAGTCAGGTGAAAAAGCTCATTTAAGTCTGTACTCACGGATTTGGCATCTCAGTGGATGCCTGTTGAGTGCTTTTAGTGGTGATACTTTTCACCCACTTGTTGAAAATCTTAATGTTTTTCTCTCTATTTCACATGTAATCCTCAGTCACGATATGTTTGAATTTATGTAAAACCCAATTTCTTTGGTAGAATTTATTGTAACCTGCATGAATAGGAGGGCTTGTGATTAGTATTGCAATGGGAGGAGAGAGTGATTGCTGTGTTCCACAACCTGGTGAAAATCCGAAGCCTTTGGGGTTTGCTTTGCAGAGAAAAAGAGAGAGAGAAATAGAGCTTTTGGCTGAGACCAAAGTAAGAAAATTTCAGTCCTTCAGGAATTTTTGGACAGTTTTAGCAAATAAGAAGAGCAGCAAATGTGCAGTTGAACTGGTAATGATCTTTTTTATTTATCAAATGACCTTACCAATGCAGGTGCAAACATCCAGAGAGTTTCCTCGGACTGTTGAAGCACCTCCTGATTTGCCCCACGGGCATTCATGAAGGACTGTGTAAGGATTTGGGTAGCCACAAGGGGGAACATGGTCAGCAGGAATAGATTAAATGTCCTGGCTCTAATCTGCACTTCACACCCTCCTCACCTGACTAACCTCACTGTGCTTATTCCTGATAGAGTCTGGTAACAGAACCTGAGCTGGTAAGTTTTAGTGTGACACTTCTGTTCAGCGAGCAAATTTTGTTCTACAGGAGGATGCACATACATCTGTGATGGATGGTGTTGTCTTAATTAATGTGAAACACTTGTATATATTAATACTGATTGCAAGTCTATTGGTAGCACAAGGTTGTAACAGGGAAAACAGTCTCTAGAAAGGCATAAGGGAACATGATACGAAATGGAGATGGAAAGTATTCTGCTCTCCTGGGTTACCCTTTTTGTCTGTGAGAACACTCTATGCTTCACCACTTACAGGACTTGAAAAGAGCTGACAAAGCTCTGTACATAGACATTATTTACATCCTATCTCTGAACTGATACTAAATAATCCTTGCAGGTATTTTTGAGAGCTCAGTGCTGTTTCATATGAAGGTTAATCCAACCTTTGTGCTCTGGTAGCTGTTTTAATGCGCAGATTAAAGTAGAAACAAACCCCAACAAACAACAAGACAGTAAGCTAATAACTGTTGTTCCTCTGTGTAATTACATTTAGCTGATAAACTGATAATTTGGAAGAGGTTATTGATTAAAAAGAAAAGTGCTTTTTGCTAATAATCTTCCTGTTTGCTGTCTCTCTGCTTTCTTTTCCCTCGCTGCGCGAACCCGAAGGTCATCCTGAAGGACGTGGATTCCCTCCTTTACGTGGACACCGACGTTCTCTTCCTGAGGCCCATCGATGACATCTGGCACATCCTGCAGGAGTTCAACTCCACCCAGCTGGCTGCCATGGCCCCAGAACACGAGATCCCAAAGATTGGCTGGTACAGCCGCTTCGCACGTCACCCTTATTACGGGACAACCGGAGTCAACTCCGGGGTGATGCTGATGAATTTAACGCGGATCCGCAGCACTCAGTTCAAGGTGAGGGGAAATGCAGCTGTTGCAGCAGCTCAGGATTTGTGTATTTTTCACATCTTGTAAAATTAGATAAGGTTTTTCATGTAAAGAATCAGAGAAATACGGAATTTGTTTCATTGCATGCTAAAAGCAATTAGCGAACGTGGTTATTAAAACACGTGAAACTTCCTCAAGAGGCTGGAGCAATGAGAACCTGCAGCTGAAGCAAAATGGCTCCTTCAGCACCTTACTTTCCCTTGAAAACATATGAGAGAAAAAGCTCAAGGATCTTCAGTGCAGTCACTGTATTGTTTTTAAAATTGGAAAGCTCGATGTGAAAATCCAGAGAAACTGGTAGTTTTTGCATCTGTTGGAAATAGACTTTTGTGTCCTGCTGCAGGTAAGTGACTCCTCTGTGAACTGATGTAGCATTTTCATTGACACCTCCCCTCTTCTGTGGGGTTTTGGTTTCCTTGAGCATGTATTCTGAAATCACTAAAACTCTGCTCACCCCAAGTGGTTCCTCAGGCAAGGCCAGGGGTTTCCCACACCACTGCAAGAACAGCTGGAGTAAAAAAACCCACATTGCTCTTAATACCATAATTCCCAGGGAAGATGATCCTTAGACTGTGTTTTTCCTTGGTTTTATAACTTTGTTTTCACCTTGTCTCTGCATTTTTCCACTTTTCCACCTTTTCTCCCTCCTGTTGCTCAGAACAGGAAGATTGTGACTGGCAGGAGCTGCCACCAGAGCTGGACCCAGGAGACCTTGTTTTCCTCTTTAGGTAACCAGGAGCACCTTCAGCTCTGCTGTTCCTGCCCTGACATTTCCTGGCAGTTCTCCATTTTTCACCTGCTGTCTGATGTGGCTTAGCAGACTTCCAGATCCGTGTGTGCCCCACTCTGAGTCAGGTATCACAGCACTGATCACAGTATTAACCCCTTGCTTCTGTTTTTCTGCCCTGCAGAACAGCATGATACCAGGTGGTTTGACTTGGGAGGAAATGTTATATCCATTGTACCAAAAATACAAAAATTACATTACGTGGGGAGACCAGGATTTACTGAATATCATTTTTTACTTTAACCCAGGTAAGTAATGATCCCTGGAGTCATGATTATCTCTTGATTTTGATTTTTCTTTTAAGTGCTATTTGTTGTTTATAATTTGCATAAATAACTCTGGCATGAAGTTACTGCTGTGTAAGTGCACCTTGGATTTACAACCTATGAAAATACTTCTGACATTGCTGCAGGTAGTGGGGTTCAGACTTGGTTCCATTGAATATGTTCCTGGAGATTTTGAGAAAACAGTGAAGTATAGGATTAATGATCAAATGCAGGAATAGAGTTCAGGTTGTGTTTGTGCCTAAGGGCATCACTGGACCAGGGTGTAGCTGCAAAAATGTTTTTGTTTCAGATGTTTTCCTGAATGTGAAATTGCTAAACTTTCTCCAAAGCTATGCCCTGTTTTCCTGAAATTCAGAATTTTGAGTAACAAATGAGTAACAAAGCTAATATAGACAGAAAGTGGACACAGCCACTGGAATATCTTGTCTAAAACTTCTGCACTCCCTGCTTCTGCTCCTTCACTAAGTTACTGTTGGAGGAAGATGCTTCCAGCCTCTGAGCCAAGTGATCACTCAGCCGGCACCAGGACAGTGTCATAGATATCCTGCTGGTGAAAAATGCAGGGATTTAAACATTGGAGCATAGTACATTCTTCCCAAAGAAGCTGAGAACCTTATTTCATAAGGCTTTGAATGGATGCTGAGTATCCATTCCTATTGCTTTTCCTGTCTCCTTGTGATCCTGCATTTCCTCGCGTGGTCTTAAGAACGAAACAAGTTTGGATTTATCTTTATTTATTCTGTTCCCTTTTCTTTTTCTCTAAGGAGTCACAGGGTAGGTAATTGGATATAACCAAATCCAGGCAAATAAGAGGAGTGAGCAGAAGCAAAGCAATAAACAAACATCTGTTTACTGCAGACAGATGTCAAGCATCAGCATCCCTGGTACACCACACATTACCCTTAGACCTAGGGAAAAATAGAGTGGGAATTAATATCCAAAATAAATGAATGTTATGGGAATTGGGTCTCCTGGAGGAAAAAAAGAAATTAAGCCAGATTAGTTATGAAGTCAGACTCAAGCTGCTAACTGAAGTGTGCAGCAAAAACCAAAGATTGCAAGAATATCTTCATTTTGTGATGAGTGTTCTCTATCAAAGCCACATGTTGGGAATCCTCTGCACCACAGTCCTTTCCTTGTAACTGGTAAATGATTTTTGGTGAGTTACGTAACATCAGACTGCTCAAGAAAAGAAAACAAAAGGCCTGGGTACAATTAACACAGCAAACTGCACTCTGAGGTTTGAAACTCAGGGTTGTTGAGACTGGACTGCGAAGGAATCGGCCAAGATGCCGCAGGTGCCTTTTTACAGATGCAAGTTAAAGGCACACAGAACTGTGTTACCTGGGGCCTGAGGAGCTGCTCCCTTCTCCCATCTCTGAGGGAAGAAGTGGTTCAGAAGTGGTTCAGAAGCTTATTCTCCTACTCTGCAACAACCACATGGGACCAGCTGCAGACTTCTGGGAAGCTGGGAAAGGCCAAGTGAAGAATTCAACCTTCAGCGCTTCTGCCATGACCTGCTGGCACCAGACATGATTCATTGTTCTCCAGTGCCGAGGCAGAAAGGTCGCAGGGACTGGTGTGATTTATGACAAGCAGATTGTGAGTTCTGCGTGCACACAGAGAGTTTAAAAAAAAATCAGTAGGAGAAAGGGAGTTACAA
Organism: Platyrinchus mystaceus; assembly: GCA_035041135.1. Lineage (NCBI taxonomy): Eukaryota > Metazoa > Chordata > Aves > Passeriformes > Tyrannidae > Platyrinchus > Platyrinchus mystaceus. The sequence continues at coordinate 3,536,662 of JAWWLV010000024.1, read as the reverse complement.
GCCCTTTTGAGGAATTAGGCTCATCTTTAAATAAAACCAGACCTGTGAAATTAATGGGTGATAACTCTTGGGAGGGCTGTGAATAAAATACACGAGTCCTTATGCTCTGCTGTGTAACAAATTGTTGTGGCCTCCACGGCAGCTTCAGCAGCAAACACTGGAGGTACTTTGCAAGTTTTCCCATGCTGTCTCCAAAGGAGTCGGGATTTTAAGTCCTTCCCTAGTCCTTCCTGTCACTCCAGAAACTCCTTCCTCTGGCAGAGGACACTGGATAGTGCCACCTGATGTGTACTCACCGGGTTTGATTGAGCTCTGTAAAGGGCTCCCTGAGGCTGTGTTTGCTTCTAGACTTTGTGTTGCCCTGTCTCTTGGTTCGGGACCAACATCTGAGGTGTGTGTAGTCATCCTCTGAGGGAAGGAAACATCTCCATTGAGCTGCTGCTTGGGATAATTGTAGAAGAAGTAACCGAACATCTCCCGGTCATCAGTCCCAGCTTTTCATAGAAACGCGGTTTAATTTGTTCTAACTCTTATTTTACTTGTCTTCTTCCCTTCCCTCTCCCCTGCCTGACGTGGGCAGAGTGTCTCTATGTGTTCCCCTGCCAGTGGAACTACCGGCCCGACCACTGCATGTACGGCAGCAACTGCAGAGGGGCGGAGGAGGAGGGGGTTTCCATCCTGCACGGGAACAGGGGCGTCTACCACGACGACAAGCAGCCCACGTTCAAGGCACTCTACGAGGTGATCCGTGATGTGAGTCTGCTGCCTCCACACAGGCACTCCTTGTATTTCAGTGTAGATTCCTGCTTTACTGGGATTGCTCCTCCTCCAGCGGGTCAGGCTGAGCGTAGCTGTGTTTGTGTAAACCCATCAGACACAACAGGACACGGCTGCTTTGGCCTCTCCTGTATTTGAGGGGATTTAAACATTTCTCCATAATTATAGTAAACTTCCAATCACAAAGGCTGATAAACTACTTTTCTGTAATACTGAAGCTAGGAAAAAAGCTGTGGAATGGAGTTCTTCCTGCTGGGAAGCAGCTCTGGTCCACAAATACCTGGTGCAAGTTTGTCCTCCCTGAGCACCTGGAGCCTCCGGGCACATGGAAGGCAGAGGCTTGCACACAGACACAGGGCAGGTGTCCACTTGGAATGTGGTGTGTGTAGAGCTGCACTCCCCAAAACACCTGTTTCCTTACAGTGTCCCTATGTCAGTAAAGTTCCTGTCAATGCACACTCTGGAAGTGCAGTTTCTGGGAATTGGCTGTTTCAGGTAATATGCCGAGACCAACTTCTCTGAAAGCAGGTGCTCTCAAGCAGGGTTTGAAGTGATGGGCTTGGTGACACCTTGGACAGGTGAGGGACAAGTCATTCCCTACCCATAGAAGGTTTTTCTCTTACAGAAACTTTTAAAATGTCGTTTTGCAACTAGTGAAAAATAATAATTCATTTTTTTTCCTTTTCTTTAGTTTCCATTTGAAGACAATCTCTTCCAGTCCTTGTACTACCCTCTGCAGTCGAAGTTTCTGGATACAGTGCACACTTTATGTGGGAGAATTCCACAAGTATTTTTGAAGCAAATTGAGAAAACTATGAAGAAGGTGTATGAAAATCGTGTCATTGTCTACTTGGGGGCCAACCACAGATACTAATTGTGGCTCTATTTTTATAGAGTTTTTAATTCTTGCACTCCATCTCATGAAGGATATAAATGAAGAATATGAACTTCTTTACTGAAACTCAGAATTGAAATATTTTCATATCCAATTTCCTAATAAGTCCTGAAATTACAAGAAGCAGGAAATCCTAGAAGCCTACCTAAAGTGTTATCTCTTGGGCCTTCTTTCTCTTCCTGTGTTTACTCTTGTTGCAACAGGGAGGGGTGATGATTCTCACTTTAATTTGGGGTTAGTTTGGGTGTTTAAACAGCTGTATTCCTGTAACTTTCCTGAAAAACTGTGCAAAAGGCTGTGCTGCTCTGAGGCTTGACAAAGAAGTTATGGAGCTTTGTAACATGATGGGGCAAATATTCTTGAGTGTCATGAGAATTCTGAATTACAGAAAAGATCACTCCTGTGACAGGATGAGTTAAAATTTACTGTAGTAAAGGGAAAGTATTTGCTTGAAAGGGTACTTCTGTCTGAAGGTGTATTACCTGCTGTTCTTCACGTGTAAGACCTGAGGTTTCCTGCACTTAGAAAGATTAGGGGAATAGAAGTGCCTGTTTCCTTTGTGTTTTACAGCACTTTTTGTCTAGCGATTGTCATTTTTCCCATCTGCTCTTCAGTAGTTTTGTGAGGGCTCCTCACAAGGAATTAGGAGGAAAATACTTAAAGCATAAGACAGCCACGTACAAGAAGTGGGAGGTGACTGCAGGGGAAGCTGTGGCACCTGCTCAGCTGACAGAGAAGAGCAGGAGAATCCTTTCCTGAATGTAGGACAGTCATGGTCCTGCTCCCCCAGTCCCATCCAGTCTGGGAATGTATTCTCTGGCTTGGTGACGTGAATTGCATTAGGTACAGTCTAAGAATATTGTGAATGAAGAGGACAAAACCAGGGACCAAGGATCCATTTTCCTTTCTAAGTGCTATTCACTGCACAGGAACAGCAGTATTCCACCAGCAGCTGTCCCATCCCTGCCTTGGGAGACGGCCAGTGCTGCCTCTGACTCCCTTCTCCTGCTCTGCCAGAAACCTGGGGCATGGAAATGTATTTCTGCCTGGCACTTCCACTCCTGGAATCATAATCACAGAATCCTAGAATGGTTTGGATTGGAAGGAACCATCAGTCCCACCCCCTGCCATGAGTAGGGACATCTTCCACTATCCCAGGTTGCTCCAAGCCTTGTCCAGCCTGGCCTTGAACACTTCCAGGGATGGGGAAGTCCAGAGGTTTATGCTGGGATCATAATGAATAGCCTCAAAGTGAAAGAGCATTTGATGTTTATTTAAAATGCTGTATTTAGCTTAGCTTTCCAAAGTATGATCATCTTAGGATAGGCACAAAGAGCTTATTAAAATTGCAGTAGCTGAAAGGTGCTTGGGACTAGTCCCTGGGGAAGTGGAAGTGAGGACTCTCCTAAAGAGCAGCGATCCAAGAGCAGACTCACTCCTAAAGAGCAGCGATCCAAGAGCAGACTCCCAGAGGGCATTTTCTAGGTGTAAGCCCCGAGGGGGTGTGTGGGCGAGTGCTTGAAGAAAGCAGCAGAGAAAATGATCTTACTTTTCAAGTCTGTTCAGCAAAAAAACATTAGGCGTGACTTGGAACTGCTCGCTCTTGTGTCTAACAGGCAAAGTAGGAGAGGGGTGAGCAGGGTGAGAGAATTCAGCTTTCCCCTAATTAAAGGAAAACTGGCACAGACTGACATCCTGTACACGTAATATACATTTATTAGAGGTAAATGTTTGAGGTGTGTGAAAGAGGGAAAGGATGTTTCCAAAGTTAAAATAGGATTTCTGAAGAATTGCCGTTTTGGGGATCCTACGCTATCAAGTCAGGATGTACAGACTCTGAGAGAGCCCTTTTTATCTCACACATTCCATTCTCCTTGTGTGGCAGCTCCGGAAAGGAGGGAAAACACGGCCCTGTTGACAAGCTTTTCCCAAACACCGGAGTGTGAGGGTGTCTGTGCCACGTTTGAGAGCGTGCTGGGTGTGTGACAGCCGGGCAGAGAGCAGGGACGGGGGTTTGGAGTACGGGGCAGTTGGTCTGGCAGTCCTCACAGGCACAGCAGGAGAACAGAAAGGTGCGTTTGCACCTCTGTGTGCTGCAAAGTGTGATCCACCAGTTTGATTAAACAGTGTCGTTCTGACTCCATCTCTTACCTCCCTGCGTTTGCCACCACAGTGTAAATTGATGTGGGAAGAACAGAGACAGCTCTGAGTTGTAGATGTTGCTGTCTCTCCAGCTTTGCTTAGGATTTTTTATTCAACTGAAGTTTCAGTTGCTGCTTTAAAGAACAGTGCACTTCTACCTATAGAAAGAAGTTTGAAATGTACCCCTAATAGCATTCAAGAATTCAGAACCAGAAGGCACAGAAAGGAAAGTTGAGCATGCTGGTTTAAGAAGTTTAAGATAACGTGACAGGGAAACCTTTAGGCCAGCAGTTTCTGAGAGCTTGTAAAAAGTATTCGCTTGCTTTTTGGTGTTTATTTTCACGTATCAGGGTAGAGCTGACGGCAGGTCAGACGAGGCTGGAGGAGCCACACGCTGGGAACGCCGAATTCCTCATTTCCATGGTGTCTCCAAGGCACAGAGAGCTGCAGAGCAAAGTCTTGGTGCCCAGACTGTCACAGCCCCGGTGCTGAGGCTCTGGAGTTTGGGAGGCTGAGGTTGTGTAAGATGTGATTCAGCAGAACCCTGAAACCATGAGCACATTCAGATGAAGGAGTGGAATTCATTACAGAACAAAGGCATTATTGCATATGAACTGGTTAGAGATTAAAGCAGTGCTTTTAATGTTTACAGGAGGTGCTACATTTTTTTAGGAAGAACTGTGTTATGTTCTCAACAGCTATTAAATATATAAAGTATTTGCTTTACATGAAGACTTTTGTTAATGTAATATCGGCTGGCAGGAGGAATGGGGAGGTTCCCCCCTGCTGGGCTTTTTCTGAGGAAAAAAGCAATAATTTCAGCTCTCCAAAGTGTTTTAAAACAATTATGTAATTTTGTTTCTTCTTGTTGTTAGAATTATTAATTTATATTTTATTGCATCTTCCAAACCCATGTTATATTTTAGTGTTAATAGTAGTTGGTTGTAATATTCATCTTATTTAGAAGCCAGTTTTAATTCATTTTGTATTTCATACTTGTGGCTAATTCCTTGTTAATTAGCCTTCATTTATCTTAATAATGGGATGTGTAAATACTCATAAAGACTTTATGTCCTCATTTCCCCTTCCTCTCCTGCATTTTGGTTATTTCCAATGGTATAATGTAAACACCTTCACTAATGTAACACCCTGAGCAGTGTCCTCATTTCTTTGCATGGCCAGAACGGAATGTGTTGGCAGCAAAGGAAAATCATCACCTTTTCCACTGTGATGGGAAGGGCAGGTACAGCCCTGAGCTCTGAGCCTGAGCTGGGTCAGCTGAGCCTGAGCCCTGACCCAGCAGAGTTTGACACTGTCCTGTGCAGAGCAGAGCAGAGCTCAGGGTGTCACCCACCCTTCAGGGTTTCACTTTGCTGTATTTCCCTTGAACTTGCTGTATAAACAGGGCCTTTCTGTGAGGAGCTGCTGAGCCCCGAGCCCAACGCCGGGTTGGAAGGTGCCAGTGCTCATTGTACAGCAAAGAGCTGTGGCATCATTTCTGCAAGGGGAAGGGGTTTGTCTGATGATACAAGGTGGGCTTGGATAGAGCTCATCAGCATTTCACCTACAGTGGAGACTGGAAACTGCTCTGTGTGTGTGTGTGTGTAAAATGTACCTGTTCTCTGTCATTGAGTTGCTTGTGTGTTTTCCTTTGACAAGTGCACTGACTGCTGTATCTCCCAAGGAGGCCAAGCAGTGCATCTCTCTGGGTTGAGGACCCTCTGGCTTATGGTACAAATAAATGAAGTTTTAAGCAAGCTCTGTAATTTGCTAGTTTTCTTTTAAATACAGAATTGTGTGTGTGTGTGCTGGGTCTGGTTGGGATGGAGGTTAGAAGTGATGTTACAGCGAATGTACACAGGGTGTGACAGCACAGAACAGAGATAAATGTTCCTCTTTTACAATTTTATTGCAGTGAGAGAGCGTGATATTGGATATAAAGAGACAAATACATTTAACTTTCCCCAAAGTGCTCGTGTGTCACGCTGCAGCTCCAGCTGTGTTATGGTGAGCGTAGATCAGAACCTGCTCTCAAAGGATTTGGTTTCCCCCACTGCTCTCGAGGCAACTACGGTGAGATCCATGTGGATTCACCTCCCGCTGGCACGAGATAAGGGGCTGCTTTTTGGGCTTCAAAAGAAATAGCAGTGTTTGGAAATTTTGCTTTCATTCTGGACTGGAATGAAAACCAAACTGTCAACACTTCCTTTGAAACGAAAATGGAGACAAAACACCAAAATGAGAATCAGCATTGAAGGTGAGCAAAGCACTTTGTTAATGTTTTCTTTCAAGGTAAAATATTTTTTGTGGACTTTTACATTTCTATAAAAGTACCTTAATTGCTGCTGTTACTTTGTGAAAACTACAGTATAATCCTGAAATGTGGAACACTGTCTTGGAATTAAAATATTTTGATAATACTGAAATTATGACACAGAAATGACACAGCCCTTTTTTTAAAAGACCTGTTCTTGCAGAAATATCTTTCCCTAATCCTTCTGAAACAGGTTAATTCCCTGCTGTGGGAGTTAGAACTGTAAATCCTTTGATATGTATCGATGTACAATATTTTCTGAAGACCTAAGTGGGACTTAAAACATGATTGTTCTCGTTTTCTTATTGTTCTCACTGGATTCCGCTGCATCTCACTTGCTTGATGCAGTATTGAATTGCTACAGATTTTTTCAAAGCACAACAATCAATTTTGGTTCAAACTGGGTGGAAATACCTTACAAATTGCTGTCACCCATCAATGAATGAAAGGTTGGGTCAGGGACCTCTGGATACCTAATCTAAGCTGCTTTACTGGGAGCAGAAGTATCTGCTGGTCCAACACCCCACAGCATTTTAATTATTGATCCGTGCCCAGGGCTTGGACAGCCTATCACTCTCAAAATAAATGTTTTGCAGAAGCTTAAAAGAAATCTAAAATGTAAATGCGAATGGGGCTTAGTACGAGTTTAAAGCGAGAAGAAAAACAAATCTGGATTGTAAAACAGTTCTGTAGTTAAATGTTTAAACCACCCCATCTTCCCCAAGAAGGTGGTTTTTCTCATTGTTGGATCTCAGTGAATACAAGCGGGTTGGGAACTGACGCAAAATGAAATTATCCTCTCTGCGTATGTTGTTATTACAAGGTGTGTCAAATACCTTACAAGGAGTAATTATCATTTCTGTTTCATTAATGAAGAAGCTGAGGTCTGATTGCCTCACCCCTTTGCCTGAGATCACATAGCAAATCGGTGACGAAACTACCCACAAGCTTTTTGTATTCTAGGATTATGTTTAAATGTTTCACCTTTGAAAAGGGAAGGAAAAGATGATTTGCTGTGAATTGAAATCTTTTCCAGTTAGTTCAGAGGGCGGGGCTGGAGTCTCTGAGGGCGCTTGGTCTGTTCGGCCTGGAGGAGACGGAGGTCAGACCTCATGGGGGTCTGGCTGTCCTCCCGAGGGGCAGCTCTGGAACCAGGACAGGGCCCCGGGAGACGGCTGGGGATGTGTCAAGGGAGGTTTGGATCAATTATTGGGAAAAGGTTCTTCCCCCCAGAGGGTGGTTGGCACTGAACGGGCTCCCCAGGGCAGTGGGCACAGCTCCAAGGCTGTCAGAGCTCAGGGAGTGTTTGGACAACGCTCTCAGAGGGACAGGGTGGGATTGTTGGGGTCTGCAGGGCCAGGAGTTGGACTCGATGATCCTCGTCTGTCCCTTCCAACTCGGGATATTCCGTGATCTCCTTGAACAATAAAAGGGAGACAGGCACGACCCTGCACACACAGGGATTTGGCCGGTAAGCGTGGGGGAGGCGTAGCCGCCCTCAGCCAGAGGGGGAAGGAAGGCACAAAAGCTCCCTAATAAGAGGCTGGCGCGGAGGGGGCTCCGCGTTCCCATCCCCTTCCCCGAGGCTCTGCTTGGCGGCGGCGGCACGGGGAGGGCGATAACCCGCGGCCAAGAGGCGAAGAAGGGCAGAGCCGCCCTCCGAGCCCCCCCGGTCGGTCGCTGATCGGGCTCCGCAGCGGCGCCTTTTCCCGCGCCTTCCGCGCCTCCTCCCTCACGGCCGGGCGGCCCCGCCCCCTCAGGGTGGCCCCGCCCCCTCGCTCGGCCCCGCCCCGCCCATCGGCCCCGCCCCCCCGGCGGGCGGGGCCGCGGGGCCGCGCACGGGCACGGCGCGGCCGCCATGTTGGAGCGCTGCTGAGCGCGGGGTCTGGCTGCGAGCGCGGCCCGGTCTGCGCGGGGCTGGGGCGGGGGAGCCGCGCGGAGCCGCGGGGGAATCGCCCGGGCGGACCATGGACGTCGAGAGGCTGCAGGAGGCGCTGAAAGGTGGCGGGCGGGCGGGGGGGGCTGGCTGGCGGCGGGGTGTTGGGGGAGCTGTGTCCCCCCGCGCTCAGGGGGGAGACGGAGGGGTTCCTCAGACCCTGTGGGGGGGGAGCGCCCCGCGCTGAGGGCGGCGGGTCCGCCCCTCCCTCCCGACCCCCCGCCGCGGCCCCCGCGCTGTGGGGAGGGGGCTGCTCACTGTGAGGGGTCCCACGGAGCGGGGAGAGCGCGGGGGTCGCTGTGGGGAAGGGGAGGACGGAGCCCCCGGTGCCGCTGCCCGGCGACCCTCAGGGCTGAGTGTGGGGCGTCAGTGACCCCCCGGCTCCGCGCCCGGGGCTGCCCGGCCTGCCCGCCCCTTCCCCCGCGTCCCGGCCCCTTCCCCCGCATTCCTGCCCTTTCCCCCCGGCATCCCGCCCCCTTCCCCCGTGTTCCTGCCCTTTCCCCCCCGCATCCAGGCCCCTTCCCCCTTTGTCCCGGCCCCTTCCCCGCATCCCGGCCCTGCCCGGACCTGTCCTCTTCTCCCTCCCCAGCCCACCCTGCGCTGGGCTCAGCCTGAGGAAATCGGCCTCTTTCTTTGCTGTAGCTGCTCAAAAGAAGTTGCAAATCAACTTCTGATACTCCGGTGCGTGCGGTTTCTCCACTGGAAAAATATTAAGTGTTTTACAGGGCTGGGAAAGCTGGTGGAGCTCCTGGGAACAGCCGGAGCGTTGTGAGAGTGCGACAGTGTTTGTGTGGGAGCTGCACTGATAGCTAAAGCAAATAGCTAACTATTGTGAATTATTGTTCTGTCCCGTCTTCTTTTACCATTCCTTTTGTGTCGTTCTCATGCCAACAGATTTTGAGAAGAGAGGGAAGAAGGAAGTGTGTCCAATACTGGATCAGTTTCTTTGTCATGTGGCTAAGACTGGAGAGACGATGTAAGTGTGACTGTTTTGGTGGTCCTCAGTTGTGGCTTATAACAATTCTGCACTTTTAAGTCAGTTAGTTTCTACCAGGATTCCCTTTTTGCCTGTGGGTTGCTTCAGTGAGCTAAACAAGCTTTCCTTAGTACCCATAATTTTGGGCTGATTAGTTTTGTTTGCTGGTAGTTTTAACTAAAAGGGGGAGACTTCTTTTATAGGCTCTGCTCAAGGGTGTTTGTCAGGTCTTACTGATCCTGCTCAGCACGGTAAAAACCTGTTGCTTTTTCTTCATTTGACGTGAGATTCAGGTTTTGTAAGCGGCAAGTTTACCCTGTTGCAGTTTCTGTTGTAAACTGTTGTAATAACTGCGTTTGCAGTATGTAATTGTGTTATTCACACAGAGATATCGGCGGCTCAGAGTGTTTCTCTGTGGGCTCTGTGATTGTGCCTGAGTGCTCTCGGCGAGGAGGGGAGAGCCGGGAGGTGCTTTCTGCAGAGGAGCTGTGTGGGCTCTCGCCTCAATTCCCCTCGCTGCTCAGCTCGCCCGGGAGTTTCCCTTCTCCCGGACTTTGTTCCCTGCCGTCCGGGGGTGGGAGGCAGCGGGAAGGAGCCGCGTTCCCGGTCAGGGATGAGCGCTGGTGCTGGGTGACTTCCTTGCGGCTCACTATTTGGCAGGAAGGGGAAAGGCTTCCCCGGCTGCCTTGCTGCAGCTTTGCTCACTTTCTGGCTCCCGGGCTGTCTCCTTGTTTTTGAGGCCTAGTGCCAGACTACGGCTCCAGCAGGAGGGATGTGCTTTTACGAGTGTTTTGTGAGCAAGCAGTGACCACAGGGGCTTTGTTTGGGTTTCCAGAGTCCCTCCAACTTCGGAGAGCTTTGTAGGTTTTGGTGTTTTTCTTTTTCTTTTTTTTTTTTTTTTTTTTTGGTAGCTTGCAAGTGCTGCTTGGATTAATGGTTTAGAAAGAAAAACAAGTTCTGAAATGTACTTTGCTCTTTGAATAGAAGGCTCAGGCTCAGCAGACATACACAGCTGTAATGCTTAATATTTTGGTATAGTGCTTATTACACAGAAAAAACACTCCACAGTAAGCCCATACTAAGATATGTTTAAAATATCCTGTTCTGAGATATTTCTTCAGGTTGTTTTTATTGTTTCTGCCACTATTACATATATTCCGAAGTGATTTTATTAGGGAATTATTTCTTGGGGAAAATTATTTCCTATCTGAAATCTAGAGAATGAATTTTATTTTCACTTAGGAAATCTACATTTATTTTTTAGTTATTTTTATTTTATTTTTACAAACTTAAACCTGAACTGGAATCTGTCATCTGAAACTATACAGACCCTGCCCTCCATGTTTCCAGATTTTCCTTGGGCTTTTTTTGAGGTCTGCAGCTCTTTTCAGCATTCTCAAACCTTTCAGTTGAATTAAATTGTTTTTTAAAAAGTGTTGGATGTGAACATCAGAGGTATCCAATATTATCTGGAGGCAGACATGGAAATATTGTTCTGTAATGTTAAATTTGCTTCCCATTGTCTACCAGAGTCTGTATTTTTCATCAAACATGCCTGTGTTTTCACTGCCATGTTATGTGTAGAAATATCAGGAAAAAATGAGTAAAAACTGAAATCTCATGGGAATCATTCATGTAAAAATTGGTAATATGCATTCTAAGAACTTAACATATTTTTAAGCTAGTGCAGCTTGACCACTGTAAAAGTGTTCTTGAATACACAAACCTACCAAATACATATAAATTTAAAATGAGCTAGATATCCTTTATTTCCTCTTATGCAAAAGTAACTTTGTTTATTAGAAATCTAAGCCAGTAATAAATAGATACCTTGGAATGAGGAGATAAAATAATAGTTTGCAGTGACATTTATTAGGATTTTTACAAAATTCAGAGTATAGCTTTTACAAAAAAAAAAGGAGGATGGCTAAGTCAGAGGTAACTGCACCAATTTGCAGACTTGATTATTGAAAAACAATGGATCTTATCAGTCACAGCCTGTTCCTAAAGTAACAACCTAAGAGTACCATGGAAGTGAGGACCAAGACAAATGAAATGTGAAGTATTTTTGCTTTGAGTTATTATTTATAGGAGAGTTACATAGTGTTCATGGAGGTTCTGCCAGCTTTTTAACTTTGTGACGAATACTGATTTTTAGAGGCTATACTGCAGTCTGCACCCTGGGTTAAATGTTCTCACCCTCCACACCTCTTCTGGACACAGTTGCAGCAGCTCTTGTCAACAATTAGTAAACTTAGTTTGAAGAGATACTAATAAAGCCAATTAAAAGGACTCTTAGGGTTCTCCTCAAAGCATGATGGTGACACATGAAGCTCGTTCAGCAGATGGGACACTCAGAGCTCACACAGGTCGTGTGGTGCCTCCCTGCCCCCACCTGCTCCAAAGTGCTTATTCATCTGAGGGAGTTGGGAACAGGTAGGTGCAGGTTTAGGTGAGGCTCTGATCTTGCTGGGATTTCTCTTGGCAGCAGCCTGGGCTGGCACAGCCTCTGTGTTACTGTTTCACTGGGTCTGGTTCAGCTGTTTCTGGGGCTCCCTGGGAACCTGGAGCAGGAAACTCTTCCCAGTTGGGACTCTCTGACAAGGTCAGTTCGTGGATCCGGCCTGGTCTGTCCCTGCTAACTGGGATGTCAGACTCCAGCACAGCTGAAGAGGTGGTGAAGGGGAGGAACAAAGGGTAAGAGATATTAAAGCCACTGCAGCTCTGATAAGGCTCCTAAAATGTGTCTTTATTGTCATTAAAGGCCTTTTCATTTCCAAGGAAGGTGTGGAATAAAAACGCTGCTAATTTTGGTTGTATTATCAGTGTGAGCTTAGTGGTGTTATCGGTGCTGGGCAGTAAAATCCTGATGGTACAACTGTGTGCCTTAACTTCATCTTTTTGAAGTTGGAGCTTTCCTCCTGTGCAAAGTTAACCATTCACTTAATTGCTTGTGAGTTTATAGCCTAAGTTTACAAAAGCCAGTCTAAACTTCCTATATTGGAGGTGACAGAAGCAAAAATCTGATTGCTTGGCTGCTTCAGAATATTTTTCTTTCTCAGTAGTTGCTATGGTAAGACTTAGCCTTAGGTGAAGTATAAAGTTTATGGTTCAACCTTTTCTAAACTTGTCTTGAGTCTTAGGACCTTTTTTTTTTCCAGAGGAGTGACATACTTCTTAATTGACCTGACTTTTTATTGAGATCCTGACATGGAATTTCCTTAGTGAGATCAAATATAGTCAGAGAAGATTGTTCTAACCTCGTCTCTAGTCTGTAACAGATCGGTGTGACTTGCAAAACTGAGGAAAGTGAAGAGAGAGGAAATTTGTTAGTCTTAATACTTTATCTGAAAGACCTTTAAAAACAGGACATGTTTTTGTACTTTGCATAAGAAAGCCACTTATCTATTTTTTCTGAAGTAGAAATGGTTTTAAGAGATAGGATGGAAGTCACAGCACTGCAATGCTAGAAGTGAAATGCAGCAGTGAAGTTTTTTTCTTGTTCCTAAAGAATTCTTAAAATAGATATGAAATTGATTTATCAACTGTGATGTTGCCCTGTATTTAAAATACATTTTCTCTTACCTCTTAGGAAATTTTCTTGTTTTTTTTTAATCACTCTGCCTCTTCAATAGCAAAAATGATTTTAAACTATTTATTTAGGTCCTTCACCAAGAAAATCCAATTTGTTGGACTGGAAATGAAAATTAGGATTTTTTAAAGTGGAAAATAAAACTTAGAAAACAGAAGCAATCAAAAATTTTATGTTGGTTTTCTCTGCATTTCTCCCACTCCTGCCCTGGGGCAGGAAGCCTATAAAGTGCAGCTTTCATGGCTTACTGTAGTGGAAAGTATAATACAGATGCTGACTGAGAGTGAAGGAATCCAGAAATAAGTAGTGAAGTACCAAAATGTGGAGAAGTGCAGTGTATAGGCAGAAGTGATTAAGTGTAAAATACTTTTAGGCTTAAGTGGAGATCCTGGGCAGGATGGGATGCAGTTACACCAGTTCTTGCCCTTAAAATACACATCCTGGTTTTATTTCTTCATGTAGTGACATTCTTTCCTCAGAGTTTCCCTGGAAGATCTGAAATGTTAATTTGAACCTCATCTGAGCCTGAAGACAGAAGGAAGTTGTCTCTTTGCTGCTTCCTTGAGAACCAACTGAAGTGTTTTCTGCAGAGTTTCTTGAGTCAAGTTTAATACATGTGATTGCAAATAGGGACAGCCATCCTGCCATCATAGAATAGTTGAAAGGGGCTTCTGGAGGTGATCCAGGCAGAGCCTGTGCTCAGGGGCAGCTGGTTCCAAAGCTGGTTCAGATTGCTTAGGGCTTTGTGCAGCATTTCTGGAAATCTCCAGTGATGGCAATTCCATAGCCTGAGTTTGGCTCCCTGTTTCACTGCTCAACCACGTGCAATGGGAAGAACATTTCCCTTGGAGCATCCTGGGACTGGTGCCTCTTGTGCACCTCAGAAAGGAATCTTTCCTCTCCTGTGCATGCACTGAGCCCTTCAGTGGTGAAAGGAGTTCGATTCCCCCTCCATGGCCTGTTTTCCAGAAGCAGACACTGCCTTAGCTTCCTGCTGGTGCTGCAGCTCCATAACCAGCTCAGTGGCCTTTTGCTCCCCTGCCTGTCTGCTCTCTGTGGTGTTGTGTGAGCCCAGATCACACACACTCCTGCAGGTATTGTCTGGGCAGAGGGGTCTGTTCTCTTGGGTGTGGGCACAGCATGGTCAGACAGGTTCTCAGCTTCCCCTGTGCCCCAGTGCTGGCTCTGGGCACCATCATTGGAACTGGCTGCACTGGGACTTTGAGGAGCTCTGCAGTGTGGGGCTGGTGCTGCCCTGAGCCTGCAGCTGCCCAGCTGTGCCATGGCAGACTGGGCTGTGTGTCTGGCTCAGGTTGAATTTACAGTGTGTGCTGATCTTCCCTCCCCTCGGTCAGTCAGGTGGATCAGGGACAATTTGCCTTTGGTAAATTATGTAACTGTAAATGTAAGTTATGTAACTGTAGTTCTACCAAAGATAATGGCAAAAAATACTTTTAACCCTTTTCTGATTCGTGTACCTTGTGTAGCACTGAACTCTTTTCTTACTGCATTTTTAATGCTTTTTGAGACAGTTTTAACTTTTATATTAGGTTGTTGCAGGAGTAAAATGGTTTGTCAGTGTAGGAGAGATCTGAATGAAGATACAGTAGCAATGAACTTCTACAAGAATAAGTTTGCATTCTCAGCTTAAGTGTTTTAACCATGTACTCTGAAGTCTTGCATATATATCCTTTCTTATGTTACAGATGTATAAATTTTTTAGCCAAATGTCCTTCAGCATGTTTCACCTGCTTAAATTTGTCTACTTTCTTCTCTAAAGTATGTTCTCTGATTTTATGTAACTGGTGATTTTCTTGCTCAACCTGTGTATGCTAGTATTTTTTCTGATTTGGAGACAAATAATTATCTGGAGATCTTAGTACTTATTTGGAGAATATAACTCATTATTTTTTTAAACAATGAAATAGAACAATTCTCAAGTTTCTGCCATAATAAGCTGGATAATATTTTTCTGGAAGAAGTCTGAGTGCCTTTTTTAGTATAAGCCTCTTCCATTACCATGTTCTTAGTGAAGCAAGAGATATGAGTAAACTTCCTTGCATTGTTCCCCACTATTATTCCTCACTAACTCCATTCCACTGAGTGTCTGGAATTATTCCCCACTAATTCCCATTCCACTGACACTGTTTTCTGTCCCATAATCCACTGATGCCTGCAAAGGAGAGGGATCTGGGTTGCAAAAACCTGGTGATGTGTCTTTGTCAAAGCTGGTTTAACTCCTTGCTCCTTTACCTATATTATAAACCCAAATTTGTGTGTGTATCAGATGTGTAGCAGTAGTGCTTCAGAGGAACCAGTTGTGATACTGATGAAATCACTTGCTCCTTTGGGAAACACACTGTTGTAGTGTTTTATTTTAAGTGCTGCCACTTCATATCTGTTGGGAGTGGGGTTTATGGTGTAAAGGTCAGACTTTAACTGCCATTATAAAATGTGTGTGATGAACTGATCCTAATAAACTTTAGTCTCTCTGTAGAGTACACATGTAAGGAAAGACAAAAGGCAAACTGATCACAGCAGTAACTTTTCAGAAAATTGGGCTGTTTTACCCACAAATGCAGCTGTTTGTGCATTCAGACTTCAGGCTGTAAGTGCATCTCCCTTCCCTGTTGCTATACACAGTTGTTTGTGTAAGCACACTGCCTGGTAATATTTTTTCAGTCAGTTCATGTTCACTGTTTATGCTGTAGCAGTTAATAGAGTTAAACATGTTTCTGATGATCAGTTTTGGAAGTAAAACTGCTTGAAGACAATTACAAGATTTCCAAGACCGGCTGCAGCTGGTGAGGGTTGGTGTGGACATGGTGAGGGAGTGTGATGATGCACAAACACCTGATGCCTGCTCTGAGGTCACTGAGGTGGGGTACAGCTCCTCAGCCCAAGCTCAGCTGTGTCTGTGTGTAGAAGCCAGTTTGGGTGGCTTTTGTTTCTGGTTTTGGAAGGAATTATTGACACAATTGCAGTTTGCCTATCACAGTGGTGCTGCTGTGAGACCCGAGTGAGGGCTGTGCTTTCTGCAGGCCAGTGCCCGAGCTGGCAGGTGTGGGGATACAGTGCAGATACAGATTCCTAATCTGGTTTCCCAGCTTTATTCCTTGATGTAGTGAAGATCTGACCATATTATCTCAGTGTGGTTTGCTGCTCCTCTGAGGTCATTTAACAGTGATAGTTACACTTACCAGAGGAGTTACAGCACTTCTTGTGTGGATTTGATTGTTCTGCACAAACTGGTGATACCTCGAGCATCACTGGTGTCCTGTATCAGTAGATATGTGGAATTTAGTTTACTTATGGAAGAGCTGATGTATTCATGTATGCAATTATCCAAACAATAATTTTATATTACTCATGGTATACAGGTTTATTGAGGAAGTGTTATCTCTTTAATATTCCTGTATTCTATCTCCATCAACTCAGAGTACTATGGAATGATATCACACCTTTGCCTGATGGCTTATTTTTCTGTGCAGTATCTGTTGAATCAGATCACTCTGAACTGTGGTGTGGAATTCCTGCAGAACTTCCACTACACAGTGCACAGCATCACTCTTGAAACTCAGTGACCTGTTCTGTCAAATTTGATCTGAAATGGAAATAAACAGAAGCTAAGAACAATCCCCAGGATGTCAGAGTGGAAGTCAGTACGGCTGTCTAAAGTTCAGCAAAACGTTCAGTCTTGTTAAAGGCAGATCTGAACTCTGTCAGTGGTTTTGGGGAGGCATTTTGACACAGACAATACCTGTCTGCTATTGATGCTGTGTGGTGAGTGTTCAAATGCAGCTGCAGTTGCCTTCGGTAGAGCAGAGGGATATAAATGTTCTCAGGGCTTTTGTGGTTGTAACTTGGGAGAGAAGTCAGATCCCTTCCTCCCCCGGGGGCTTTTTGTGCCGGCCACTTAAGGGAGATCGTTTGCAATTCTGAGGTTAATTCGAATGGCCTTGAACTGAAGTTTAAAGATGCAAAATGGAATTTCAAGAGTGTGGTCACTGAAATCGTGACACTCTGAAATTTCTGCAGAAATGAGGCAGATGTGGGCTCAGTCATTACTGAGAGTTCTGAACAATCGTGTTTATAATTCACTTATGCAGGAAATATTGGTTAGAAAATTGTCAGTCACACTCAAAAGTGCACAAAACTCAAGAAAATCTAGTACAAAGGGTGCTAACAAGTTTTTTTTACAAAGGTAAATGTAATAATTACACAGAATATTGGTAAAATATTATGTGGACTAGAAAAATAAACTTTGGGGTAAAGTGTCCTGTAAAATATATGTCAGCAGGAAGGTACTAGGTCTGCATATATTGTGGCATAAGTTCAGTGTGCTTTCCTGAGCCAGGGATTTTGCTGCATAATAGAAAAAAAAGGTAACTAAATTGTTAATAAGTTTAGTAAGTACTGCTCAGCTAGGAAGATTTGGCTGATGTTTATGTGGTGGTTATCCAGAAGTCTGTGTTTGTGAGACTTGGAGACAGTTGTAGTTGGTGTGCATTTTGTAGGAAAGTCAATATTTGGGGTGACCATTCTACTTTTAATAAGACTTGAGATTTATAATAAATTTTATTTGAGCATGTGCATAAGTAAAATTATACAGAGAATAAAAAATCAGGAAAAATTTTAGATATTGGTACAGTGCAAAAGCATGTGAGTGGAATAGTTCAGTAAATAATCAGTTTATTCTTACCAGCTAAAGGTGACTTCAGGTAAATTTTCAAGTGGAAGAGGGAAAGTGAATGAAAACACCATCTACTTTTACTTTTGGCTTTCAGTTTCTCTGTGTGCATTGTTTTCTGCTCTGCTCTGCGGAAGCTAATTCTTGAATGAAGAATGTTGTAATCTTATACTTTTTTGTAGGTACTTGAGTTTGGTTTTAGACAACTCTATTAAGAAATGTACTTTCTAGAAAATTTTGGAGTGAAAACCTTTTCTGTTCTGCGGGACAGCTGCGTTCTGTTGGAGTCAGCTGAATATTTATCAGCAGAGATCAGAATTAGTCCCTTGATGATTACAGATAGTACTTTAACGTGTTCTTCAGCTGTGTGTTTCCATAACTAAGGCCTAATCTTTGTTGTTCCTGGCAGGAGCTGTAGTAATTTGCAGGCAGAGAGAGATGAACACTCACTACTGAAGTAGATGAAGTTCTAATGCCTCACAGTTTCTGTGGCTCCTCAAGGAGAGCAAAGACTTAATTTAGGCTGACAACAATCAGTGAGTGAAAATGGAAAAACACCTTCTGTGCTTGTGGGAAATACCAGTTTTTCCTCTTTGGAGCCCTTCAATATATTTTTAATTAAAGTGAAAGGTAACATGAGGTCAAATCCTACTGAAGATAAAACGTGAGAGCGTTTTAATTTTCCATGAGTTATCAGGTGAAAGGGAACAGGACACTCCCCCAGGAAGAGTGTTTGCCAGTGTTTTCCTAGCAGGAGCTCACTGTTTACAGCAAGGCACAGTGTTCAGTGAATTCACCCAGCTCTAGCTCCTCAAGTTTTAAAATTGATTGCCCATTCAGAAACACCCATAAAGGTTCTAGCACTTGTTTATGGCTTTAGTGTTTGGTTGAGGGGTTTTTCTGCCTGCCAGAAGCATGTGAGGAACCAGCCTGCATTGGTGCACAGGGGATTTTACTGTGTAAATCTGTTGTCATTGTTTGGAATTTCCCATGTTAATCTGCACTGTGTGGATGGTGAAAATAGCAACAGGGTGCAAAATCATGAGGCTATTAAGATAAAGCACAGGATGTAGAAAAATAAGTTTAAAATTCAGAGGGTATTTGAAGCAAGAGTGGAATTGAGGTATGTTCTTCTACCTGGTATGTGAGTGCAGCTGCTTGAAGGAATGGCTCAGCTCCCTACCAGTCACATCACACATCTTGTTCTGCCTTATCTGCAGCATTAATTTTGTGGTTAGATTAGTGATCTACTTCACCACCCTGTGTGTGGGATCACAGGGATCACAGCAGTGTGTGGGAGCAGCAGAGCTGACTTGCCCCTTTTGGTGTAGACCAAGGACAAGGTTAGGTCAGGACGTGGTGTGGCAGCACCTCCTGCTCTGATCTGGGATGAGATCCCTGCAGAGCCTCAGCACAGCTCAACTCCCTGTTACTGGGAGTTCAGTGCTTTTCATCCCAGAAATTTTCAGAGGTATTTTCTGTGAAAAATTGAAAGCCATTTCTCTACCCTTAAGCACTCCTGCTTATATCATAAATAATGACAGCAATTCCTGAACAAAAACTAAAATATCAAATGGCAACAGCTTTGGGTTTTTTTATCTGTTGATGTGGAAACTCTGGGAAATCTGTTTTACAGGCAGTCCTTAACAAGATTTTTAGCTTGTGCACCCCTTCTGTGTAGCTGTGAATTCCAGGTATCCTTGGTTGTACCCAGTGAATGGATCTGCAGTCAGGCTGTGCCAGAGAAGGGAAGGATTGATACAGAACAATGTGCTCCTGGTGGAGAGATGGGCCTTTATCTGGGATGTGGCATATTCCACAATGTTCCTGTTTGGATGCATCTTGCACTGAGGCTGTGGAAGACCATGCTGCAAAGTTTGCTGCCTTGCCAGGGCTTTGAATTGGATGTGTGATTGCTGAGTGCTCTTCATTTTCTCTGCCTTTTCACTTTCTAAATGATTCTGGAGATCCCATTGATAGACCAGAATAGAAAAGGAATTAACTTGTTTTGGATGAAACTTTAATTTTGCTTTTGACAGCCTGGGGAAATTACTGTGTCTTGGAGTATATCTTCATCTTCTGTGAGCTCTAGAACAAGGCACAAAAGAGAAGAAACAGTTATTAAAGTTGGCAAGTTATTTCACTTTAAAACACCTGTTTCCTCCTAGCAGGTCTCTGTGGGAGTTTAATCTAAGTGAACAGTAATTGGGGGGGCAAAGGTAATACAAGTGACTCACATCTCTTGTTACATGTTACTTGAATCCCTCAGGGATTGTCCTCTGGTTCTTTCCTTCTGTATTCTGAGGTCGTTGCCTTAAAATCAGTTCAGCTGAACATCAATGATTTACATCCTAAATATACTAATTTGTATTTTTTTTTTTAAATTTCTGCTGTCAGAGAGCCAATAGCAGAAGAGTAGAGAGGGAAATACTCCCTTGTATTAAGTTCTGATACTTTTTATGGCCTGTTCAATGAGCAGAATCAATAATAGATCTACTTTTTCATTTTATGTTCTGTGTGGTGTGTAGCATCTCTCCAAAACAGATGGCATCCTCTTAAAATTTAAATCAAGTAATTTTATAATGAACTTAAACACTGTGAAATCTGAAGACAGACATTCCAGCAGGACTCCTGGGACTCTTCATGTTTTAAGTACATAGCTGGGTCTCTAGAAGCTTAACATCTCTTCAATATAATGTTTTTCTTAATTAAACCTGTAATCTGTGAAGCAATTCCAGAAAGATTTATGAAATAATTGCAGTCCTTTCATTTCAGGAGGTAGCCTTGTTTCAGGCACTCTGAATTCCTCCTCCTGTTCATCAGTTAATTTTAGGTTTTGTCCTGCTTTGCTTTCATGGGTCTTACTGGAGTTTGCACCTTAAAATCTGTAGAGTTTGTCTGAATTGTGTCAGCCATATGTGCTACCTTAGGGTTTTGTCTGATGTTTTATTGCAGTTGCTAAAAAGGGAGATGGAGAACTCAGTCCAGTTGTCTCCTGCACTTGTAGTCCAACCTCCCCTTCCTGTCCAAGCCCTGTGTGGTAGCAAAGCCTTCCAGTGGAGCACTAAATACAGGAGAGAACTATGTTGCTTGTCCAACATGGATAGTTTTCCCTTAAAAATAGTAGGGCTTTTCATGTTTGTCAGGTCTTTCCCAAACAACCTTGTTAGATGTTTCAGGCTTTTTGCTCTTCTTGTTGAAATCTCATCTCCCAAAGCGACAAAAGAATCCAATATAAAAACTTTTCCAGTGGTCAGAAGGAAATATCAGCTATGTCTGACATACAAAACCAGTGCAGATATTGGCAGAGGCTTCTCCTCCTCCCCAGGAACCACTGTGGTAGGGGAGAAAGCTGCTCCCTCAGTTCCACCACTCCAAACATTTTGAATAAGCAGGAGATAAGGGAATGGGGGAATGCTTTTTGCACTCTGGGAGTGATCTGATGAGATTATTTCCATGTAAAATGCAATTTTGTTTTGATATGCATGTTTGGAAGGATGAATTCTATGCAAATGGTGTTAGTACAGACACAATCATTCCTTGCAGGCAATGTTGTGCTGGTAATTCTTTTAAATCAAAGCATTGCATCAGATTGCTTGACCTGCTTTCTGAGGTGACCCTTGTCCCTTGTTGAAGATGCTGTTCAAGTAGAATTGGTGGCTTTCTAACCTTGGTTGGCGTTGCTTGGCAAACTTTGATTCATCTGTAGATGGAGCAGTTTCAGCAGAAAATCATGTAATTCAAGTATAGATGTGAAATAGTTTGCTTTTATTAGAGAACAAACTTATTTAGGGTCGTGTTCTTGACAGTGTTAGGTTGTACCCTTGTCAAAATTAGGATCTCTTTTTGTTGTTGTTTTTTATTATTCTTCCTTGTGCAGTGGAGATATTTTTGCTGCCTCATCAACTTCCAGTGACTCAGTGATACTGTAGAATTGTTCTGACTGTAGAATTCCCTTACACTCCTTTGTGGCTTTTGTCACAGGGCTTCACTTTCTTGTCTTCACCCAGTAATTTTGCCCCCCATCCTGGGGGTTTGTGTAGTTGTGTGGGCAACTTTTTAAAAAACAATTATTCATTTGTGATTTTTTTTTTGCATGGCCTGTCATTTCATTCAATCTCTGCTTGCTCATTTCATGTCTCATGTCTTCCCCACCCTTTTTTAGCCTTTTGTCATGCTGCCTCTCTAATTACATGTAAATCTTCTCAGAACTTGCTTATGTGTCTCCTACAATCGGCTGTTTGGTCAGGTGCTGTCTGCTTTCCTGTTTGGTTTCTGTAGAACACAACTGAGTCTCTTCCATCCATGTTTCTCTGTTATATTCTTAATTTTTACTCAAATTGCAAGGGCAGGGTCTGCACTGGGGTGCAATAGTATGATGTTAAATATATTTTCATACTTTAAAGCCCATTATTAGCAGGTATTAAATCCAGTGTTGTTTCTGCAGGTATTTTTACAGATTATACAGTGCTCTCAGGAACTTTTTTCTTTGAGTGGCTGTAAAAGCTCTCAAAGTTGCTGGTA
This sequence comes from Platyrinchus mystaceus, assembly GCA_035041135.1. Lineage (NCBI taxonomy): Eukaryota > Metazoa > Chordata > Aves > Passeriformes > Tyrannidae > Platyrinchus > Platyrinchus mystaceus. The sequence goes on along the minus strand of JAWWLV010000024.1, from coordinate 3,514,816 downwards.
CAAATTCCCAAGCTGCTGTAGTGGACAGGAAGAGCATGCTTTGGAAGAAAAGGCTGATTATGTACAATGCTGAGTGGGAAGAGCAAGTATTTATAAACAAGCTTGCTCAGAAAAAAGCACAAACAGTATTTTCTCCATGGCACTTCTTCAGTTTCTTTCTTTTATAGAACTTAAAATGCTTGTCAGTTGTTTTCCTGTGTATAAAACTTAATGAGTTTGTACATAAAGCTGTGCAGAAGAGTTTTCTGTTGCTTCTGTTTGGCTTTTAATTTAACTACAGAAAGTATTGACCAAACTTTTGTTAGTTTTGGGGTCTCACATTTTGTAACAAAGCAGCCAAAATAGAGATATTTCATCTTAATGCTGAAGTTGTTCTCAGGGAGCTTGTGATACATATGGAAGTTTTTTCTTTTCCTGAAAACAGATATTTGGCTCTTGTTCGTCTCTTTTGTTGTCTGGCTTCCTAAACAACCAGTCTTTCAGTGTATTGGGAAAACTTAAAGTTTCTACACATGTAGATATAGATTGCTTTGATAACTGGGAGGATATGCTGGTTTTAATCTTAATTTTTGTGCTGTATTGGCCAACAGTTCTACCCATGGTTTGTGAACTAGCTGGTTTTCTCTATGGATGGGATACAAGTGAATACAATAGAAGAAATGCTAATTAAAAATAATTGAGTTTAAAATCCAAGTGATAGTTTTCTAGTCTTCTGTGTAGGGGCAGAATGTTACATTCTTTGTTTTTTTGAGGCTTCAGCATTGTAAAGGAGCTGTGGGTGCTGCTTTTGGGCAGTAGATGGACATTTTTAACTTTGTTGTTGATTTATTTTAGCAACACAACACTGATGGGTTAAGAGTCTATGAAAAGATAAGTGTTATTATTTAGCAAGAAATAAGTAACAATGAAAACAAAGAACAGCTCAGTTTTTGAAGTGTGGAAATATATCTAAATGGGGTTGTCAAAGAATGTTCAGAATAATAGTGGAATCCCCTTTCATGAGGCAAATAAAGCTCTTGGGATGCTCTGTGGGGAGTAATCCCACTCTGTCACGGGGTTATTTACTGTGGTTTGTGATGTGCTTGTGTATTAAATCTGGGATTTGTTACAAACACTTTGGTTTCATGGTAAGAGCACTGCAGAGTTGGGCAGCTTTTTTAATTTAGCATTTGTGGTGGTAATGCCTAATATTGTATATTGACCATTATAGCATTCAGCTTTGGGTGTAGAAGGCTGATTGGAGACATAATCCAGTGAGAGTCAGTGGTGGTGTTTAACCTATCCAGGCCATTCCCTTTTGGGACCTTGGTGTTTATTTATTTATTAGTTTTTATTATTATTATTCACTAAGTCCTTCAGTCCCCTTTGTTGTGAGGTGCTTAAAAGAGATTTGCTTTCCTCTTCATATTTCTCCCATTCTCACAAATTTATCATTCCTAATAAAAGATGGGGGTTTTGTGTTTGGGTCTCTGTAGATAAACCTGAGCTGTGTTTTCCCCCTTTTCATCTCATAATTACTTCTTTGAGGCAAAGGAGAAGATTTGGGCAAAGATCCCATGGCAGTGCTTTTCTGGCTGAAGGAGGTTGATGTGGCTTCCTCTGGCCTGTGGTTTGATTTGTTGTACTGGTGCTGGAAAAACAAATGTCACCATTTGCTGGGGTCAGTAATATCAGACCCCAGAAGGTCAGGTGTTTTGTAGCTCTGAAAATGGTTAGACTACCAAAGGCAGCCCCTAGAAATACAGCCTTTGGCTAAATAGTTTTATATCTAATTTAATATTTCTTTGAGCAGGAGCTGAAGGGCTGTCCAGGGGTTCACATTTTATGCCTGTTTGATTTGAGTCTGTTCCTACCAGACTGTGTGTGTTACAGATCAATGTCAAAGATAATTTTCTCTCTTTCTTTATTGTTGGCTTCTTATTCCCTGTTACTACTTTTTCTCTATTAGCATCCCCATCCTGTGAAAGCTCCTGCATCAACAGTAATAGAATAAAATCGATAGTGAACTAAATCAGTTGCTTTCAAGTCGCTCCCTGTGCTGCTCAGACATGAACAAACCAGAGGGGGCCCCACGTGTCTCCTGTGGCTGCTGTGTGAGGCACTGGGTGTAAAAGGACCTTGTCCGTTGCAGGAAGAGACCTTTTCTTGAAGATTTCAATTTATAGAACTCTATAAATGATAAAACTTGAAGCTGTAAGGCAGAAGGTAATTTGGAAACATCTTAATAGATTACTTACTGTCGTGGGAATGTTTATGGGGAGTCAGAGTTGCTTTGCTGAGTTCAACAAGTGCTGTGATACAAAATAATATTTGCTATTTTGAGAAGAAGAGGTACTAATAAATGCTTCTAAGGTGCACAGAGTTACAGGCCTTTAGTAATGTTTTGGAAGGAGATAATTTACTGTATGGACTTCTTGTTTTGGTGTGGTGGGGTTTTTCTTTAATTTTTCCTTTTTTTCCCCTCCACCTGTTGTGAGCTCAGTGAAAACTTGAGTTAATCTGTAGGTTCACTTCACAGTGTAAAACACATGCACGGTTCACACTCAGGCTTGCATTGTCAGTGGATATTTGGTCTGCAAGTAAATGTCTTACCCTGCTGTTAATGGCAGTTGACTCGTGTTTCATTGTTCTGCTGTAATTGTTTAAATAGTTGTCGTGCTTTAAATTCAGGAAGGAAAATAATAGTGCATTACCTGCCTCGTTTATCTTAGGACTGGCATACCAGGGTGAATGTTGTAATGCAAACATAAACTTACACTGTTTTTCTTTGGGTTTAGGACTGACTTGCATATTTCTCAATGTCTTAATTCTTGTGTTTTATGCAGGGTTCAGTGGTCTCAGTTTAAAGGCTATTTTATTTTCAAACTGGAGAAAGTCATGGATGATTTCAGAACCTCAGCTCCTGAACCAAGAGGGCCTCCCAATCCAAATGTGGAATATATTCCCTTTGAAGAGATGAAAGAAAGAATCCTGAAAATTGTCACTGGATTTAATGGGTATGTATCCTTTGTTTTCTAAAATCAGGATAACAGACTTTTCCCCCACTTCTTAACATAATAGTTTATATTGTCTGTCTGTGATTGTTCATTTTGCTTCCTGAAATAGCTGAGCAGTGGCAAATATGCACCTTGGATACTTTACAGTAGCTCCAGAATGTTATTATTCTGTCTTTGAAAATGATGACATCCTGTGACATCATTCACTTGGGTTTTTTCAATGTGCAGTTGGTTTTTAAACAGTGCAGTTCAAAGAAACATCGTATTACTTCATGCATTTAAGAGGTTAAATAGATAGTAAAGTCAGATTTCTTTCAGTATATTTTGAAATACTTCATGGAAAGAAGTCTTCTGGTGTTGAGTTCTCAATTGTTCTGTGGCAGTTCTGTGGCTTTTGAAGAACTCCTGCTGTGATAAACAGGGTGTGACCAGGGGGCAAAAGTGTACCTGGGTTGGAATTGTTCCAGTACTGCAGATTCAGATTTATAGCTGGGGTGGTACTTACTAATGAGGGCCTTGGGGTGTTTATGTGTTGCTGACAGTGTTCTAGATTGAAGTGTGTCTGTGCCCCTTGCTGCTTTCATCATTTTGGAAGTTTTTATTTCCTTTCAAATAAAGCTCCTGATTTTTTTTGTCTTATTTGATGTGTCTTTTTTAATGCCTTGCGTAGTATTTTTGTTGTTTCTAAACTGGATTAAATACTTGCCATAAGCTGAGTCATCCTGTTTGGGAGGCTCAGTGCTTGTTAAGAAAAACACTGCAAGTCTTTCTCAGCATGTTAATAAATGGGCATGTTCCTGATCTTGCCTCCCTGATACACTGAAATTTCAGTTTTGGAGGTGCTACCAACACATCCTCAGTATTGTATTTTGACTCTATATTTATGATTTACACTGTCATTTCCATACTACTTCATTTATTTTCAGTTTAAGTGTCTCACAAGTCAGCTCTCCTCTTCCCCCCCCTAGTTGCTCTCGTGTAGGAGACTTCTAAGAATGTAAAATTCAGCTTGTTCTCAGCCACCCAATATTTATACCGGACTACTTCACTGCAGGAATTTAAAAACAAACCTATCCTTTATGCTCAAGTCTGCCTCTCTCCCGCCTCCCCCAGCTTTTTGTTAATGCTCCACTGCCCACAGAATGGGTAATGTTCTCCCAGGGACAGCTCATGAATGGGCTGCTGTTATCTGCTGTTGTTCCCAAGTGGATGGAACAAACCTCTGGATGGCCGAGTCTGGAGCTGAGGCCGAGTCTGGGCTGTTTTCATCCCTCACTGGAGCTCTGGGGGAGCTCAACTTCCTCACAGCCTGCAGTGAAACTCTGAGGGAGAAACTGCACCATTAATTAGCCTAAAGAAAGTAAAGATGTTTCAGATCAGGGGTTGTAGAGCAGTTCATTCAGTCCTGTGATCCCCCAGTGAGGGTATGAGTGGGAAATCTGAATCCTGTGGAGATGTGTCCAGAAAGTAAGAGCAGCAGGTTCTGGGTGGTGTGATCAGGTATATTCAGCTTCTTTAGAGTTGTGGGTGTCACTTCAGGGTACCAAAGCAGAGAAGGAGGGTACTTGATGTGACTT
>JAWWLV010000024.1:3498514-3510143 GCA_035041135.1 Platyrinchus mystaceus | reverse complement strand
GTATATTCAGCTTCTTTAGAGTTGTGGGTGTCACTTCAGGGTACCAAAGCAGAGAAGGAGGGTACTTGATGTGACTTGATTATTGTTGGGATGTTTTTATTAGTGTTTGTTTAAAAGAGTGAGGGAAAGAGATGGTTAAAACAAGCAAGTTTTTGAACAACATTTCTGTTTAGAGTTGAAGAAGTAACAGATAAAGAACGACCCCTGTTTCAGGGTCTTTTTAGCTGAAGTGTCTTTCAAAGAAAACACAGACTGACTTTTTAACCTCTCTGTATCTTACTTGGCACGGTGTCAAAGGCTTTCAGAGCCAGATTCTCATGCTCTTCTTTACAACTGCTTTGGAGTAGGAACTTCGTAAGACTTGCCGTTTTTTTATCCTTTGTTAGTAAAAGAAGGTTCCAGTATAAGTTATTGAGGACATCTGATGACAGAAAACCCTTCACAGCATGAATAAATATAGATCATAATCCAAATTTTCTTTTAAGTATGTTTTTTTGCTACAATTTAATATAGCTGTTATCAGTAATTTTCTCAGATCTCTCCTGAATCCTGGCTGTGCAATGAATTTTTGGTTTGTAATTCATTCTGAACTGTAGTGCTGGAAGTGCAGTTTTGAGTGTGTTTGTATAGAATTTTAAGTGGTTACCTTAAGTGGGCAGATCAGGACTATTCATGCAGCTCATGTGCTGAACTAATTAGATTTCTGAGCATTTACAATCAATTCTCATACTGCTCACAGACTCCTACATTGGTGTTCCTGTATAGATTTGCACCGGTTTAAATTACTTCTATTTTGAGATCACTTTGTTTAAAGTATTTTAAAGCAATAATTTCATCAAAAAGAGTTCCTGAGGTCAAGTTAACTTTGGGTTCTGCCAACTGAAAACATTTACAAATGTTGAAGGAGTTCCCTGGAAAGGCTCTGATAATGTGACACCGGGTGCCATCTGCTGCTCAGAACACGAAGTTCAGTTTGCTCTGGAAAATTTTGGAGGGAAATGAACTTTCTTTTGCTTTTGTTTGAACTTTTTACAGTTGAGAGTAAAACACAAAGGCAGCTTTTACTTCTGGAGTTAAATGCAGGCTGCACACTCCTGAATTTGCTTATTCCCAAGTAAGACAAAACAGGGTTGATGTTCCAAAACACTTCTTGTCACAGCATTCCTGAAGTAGGTGAGGTACAGCTAAATCCAAATCGGCCAGGCAGTGACTCCCCAGGATGACTTATAGATCTGGCTGATGAAAAAATAATTTAAAATTCAGTGTATATTTTCTTTCTGTGGAATAAATTGATTTTGAATTTAAAAATAGCAAAACCTCTTTAATTATGGACTTCTCAACCCAAACCCAAAATGGCCATCGCAAGAAACAGGAGGTCAAATTAGTGTTGTATCTATGTGGAAAAGTAAATTCTTTGTGACTTAGAGTTGAGAGTTTTGCTAAAAGCTGGCACTGCACAGAAGCTCAATGTTATGAGTATGGTTGGACTTGATGATATTAAAGGTCTCTTCCAACCTTGATGAATTTGATTGTCAAAGATTGCTGGTTGACCAAGAGTTGCTGAAGACCAAGGGAAGGGAAATTAATGGTGACAGAACCATAGTCAAGCTTAAGAGCCTTCTTGTAATAAACTGAATTAAAAGGAACATTTGTTCCTGTGGTTTTTTTCTGGTTTGTTGAGGATTAGAATTTCCTCAGTAACATCATGTACAGGCAGTTCTGAAAAACATAATTAAATTGTTGATACTTAGTCACTCTCTGATTACTACTTGCTTTTAGTTAAAGTGAAGTGTCATGTGGGATGATGAATTGTAGCTGTGCTGACCTGTTTGTGCTGAGCTGGGGGCAGATCTGGGATTTTTTAAGATGTGGCTTTTTAGCTAATGAACAAAGCTCAAGATAGACTGTGTTAGCTAATGAAACAGGCTGAAAACACCATGTTCTGAGTTCCTCAGGAAATAATAAAAGGTGAATTTTGACAAAAATTGACAGTATAGGGATATATACACACATGCATGTAAGTCTGTATTGATGCTGCTCTGGGTTTGTTGTACTGCCATTCAAGAAATGGGTCTTAAATATATTGTATTGTGCCAAATATTCCTCCTAGATAAATGTTTTTAAATGCTTATGGCTTCATCTTGATCTGTAAAAATGCATGATTCTCTCTTGGTTTACTGAGATATTTTTGTCAGAAGTTTGTTAAAATGTGACACTGAACTTGGGATGAAGGTGTGTGACGTCTCAGGTAAAGGTCTGTAAAGCACTGCCTGTCTGAAAGGCCAGGGGTGAAATTCAGTGCAGAACTGTCAAACCTCAAAATGTGTGAATTTGCTTCCTGTGGGTTTATACATCACTCAGAGTTTAATTATTAATTTTTAAATTAAATTTTAATTATTAAATTTTTCCTGATCTGTTCCTTGATAGATAAGTACACTGGCCAGTTGTGGTAAAATAGAGTGTTTGTAACAGCTGAAGTATAATGGTTGTGCTGATTCCAACATTTAATGCTTTATCTGTAACTGTATTTTGTAAAACATGAAATAAACTACAAGTTGAGACTTTTTTAGCTCTAGTGTGTATGACTCAATTTGTTTTGAATCACTTACCATTTCTGCTCTATATATTGGAATAATACAGTCAGAAACTTCACTGTTGATGATCTGATTTCCTTTTTGTTATTTCATTGAATCCTTTGAGTTGTGGGATGATGCATTTAGGACTCTGCCTGTGTTTTGGGCTGCTGAGCTCAGAAGACAGAGCTTTGTATATGAGACAGGGAAAAATAAAGCCTTGAGTTACCTCCCTGTATTGCTATTAGTAACAAATTTCACTACTGCTTTTGTTCCACCTTCTCAGTTAGGGAGACAAAGCAATAATGTTGTTGCTTCTTAACAGTCATACCTGTGAAAATAAAATTAAATTGTTATAAATCTATTTCATTGCAGCATCCCCTTCACTATTCAGCGGCTCTGTGAGTTGCTGACAGATCCTAGGAGGAATTACACAGGAACAGACAAATTTCTAAGAGGTGTGGAAAAGGTACGTACTTTTCTGAGAGGGAACACAGCTCCACAGCCACAGCTCCCACTGAATAACTTCCCAGCTGCTCCCCAAGGTCTCGTGGTTTCACTGTGGCTCAGAGTACAGCTCAGGGCTGCTCTTCGGTGTATGGGTTTGTTTTGTACCTTTCAGCATCAAAAAGCAGGTCTAAAATAACTTTAGACATAAAAATAAACCTCAGGGCTGCAACTGTAGGGTTTCCCAATCACTGTGCAGTACTCCAGCTGTAGATTGTGGAGGGTGTATTGCCACTTTTTATATTGAGTCCTAGTTAGAAAAAATCAGCTGAAATAACTTGAATTTTTTGATCAGGCGTTTCCTTCCCCATTTCAGTTCAGAGTAGATCCAGAGGTGAAGGAGAAGGGAGGTCCCTTCCCCACCCTGTCTTTTGTTTCAGTATTCAGTGTTTGAATCCTATGGTGTAGAGAACTGTGCCTTTAGAAAAGCACACAGATGTCATGTATTTTATAACCTATGTCAGAATGTGGGACTGTTCAAAAGTCAGTAACAACAGACTTTCAGGATGTGCTTCCACATAGGATTTTTTAGCATTTCCAAAGACTTTGTTTTCCAGAGATCCTTCAGTTAAAAATTACAAACACCTGGGCCTGAGGCTGAATGTGCTGGTGTTGTTAGGACAGTAACCCACTTCAAAAATACTGAATTTTAGTGTAATTATGGCCTGACCTGCTAAGAGGGAGCAGAGATACTTTAACAGATATGACCAAAATCCTGTAACCCTTTAAGTTTTGGGGTGTTGTCAAGAGCTGAAGCTTCTGTTTCTGAACTCTTGATGTGTTTATTGTTTGTGTGTTACAGAATGTCATGGTTGTCAGCTGTGTATATCCATCTTCAGAGTGAGTATAATCTCCTTTTCCATGAAACTTCCAGCTTGTGTTAGTAACAGGGAGAATGTGTGTGTGTGTCTGATGTACTTCTCTTGTTGTATCTCAAAGACAGACATACAGAGCTCAGATTTGGTGGTCAGTAGCTAAGTCAGCAGCAGGGATGGTGTCTGCAAGTGCAGTAATTTGGAAGTGGATAAGTGGAGAACCCCTTGGGGACTGACAGTGGGGGCTGTTTAAATTTGGGGGTGGGGAATTGTGTGCAAACAAGCTCGAAGTAATTTATTCCTGACATTTTTGTTTTCTTAGGAAAAATAATTCCAGTAGTTTAAATCGGATGAATGGTGTTATGTTCCCAGGAAATTCACCAGGGTACTCTGACAGGTAAGTTCAGTTCCAGGAGATAAATCGTTCTGGATCAAAGCAAGGGAGTTCTGAAAACAGGTGGTTCAGATCCCTTATTACCTGTAGCCTTAAAAATGATGTGTTACCTGGAATAGTGGGAGAATGGGGTAGAGGAGGGATGAATATGCACACTGTGTACTCTGTGTTTTGATCTCTTTGTAACCTCATTGTTGGGAATTTTTTTTGTTATGTAAATTTTTTATCGTTTACACAAGGAATGTTTTATTCAGTGTAAAGCAGCAAAGCACCCGATCTATTTGTTTTGTTTTGTCGATCTTTTAAGCAAGGGCATAGCTGCTTTCTGCCAAATAGGAACAGATTACTTTATTGAAAGGCTGAGTTAACTTTTGATTATTATTTTTAAAGATCTAATGTAAATGGCCCTGGAACCCCCAGACCAGTAAATCGAACGAAGGTTTCGTTGTCGACTCCAATGACAACAAACGGTTTGCCAGACAGCACAGAACATAAAGAGCCAAGCTTGCAGCAAACAGAAGAGAAGAAACACAGGTTGGTCAGGAGGAATGTGTTCTGAGTTTTTATTATTCTCAGATTTTTTTTACTTACATTTTAAAAATAGTTTAAAAGAGACTGGCCATCCCAGGGATGCATAATGCGAGTCTTAAATCAGAAGTGATGGCTTTGAGGTTTTGTTACAAGTGAGTTCTACTGTCATCTCTTATAGAGTGTTTAAATTGAAGTAGCTGGTACTACTTTTTAAAGTCTGACAAGACAGAGAAAATGTTTTTCTTCAGTAAAAGCTACAGCTGCTTTTCTTGCTTACAGTGAATCACCAGCATCTGAATCAGAAGGTGCTCAGAGCAGCCCAGTAAAAAATAAGCACTCTGAGGATGATCCCGCAGAAGCAGAAGGACATGAGGTAAAAAGACTTAAGTTTGACAAGGAAGGGGAAGCCAGAGATACACCAAACCAAACTGCCTCCAGTGAAGTCTCTTCAGGCATGGGGGAAGAGACAGAAGCATCCTCCACATCTCAGGATAAAGAAAAAGATGCTACTTGTGGCAGACAGCACTGTACGGAGGAAGAGGAGGAAGGTACTTCAGATTTATTGTCTTTGTGCCTTTTCTGAGGAGTTGGGGTTTTCTTTGCTGGAGACTGGCACTGTGGGATTGCTGAGTGCCTCCAGTTGTGCATGAGGATGAGCTGTTTGTACTTCAGTTTTGCATAATTTAGAATTTCTGTTATTTCTGTTTCGTTTTTCCTACAACTCAGTTTAAAACTTAACGTATGGTACAAGTGGCAGTAAATTAAATCAGGGTGGCAATGGTGTACCAAGAATTCAAGAATCCCTCCTTTAGGGAATCATCAGGGGTTCTCATCCCTTCCCCAGCAGTGGGGTGTGTCATACCTCTGTTTGACTGTCTTTAATAATAGGATAAATTACTGAAATACTGGTAGAAAGTTGTGTTCTTTCACTGAGGAGACTGAGCAACAATCTCTCCACATCCTGTTAGAAAAATTGCCTCACTCTGAGCACCTAAAATAAAAAAGAACTGTAGTTAAGGGACTAATTTAGGTTTTTACATATTCTCCAAATTTCTCTTTCTTTTTTTTTTGGTGGCTCATACATTTGTAAAATATCCCTTCAGATCACAATGGCTGTAGAATTGAAACAGTCATGTGTTCATCATTTCCAGAAGACTGTTTTTGAAGGCGAAGGAAGGAAGCAAGAAAAAGTCACTTGTTGGATGTGTCTTTATCCACTGAAGCTTAATTAATTGATGCTTTCTATTAAACAAAATAACTGGCCTTTGTTTTATGGTACATCAGCATAGTTTGGATGTGTGATAAAGGTGGCTCATGCTTTACATCTTCTAATGAAATCCGGGTTTGTCTGTTTTCCCTGTCCTTGGCTGTGTTGTGGAAGTGTTGCTCAGCACAGCTGGGAAGGGGAAGTAGCAGGGATTAAGGTATGTTTAAAAATGCTTCAATAATACTGTACTTTCCCTATTTCTAGAGTCCTTCATGTCCCCCAGAAACGTTGGTCCAGACAGAAAAGATCAAGACAAAGACACTGAATCCTCGGGTGTGGCCGAAGAGAGCTGTGAGGAGAACAGTCGGATGGAGGAGTCCGAGCAGTCGAGGGCAGAGAAGGATTTACACTCAGATGACAGTGAAACCAGTGGATCTGCCAGTAGTGGAGCTGACTGCAGTGAAACAGAAGAGTTGGGGTCCTATGCTAGTGAAACTCCAGAAAATTCCTCAGAGACCCCGATGGAAAACAGTGATGAAGCCACAGAAGCTGCAGATGAACCTATGGAGCAAGACTAATTTAAATAAACTTAGATGCAGTATTTTCCATAAGGCTCCGGTTTTACACTGTATAAATAATTTTATGTAATAAAGTGGACCTTTAGTTTTACAAAAAAGAAGCAGGTTGTAAAATAAACTTCTCCATGGATTGAACCTTGAAAGAGTTGTACATGATAAGAACTGTGAATACCAGCTCCTTCAGGTCCTGCTTACCGCTGAACTTTCGTTTGGTCAAATCAGTGGTTTGTGTATAGTTTTTTTTATTTAGAATAAAAGTTTTTAAACTGGAAGGTAATTATAATTTTGACAACTTTTTTGGAGATCACCACACCTAGTTGTATGTAAGCGAGAAAGCTTTTTGTCTTGTCTTTTTTCTGACAGCTCTAGCAGTTACTTCATATTTTGGTTACAGTTTCAACATTTGACATATGAAATTTGGGGTTTCAGGCTGGTTTCCAGATTTTTATTTGAATACACACTATGAAACCTTCTGCTGTGTGTTTAGAATGTGTTACATTTCACACACACATCTGTATGCACGCATGCACACCTGTGTGTACCCTCACTGTTCTAAGGGGGAAAGGGTATATTTTTCTGTTTCTATAAAAGATAAAATACAGCAAATACTTTTTCTATAGGGAAAGACTGAGTTCACCTCTCCAGGCACTTTGTTTTGCCTCTGGGAAAAAAAAAAAGAAACAAATGAAATCTGGCCCATATGAAACCCTGGAAATACTAACATTGTTGTAAACACCAGAGTAAACACATTCCAAGAGAACTGTTCCGCTGACAACATTTTTTGTACAATTCTGAGGTGCCTGAGTGAAAGGAGTTCGTTTATTTATGAGAAAATGTGCTTTATGTTGAGGACATCGTAATTAAACCATTAGCTTAAACTTTTGTAGAAGAAATGTTTGAAAATAAGAAAATATCTGGGAAGAAGTGAGCAGGTACTTGCCTTTTTTTTTTTTGAGCTTCTTGGAGCTTTGTGAATATTGTAGAGGAGTCTCAGAATTGCTCTGGCATCGGTCTGATCACACCACTGGATTGGAAGGATGGATACATGACCCTGGTCATGTACCTGAGCTACAAGGTTTAGGGGTGCAGAGGAATCACCATGATTTGTATAACATTTTGGACGTGAAACTAAATATTTTTGAACATGCTACTTTGACAGCCAGTGTTAACGTTTTTTTCAAACCAGCTCAAAGCACAAACTACTGCTTTAAACTCGATATTTTCCAGTTCCCATATTTAAAGACATGCAAGCTGCAACCTCCCAGTCACACAATTACTGGCTGCCAAATTTATACCTGTTTCTTCAACTGTACCTTTTTGATATTTAGAATTTTTAAATTTCTGTAAAGTAGATTTTTTGTAGATTGTAATGAGTGCTCACTGCCATTGTGAAACGGTATATAATTGTATAATTTCTGTGTGTAAACTGAATGCTTGGGCTTTCAATACAGTATTCATATAAAGCAATAAATATTAATGTTATGAAATATCTGAGTACATTTTTATCACAATTGTCCCTCTTTGGTTTTAAGTTCATGTACCTGAAGTACAGAAATGACCTCTAAAATGCATGCTGATAGATTCTTGTACTACATGGTCTGCTTTGTATCGTTTGGGGGAAATTTAGGTTTTGATTAATACCAGAATTAATTTGGCTCAGTTGGAATATTTATGAAGTTGTTTCTTGCTGATGTTACCTATCAAGTTGTGAGCAGACAGGATTCAGGGAGATGCTTGCAAAAAAAACCCAACCAACATCGTATTGATTGAGATCCCCTTTAAAGAAGGAAAACTGTACTTTGACTCATTTTCATTGTGCTGAAGGGTTGGATGTGTGTTATCAAATTAAAGGACTGAACCAAAATGATGAGATTAGGAAAGTTTAAGAATATAGTGACATCTTACAGTTCTTTTTTTTTTTTTAAATATTTTGCCAATGAGAAAATTTTAAGATTTCTAAGTTTAGAGATTTCTGAAATTTTCTTTTAGATTGTTTATTTGTGACGATATTGTCAATAAACTTGTTCTTTAAGCACCTGTGACCTTTCCAGATGTTTGTTTTTAGTGCCACTCCTGCAGAGACCTGAACTTTTAATGCCTAATGAAAATGGAAATCATGCTTTAACCTCCCAGTAAGGATCTTAATCCTGACTGTTCTTCCATTAAATGAAATCTGCTTTAAATTCCCTCACACCCCAGAGTGGCTTCAAACTGAAAGAGAACGGGGTTAGATTGGAAATGGGGAAGAGATTCCTGAGTGATGGTGGTGAAGCCCTGCAGTGGATTTCCCAGAGAAGCTGTGGCTGCCCCATCCCCGGAAGTGTTCAAGGCCAGGCTGGAGCAACCTGGGATAGACAAGGGAGTGGAACTGGATGGGCTTTAAGGTCTGTTCCAACCCAAACCATCCCGTGTTGTGTTCCTGCACACAGCAAAATTCAGTGTTCTACTTGTCTTCTGTAAGGAAACGTGTGGTTAAACCCCACAAAACCAGGCAGCAGGTGCTTTAGAGCATTCCTGGGTGTATTTCCTATTAAAAACTGTTATGTGGGGCCAGAATACAAGGTGAAATGAAGTTTAGTTTTCAGAGCACAAGGTCGAAGTCAGCCCTTAATTCTGCTGTTGATATTAAAAAAAAAGTCAAATTTTAAAAATTACTTCCTTGTAGGATCCAAGATGCTCAGTCAGCCTTGATTTTTAAATCTCAGGGAATGCTTATATGCTTGCACTAGGGAGAGCTTTCTACTCCAGCATGGATTTGGGATTTCTTTTGTAAATCCTCTTGGATCTACTGCTGGCTTCAACAAAATGAACTTCATTTTCAGTACAAGAATTGTTCTGTGGGTTTCCAAGGCAGAGGAACCTCTGCAGCACCGAGTATTGTTTTTAAACATGCCAGCAGGAAATGCTCCTGGCTGGAAGAGTTAAGTTGGAATTGCATTTCAGTTTATGCCTGGCCTGGGGGATGCAGGAAACGGATGAAAGAGATTTCTGCTGCTGCTTCAACCTGTGAGAAGTTTTGTGTGTGTGGTGGTTTTTACTGAAGCAGTTCTCTGAGAAGCTGCATCGTGACAGTCCTGGGTCTGGAACAAAAGAAAAAAAGCTTTAATTTTTAGCTTGTCTGTTAATTGTATGTGTGTGGGGGGGGAAATAAAACCAGAGCCAAAGCCTGATAGAACCTTAGTTATACGAGTTTTCTGTTGCAATAGTTAAGTGGCAACACCGTGATTTATTAAAAAAAAAATAGATTTTTCCTAGAATGGATGCCTTCTATTGACTGCAACTGTACAGAACAGCCCTCTGCAAACCTTTGGCTTTCTATTCATATAGTGCAGTTCTAGGAAGAGTTTAAAGGATATTTGTGTCTCTGTGTGTCTGAGGTCAGCGTGTTTCAGTGAGACAATCATGGATGAGGTGTGGGTTGCTGGCAGCATCCCAGTTATATCCCATTATATCCCATATAGTCTCCATTGCCTGTGGGAGACCCATGTTTTGTCACGTAACTAGTAAACTTCAGTTTACTGTTAGTCAGCCCTTCATCCTCATTTGCCTCGAGGATGTTCATGCCAGCAAATTCCTTCTGGATATAACGTGCTTTTAGTGTCTGCATGGTTCAGTTGGCAGGTTTGGCTCTGAAATGGGCACACAGGCTGTGCCAGCACCAGTGCACACCCGGGTGTGGTGAGTTGCTCTGCTCCTGGGCCCCTCCACAGGCTGGCAGTGGTGACAAGCTCATGGAATGTCTTGTCTGCATCTCTCTGTGTGTGAGCAGGTCCTGAGACACGAGGCACCTTATTCCCAGGATTCCTACAGCCTGCCAAAAAACATTCATGCCGGCGACTCCTCTGCTGCAGAGTGGAGTTTTTGGGTTAGGAAGTGGAGACTGAGGGGGGCTCTCATTAATGCATATAAATATCTCCAAGGAGGGTGTCAGAGGACAGTGCCAGACTCTGCTCAGTGGTGCCCAGGGACAGGATGAGGAGCAATGGCCCTAAAATAAGGCTCAGGAAGTTCCACCTCAACATGAGGTGAGAGTGGCAAAGCACTGGAGCAGCTGCGTGGTGCCTCTTTCCCTGGAGACATTCCAAACCCACCTGGGGGTTCGTGTGTCACCTGCTCCAGGTGACCCTGCCTTGGCAGGGGGATTGGATGATCTCCAGAGGTCCCTTCCCACCGTGTGGGTTCTGTGAGACACTCCTGTGTTTCCAGGTGGCTGTGGATGTGCTGCTCCCTGTGGACACAACCAGCAGTGGGGGTTTGGACTCTCCTGTTCAGCGGCACCGACAGATGCACCGGGATAACCGGAATGGAGACAGTGAGCCCAGCACATCCCGGTGTTGATGTCACACAGCTCACACACGTCAGTACACCAGTGGAAGGACGTGGATTCCTTGGGTAGGGGAGCAGGGCAAGGAACTTGTGTGCCAGCTCGTTCCCATGACGAGAAACCCGAGATGCGGAGCTGCCTCCGGACACGGGGCAGAGCACGAGGGGGAAACTCGAAACGCCGGAGCTGCTGGTCTGGAATGGAAACCCCGATGACTGACGTGACCCGGCTGCTCGGCAGGTCGATATTTCGGTGTGCCAAGGGGAGGCGAGGTCGGGGACAGCGGACAGTGACAGCCAAGTGCCGGCAGAGGCCGCCTCGGCAACGTGGAATGTGATGAGACATCAAAGGAGCTGCCACGGCAACCCTGTCACAGATCCCTGCTCTGAGTGCCTGGAAAATAAACCCACAGATCAGATAGATAGTCTTCCACATTCAAGAAATCAGGGATACCTTTATAACCTTCAAACTTGCCCCTTCACGTTTCCCACCTCTGCAAACTTCCCTCTTAAACTTACACCCTTGTTTCAGTGAAAGTGGAGCAGTTCCTGCATTAATTCCGTGGCTCCAGGAGATGGAGCTTTAGAACAGGCAAACTTCACACTGCAGGAAAACGGGAGCTGAGATGCTGCAGGAACATCAGCCTGAGAGATGGGAGTTGCAAAAGTTTTTGCTTCCTCCCTGTCCAAAGTTGGAAAGA
>JAWWLV010000024.1:3487271-3498414 GCA_035041135.1 Platyrinchus mystaceus | reverse complement strand
AGATGCTGCAGGAACATCAGCCTGAGAGATGGGAGTTGCAAAAGTTTTTGCTTCCTCCCTGTCCAAAGTTGGAAAGACCAAGGTTGTGAAAGAGATCTCAGTGAAATCCGTGTGAATAACAGAAAGTTTTTCAGCTCTATGTGCTGCATGATCTGCTCTCGTTGCCCATTGTGCTTAAGAAGAGGAGTCATGGATTTAGATGACCAGGGGGAAATAGTCGAGGTATTTGGGGAGCTGTAGGGATATAAGTGATGTGGTGGAATAGCTCACCCAGTCTTCTCAAAGCACTTCTCCCTCACTTCATCCTTGGGATGGAGGCCAGCCCTATGGTTCAGGGTGGACTAGATGACTTCTAGGTTTCAGAACAGAGATGATAGCTCTCAGTTGTGTTGGTGTTTAAGATAATTCCCCTCTCAAATGTATTTGCCTTTCAGGATTGTTTTTTTCCCCTTGATGTTCTTCAGAAACTCTCTCTGTTCCATCCCACTTCCCCAAGATATACTTAAAGCTGTCCTAGTTCTCCTAACATACACCTATTTTTGAGTGCCAAGCCTTTCCCTCTGGGGCCACTTCTCTCAAGTGTTTCATCTTTTACCTTTGCTCACAATGACTCCCAGTGACTTCAGTTGCTCTTTCCTGAACTCCTGGGCCCGTGTGGCATTTTATTACCGACTTGTAAAGATGCCGAGGAGACTCTGGTTCTCCATCAACTAAATGTCTGCTTATGTGGGAGACAGAGAGACTCCTGCCTTCCACTGGCGTCACTTATCTCCCTGGGAATCTTACCCAGGAGTGACAGTCCCTGTCACAGGGGCCTCTCTCCAGGCAGTTCCCATGTCCAGGATTTTGCCTTTGGATGTTCAGTTGCTGGGCCATCCCTGCTCAGTGTCTGCTGCACTCCACGGTTTATTCGAGGAGTCATCCATGTAAATTCCCCAACAATCCCATGAGTGGGATGTTGACACATCTTTTCCCTGACCAGGTGACTGCTCTGATCACTGGGCTGGTGGATGATGCCCAAACTTGCTTTTTTTTTTGTTTTCCTGTACACACATGACTTTGAGTCTTCTCTTGTACAAGGGATAAATTAAAATAATGTGGAAAATAAACACCCTGTGGTTATTATGAGGCTCTCCTTCTCCTGTAATAAAACAAAATTGATTTAAACAACAATTGACAATTCAGAACAAAATTGAATTTAAACAACAAAAGAATCATCTTGTTTTCCTGGTGCTGTAGGACTATCAGAATAGATCTGTGCCTCTCTGAGTCTTACAAGACTCTTTCTACTTCTGTTCTTTTGATTATTTATTCCTTTCTGCATTCTCTTTGACTTTCAGCTCAGTGGAAGAGCCGTGTGCCCTTCACCAAAGGCCTCCTCTTCAGATCTCCCTCTGACTGCAGGTCCTGCCTGCCTTGTTTGAGTCTGTGCATTCAAAGGGGCCCGTGTGTGGCAAAGACTGCAACTGAGTGCAGAGCTCAGTGATCTGGCAGTGCTGCTGCTCAAATAACTCATGGAAAAACACACATCTCCACCGTGTGATTGCAAAGGGGGTTGTTCTCTAAGCACAGGGGTTTGGCATTACCAGGGCATTATTGGGGCCACAGAACCAGCCAGGCTTCCTCAGGTGGGGTCAGTGTCCTCCACAGGCACAGGGAGCTGTCTGTGAGTATGGAGAGGTGTGACCTTTTGGAGCTCAGTTACTCTAAATAACCAGCTTCTAAACATAAATATATTTTCCCCAATCATTTAAAATGTTTACAGTGGGAACTTCACCTTTATATTGTCTTAAATTCTTACAGCGTTTTTACATAATAACATGAACTTCCAATTCAGGAACTTCATGGAAAACATTAACCTAATCTTTGCATTTTCCTTAGAAATCTCCATAAGAGGAACTGTATATTGATGTAACTCTTGTGGTGCAATAAACCTCTGGCGTTTATAAAATAGGCTTGTGAGTTTTCTGTAGTAAGGCAAGTAAAACTAGAAAGCCAAAAGCAATTTCTCAGTGAAAAATTGAGGACTTGGAAATCAACCCTTCACATGAGTGGGTGGGACCTCACTAGTCCCAGCTGATGTGTTTCAGCAAGGAGGATTTCTGACAGCTGGCAGCAATACTGACTTCCCAATCTAGAGTAGAGGAGTGGGGTAAAAAGAGGTTGTGGCAGAGGTTGAGCCTCTTGCAGGTGTGAGGGGATGCTGGTTTTGCTGTTTCTCTGCAGGTAAGGATGGTAATGGCTTCTCTTTGGCTCTCCCAGTGGAATCTGAGTTTAATTAAAGGAAATGTGTTTTGAGCAGAAGGAAAGTGATGTGGGGACATCTGATACAGTAATAAAATGGCTGGGATGCTGATGTAGCAAATTAAAGGTGTGGGTTTTGGAAGGTGATAGGGCTCTTTTAAAATCTGCCTGTAATTTTAGGAACTAGTGCCAGCTGCCTTCTGAAAAAGGGGGATTTTAGCCCAGGCCTCCTTGTGCACTGTGGGAACTGGAAGGGCTGTGGAGGTTGTGTCACAATGAGTGTGTGTGGTGGGGGTACTCCCATCCAAAGGTAGGAAGTCCAGCTCTGAAATTACTCCAGATGAATTTGAGCTAAGCAATTCTGGAGTGATGAGAACACCTGGCCAGAGACTGCTCTGCCTTCCTGCCTTGTTTTCTAATGGATAAGAAGAGAAGTTACTGTCGTGTTTTGGCTGTTTGGACTTAAGCCACTGTTTTCTTTTAGGCAGCTGCAGTAGCTTATGGAGTGTAACAACTTCAGGGACCAGTGTGGCTTTGATCAGCTTCTGTTAATGAGCAAAGCAGCCAATAGCACCTCACCTTCCAACAGAAGTATCTCCTTCTCATAAGACACTGGCAAGCAGTTTTGTAGTGGTTTCTCAGGGCTGACACAGGACTGTTGTGTTATAAGATATGCATAGACAGAAAAGCATTAGTTGATCTCTTGGGGAGGTGAAGCACTCACAGAAATCCATGAACTGTGTGACTGACACAGAGCATTAAAAACCTGATATGATTCAGGTGAGTTAAAAGGTAAAAGCAGATGGACAGGTGAGACCTATTCCAGGCCGTTTGGTCACAGAATATGCTGAGCTGGAAGGGAGCCAGACCAAGGATCATCAAGTCCAACTCTTAGCCCAGCACAGGACCATTCCCAAGTGCCTGAGAGGATGACACAGCTGTGCTCTCCAAAGCAGCAGTGCAAGGAGTGTCTGAGCTCTCTGGAACATCTACATGGTGAGGAGAATCAAGCCCCCCAGCCATCAGGTGTGATGGTGCAGGTTATATGTGAGCACTTCTCTTGCTCTGTGTGCTTTTCTGGCCAGGGCAAGTCGTGTATTGATTCTTATTTTCTCTGTGGTGTCTGTCAGAGCTGGCTTTGACTTCTTTTTAATGTTATTTTTCTCTCTGACTCTGGTCAGCTCCCAACCTCCAGGAATAAATGACCAGGTTTGCACTTTCCAACTGAGCTGTGGAAAAAGCTCATCTGGGACAGACATAGGTTCAACTTGTGTGTGCACCCCAAGACAAACTGGGTTTGATCTATGAACCATAAAAAGGTCTTAGATGGGAGTGCTGAATTCTTTTGCATGGGGTTAATTAAAAGTCCGAGCCAAGTCAGCCAGCCAGCCTCCCATGGATAAAATAGCTTCCCCATGTACCACCTTCTCAGGGATAAATCCCTGTTGCAGCTGTACCACGTTCTGCAGCTGGTGGCAGCCTGGGAGCTGTGGGTCTGGCACTGCTGTGCTGGATGTGCTCTCAGGCTGAGCGTGGAGCTGAGCTGTGTGATCTGACAGTGCAGGGCCTCGGCCCATGGAGGGGGGGATTTGCACTTGTGCATGTCCAGCCTTTCCCTGGAAAGCTGCAGTTCAGTTCCAAATGCTACTCTGCTGCACCTCTGAGCAATCTCTGCCTGGGACTTGAACTGGTACAGAGCTGTCAGTGAATTCCTCTCCTTCCATCAGGCTGCCTGGTGTGCTCTGTGTGTGAGTCTGTGGCAGAATGGCTTCTCTGTGCTCTCTCTCCTTTCCCACCCACCCCTGGAATTATTTAGCACTGAAGAGGGCATGGGAGCCAGCACTGGACAGATGTTGGGAGCAGCTGGTAGCAGACCAGCCCTTGGAGTGATCTATGGACAAACTCTGGGAGGTCAAACGTAAGATCTTTGATCAGGCAAACTCACTTGAAGACAGACTTGACAGGAATGCAGAATTAAGCCTGACAATAAAAGCAGCTTTTAAAACTTTTTCTCTTCCTAGCAAGTTTCTTTAACAGGGAGCTCCCAGTCTTGGCATGTTTCAAGATTTGTGATTTCTTCCATAAGTCATACAGAGCAAATGTTTTATACAACTGTGTCGGAAAGAGAGTGGTAATTTTATGTTGGAGTCTACTGCTTTGAAAGTATTTATATGATGGGGAGTTGTCAGCCTGTGGCTGCACAGCCTCCCTTTGACTGACTGGTTGTTATAAGCACCACCCCAGTGGCAGTGGTTGCACTCTGGACAGGCTTGTGCACATCTGGTGCTTTTTAAGCTTGTGGGAAGACTGGACCGCTTTTTTTTTTTTAATCAGTATTGTTTAAACTCAGCCAGCATTTGTAGAGGTGTAACAAGAAAATGATAATGCAAGAGAGGGGGAAGAAAAGGAAAAGAGAAACTGGGGATAGGGTAGAAAAAGTACAGGGAGATGAAACAATTTGTGGCAGAGTGGGAATCCAGACCTCTTAATTCTGAGCACAGAAGGCTTTGCTTCCCGGAACCCAGAGCATGAAATACTGTTTAACATTTCCCTGTCCTTACCCATCAACTGGCTGCTCAAAGGACCTGAATGTGCCTGCGTGGTGTTTGCTAATCTAAATCTACTGCAAATGGATGGAGGAGCTGGTTAACTTCTTGTGTGAAAGGTTATTCTGCAGCTGAAATTGCTTTAGGTGGCTCAGCTGTATTTTGTCAATAAAATGTGCCATCAATGGAGGAATTGGCAGTAAAGTCGCTTCTGTGAGTTTGTAAATGGGAAGCACGTTTGAAGGGCAGCAGCAGAGTATTTGGTAGATGTAGTCAGCAATTGTGTCACTGCAAAGTCTGTTTTTGGGGGATTTAGAATTTCAATGTGTTTAATTGCACGGGGCTGATAGGATTTATAGCCTGGATGTGATTCTTTCTCATCTCCTTTGGCGGCTGCAGAGTGAACTGTGTGATGCACAGGAGTTCAGTGAAGGGAAGAAGATATTTATGTATGTGTTGGGAATACACCCTGTAACACCTCTGTAAAGCACAGGGAATGTGTGTGGGGTGGTCATGGCATGTAATATCAAGTATTTTTCATTTCAGGTAGTTGAGAGGGAAGAAAGGATCTTGCCAAGCAGTGAACTTCTCATAAACTTCACCAAGTTTAAGTGTTGATTTCTGTCCCCAACAAGAACACATGGATGAGGCTGTTTCTTGTAGCTCTTCCTCCTGAAAAGACAATTAGGGTCTTGATAATCATGCTGATGTCTTGTGCTTTTTTAAAAAAGATTTTTTTTTTTTAGAGTGAGAAAGGATGGTCTTGACATTAAGACTCTGAGAATCAGATTTCATTCTTGATTCTGATGCAGGCTTTTTATGTGATCTTGGGGTGAACTAATTCATCTTTGCCCATTTCCTGCTTGCTCTGTTTTTTTAGGCTGCATTGACTGGGACCTACAGGCTTTTACTGCAGGATGTGGCCAACTCAATAAGGCCTGAGCTGCATTAGGTTCTTCAGGTATTGTTGCAGAACAACTGAGCTTGAACAGCATTTCAACAGGCCTTGTTTGCAAAAGACTTTTCCCAAAAGACGTGCACAGAGGGGAAATAGCAAATTTTGGTCACTGAAAGCTTCCAGCTGATCTGATCAGCTCTATCATGTTGCTGTTGCAATCCATGAGTGCAGCAAGGGTACCCTGCCCTTATGTGAAGATTAGCCTTTGAAATCATACTCTATAACTAATTCTTTACCAGTGTTTATGAAATGATGTCATTAGTTGATAGAAATACGAAATCTACTGGGCCATGTGAAAACTTTTAATGAGTCAGTGCAGCACTACATGTGTGTGTGGTACAAAGTAATTCAGGGTCACTCTTGGACACCATTTCAGTCATTCTGCAAAGGGTTCTGTGGGCCATCACTAAAATCAGTGGCTGGTTTTATGCAGTTTGTTACCATCTCAAGGCAAGTGGAGAAATGAGCTGAAGCTGCTGCTGTGCTGAGCTGCCACACAGGGCTAAGATCCTGCTGGTCCTTTTCTGTGGGAATACAGATGTGCCTGTGGTTCTGTGAATCGCTTCTCCCTGCTGCAATATAGTGCTGGGAGGGGGCTGGCTTTGATAAAAATGAAAATATTTGGCTGTGGGTGGAGAGGCTGTTCCACCTTTGGCTTTACCTGTTCTTCCTGCTCATCTCTGTCCTGAGCAGCAGCAGCAGCAGCAGCAGCCTGGGTAGTCTGGGACAGAAGATTGGTTGATTTAACCTTTTTTTAGCCTTGGCTCTTTATTGAAGAGTTCTGAGCATTGGGGATGCTCTGGGTTATGTCACCCAGGCAAGGTGGCTGCCCTCAGTTTGGCATTTTGGAGAGAGCTGTCCTGCCTGATGAGAAAAAGACAGGATTATGGAACAGCTGGGTTACCTCACTGCAGGGAGGGGAGCAGGGGGTGGCTTTGGGAAACCTGCTGGGGAATCAAGGGTCTGTTTAATACCAAGCAACTTAAAATGATGTGTATTTAGACTAGGGAACGAATTTAAGGAATATGGAAATACTGAAGCAAATCCTAATCGTTTGCACAAACCTCAGGAAATAAACAGGCTTTTTCTTTGCAGTTTTTTTTAAATTATAATTATTTTTTTATTGTTTTTGTCCTACAAGCTTTTCATGATTTTTCTTGTTACAGTAGAGTGTAGGCTTGGTAGCTTAAGGACCAAGGCAATTAATATATTCAGTTTATATTCATGAAATACCTGGCAGCCTCAGCCAGAGATCAGGGCTCTTCCATATGAGATATTATGCAGGTTTGTAAAAGAATAGCAAAAAGCCCCTGTACCACACTATGCAGTTTATCAGTTTCCTACAGCTTAAGACCCAGACCCCTTGTGAGAGCACGTGTTCAGTGAAGGTCTAAATCAAATACAAATGATGTTAGGTAGGAATATCAAATGAAAAACCAGTTTGATGTCAGCAGTTTTGACCAGTGTGGAATCGTTCTTAGCTCTTGCACAAAAGCAGCAGCTGGTTTAGGACTCTGGTGACTACCTGGAAAAAAGAACACGCTCTGTAAAGGTGGGGGGAGAGCTTTAAGTATTTACTCACTCACATGGAAAGATGAAACGTTGAGAAGGATGGACAGACTCCCCCAAAATCCACAGGCTGGTGATAAAGCAGGTGTGGGGTAGGAAGAATTGGTGTGTCAGCTGTAGGTGAAGCACTGAATTATCTGCTGGAGGATGTGTCTAGGTGTGTCTGGAGAGCCAAGCATGTTGAATTAGGCTGAACTTGGTTTTATGGTGTTTTCTCTCCTTAGATAAAATAATAAAATAGGAGTTAATGAAGAAGATGCAGAGTCCAGGGTTTTGAGCATCCTGTGTGTGAAGGTCCTTGTAGCTCAGTGGCAGTGAGGACTGGCAGCATTCACAAAGAGAGACTTCCTTGTTATTTCCAATTTTGTGGCAATATTTGTGTTTTTGATCAGTGAATTGGTAAATATTCCCAGTTTGGCCATGTGACACATACCCCTGATGTGCAGTGTGTTCAAGAAAATATTCCTAAACCTGACCCAGCTCTGACCTGGCCAAACACCAGAGCTGGGTGGGGACAAGGAGGGAGCACGAAGCCTCTTCTGGAGTCTCATTGCCCCTGTTTAAGGGACAACACAAGGAATTTTATCCAGATCTCTGATGCTCTGTAACTGTGTCATCCTGACCACTGAGTCATATTCTTTGTATGAGTTTTCCTTAATCAAAAGACTGTATCAGACTCTAGTCAGGAGTAGATGGTCTTTGTGATCCAGGAAGGGCTTTTTTCAGCCAACTGTGCAGGAAGTCTTGTTGGTTTTCATCTGGCCTGGGGGGAAGATGTAGAAAAATGAAATTTGATACTGTGGTGCTCATGAAACAGATTTTTTATTTTTCCTATTGTTGCTTCTGTTGCTCACTTAATTATAAAACATGGATAAATGTACCTTTTTGGTATAAATATCACTAATGTTGGCAGTAATTGAAGGTGAACCTGGCAAATGTATCTATCAAGTCATTTCACAAAGTAATCATTTATGAACATAGCCCTATTAATTTGTTTAGTCAGATGCAGAGAAGCAATAAAAGTGATTGACTAAAAACAATTAAAACAGTAAAAGTAAATTGTTGTGTGCATTAAAACCTGCTGAGCCTGTCAGATGAAAATTGTAGGTTTAAATGTGAAAATTAAAGCTATTGATTTTAGCTAGTGTGAATGTGGCTACAGAGTCCTAATTTGTTCTAGTTTCCTCAGCTAAAAGTTGCTGAGACAAGAATAAAGATAATCCTAAAACTCATTCCCAAAAAGGCATAAGCCTTCAAAAAGGCATGTATGATGAATATTTGTCTTGCCTTGGGAAGGTGGGAACACTTTTTGGGAGGATCATATTAACTGTAAGTATCTTGATACTGCAGAACTGCATATAAATATTTACCAATAGTGGTAACTTATTGTATTTCAGAGAAGGTGAAGAATGAGACAGAGACATGGGAGAAAATACAGCGTTCGTACAGACCAGATTACAGGGCTTCTCTCTTAATTTATGTGCATGACTTTGTCATTTCGCTTTTATGCCTTATAGTAAATCTTGCATTCAGTGAACTATTAGTTTTTAGCATTCAATTAAAATGGTAGCACAAAAAGAGGGCTGTGTCTGGGCAGGTATTAAAGGGATAGTGGTTGGGAATGAGGCTCCAGCCACTCAATAAGTGCTGCTGTCAGGAACCAGCTGAGCCAGGGCTTTAAACAAGTGTTATGGGTGTTGACTTGCCAGTGTTAAGCAATAGGTCACGGTATTATTTCCTCTTACAGTTTCTTTATATCTCTTTAGACTGTTAAATGTGTTATTTGATGGTTAACCACTCGATCAATGGAACGGGGTTTTTTAAATCTTGCTTTGAGGAGTGTAAAGCACATCTTCCACCAGCCTGGGTGTTTCCTCTTTAGGAAGCAGACTCTGAGATAAGTTGTATGATCTACAAACACTGAATCCATCCAGGCTGGAAATTCCCAGCCCTAGAAATGTCTCTCACGCTAAACCATCTCCCTTTATAAAGGTTGGGAGCCAGGTGAGAGGGAGAGAGATGGGACAAGTTTGAGTCTTTCTGTGTGCATGAGCAGCACAGAGTTCCCTGGCAATGTTCGTCTCATTAGGGGATTTTTTTTTTACATGAAAAATTCAGGTGCTGGGGCTGATTAATTCGAGCACTGTGGCACACCACAAATTCTTGTGAGTCTGTTCCCCCAGGTGAACTCTTTCAGTGTGTACTTGCAGTAGGTAACAGTGGAGAACACGAGGAACTTGCAGTCACCACAGAGCTGGCTGAAGTTTCTCTTTGCTTGTCAAAACAACCAGTTCAGCCACATGCAGTGGGGTGGTGTCACTGAAAAGCCAACAAGAAAGAATTAGACACCTTTTATTTCTAAGGCATTTGTTTAGTGACTTTTTTTTAAGCAGCAGCTCCGTCACCCTTCAGCACTCACAGGGTGTCGGTTCAGAACGAGGAGTTTGAAATGCAGGGGGTGATTTCCTTCCCACATCTGTATCCTCTCTGGCATGACCTCTATCTCTGAAGATTTTTTGACTGAAGCAGAGATTCAGCTGAAGAGGAAGAGGAAGGGCAATGACTCTGCAAGCCAAGCTGAAGCCATTTTCTGGTGCAGCATGTTTCCTTTGTTCTAAATTCTCAGTGATGACTGGAAAACGTAGTCTGCAGTGTCCCCATGGATTGAGTGGGTCTGCTGACTGCAGGTACAACAACCCACAGCTTGCTCCTAAAACAGTTGTACTTCATTTTCCATTAAATAATGAAATGCAGTGCTCAGGCATGAGCCTTGTAGATGATGAGGATAAATACACGTGGCCACAGATGGACAATAGCTATAGCAACAGTGAGATACTAAAATTTTATGGCCTTACATATGTAGTTGATGTCCTGACTGTGCATTTTTATATAAATAATACTTTATTCACACCGATTTTATTTTCATCAGTCCTAAAATTCAATGTGTTTTATGTTTACCATTATCACAGGGGGGAAAACTATTCCCCTGGGAGCAGGAATCCAGTGAATTTTCAAGTAAGCACCACAGTAGCATTTCCTTCCTTGTGGAGATTGTGGCTTTCAGCAATTCCAGTTCTCCTGGGGACTATAGTGTGGCACCATTATAGCAAATAATTTGAGTGGTTATGTTCCTAAGTGCTGTTCCTGGCAATACCATGCTGAGCATTTGAGGCAAAGCAGGTGTGATTTTTTAACTCTGGTTTAAGAATAAAAGTGTTCCTTTTCCTATTTGTGAAGGTGTGACTTGGTGGGGATAAATACAGGTAAGGGAAGGTTAGTTTAAGAAAAAATAAATAGAAATCACCTGCTTTTTTGTAAAGGCAGAAAATGTGACACATGAAGCTCCCATCTCCCTTCCTGTAGCCCAGTGCCCCAGCCCAGGGGGTCAGTGAGGTGGGGGATGAGGGTAAATGGCTTATTGATAATACTTGAACATGTACATGAACTTGTGAGGCTTTTGCAGAGGGGAAAACCCCCCACTGAGAAATGGAGCAGGTCAAAATAAAACTGATGTTTCCCTGAATGGCTTACTGGAGTTAAGAAAAGATGTTCTTCCACTGGAATATTAGAACTGTATTGACTCTTCTCCACGTGAGCCTTGGACTGTTCTTTAGGAAGCACAGGCAATCAAGAATAAATGCCCATTTCTATACTGGATATGTCTCAACAGCTTTGATAACATATTGATTCTGACATGGATTCTGTTTGGTATTGAAGGCTTTGCTCACCTGTGGAATTTTATGATTTTTAAGCACTGCAGAAATTCTTGCTTGAAATTGCAACTCCTTCCTAGTATTGAAGTTGAGATTCACTTAGAGGTGCTCTT
>JAWWLV010000024.1:3471660-3487171 GCA_035041135.1 Platyrinchus mystaceus | reverse complement strand
CAATATAAAATCCAGCTTTGTTACAGGACACTAATACATAACTTTTCCTGCAGTTTTAAATGCAAACTTTTATTCCTGTCAGTGTACCCTGTGGTGTCTGCATTCTTTAGGCTGCAGGTGGGGTTAACAGAGAAGATATTATAAAGCTGCCAAGGTCAAATCTGCCCTGGAGATGTTTGTCCCTGCCATTTCTCACCCTGGAGGGTCCCGGATTGTTTGCACACCTTCAATATTCCTTTTCTTTAAGGCTTGTTTGGCTGAGGACCTGGGAGATGTTTATAAGATCCTTTGCAGTGGGGGTAAAGCCTGGCCAGCAGTCCCCTCTTGGATTAGGTTAGTGCTCATTTCATTGACTTGTTCCAACCAAGCACCTGGTTTTGTGTGCTCTGCTCCCTCAGTTATCAAAGGGGAAAATAAAACAGGAATGTTGCTATGAAACTGCCTTCCCAAATCACAAACTTCTTTCTCCCACTGTACTTTGCTCAGACCTGGAGGATGAAGTGTGAGCTGCTCTTCAACTGGGATATTAATCAGGAGAAATTTGTGCAAAGCTGTCTTTGGAGCCTCTTTTTTTTGGTCACCTCGACATCCTGCAGAAGCTCTTTGCACATCTGTCTCCTTTTGGAGAGGGAAGGCATGAGGGCTCATCTTCCAAGGAGAGACGAGACCACTCCATTGAGCTGAATTGAGGCGTTTGGTGGAAATCTTACTTAATCACAGTTTTGGGCATCATTTCAAACAAAATATCAATCAGTCCAGATCTGTTGGAGCTAAAGCTCAGATCTGCCAAGAAGATTTGCAGGCTTCAGAAAATGCAGTCCAAGTTTTACATATTGCACTGAAATCCAAACTTGCTACGATTTGGTCACCTCTCTCAAAACTTTGTGCAGCTCCAGCAAGACACCTTTTTCAAACACTTCATTTAAACCCTACACCATGAGAAGATGTGAACTCCCACTTTCTCCAGCTCTGCAAGTCAAAAAAACGACTGTGGCTGTTGTGTTTGGAATGGTATGTGGACTTACAGGAGGGGTTTGCAGAGGAACAGGGTTTGTTTCACTGCATGGCTGGGGGA
The DNA here is from genome assembly GCA_035041135.1 of Platyrinchus mystaceus. NCBI lineage: Eukaryota > Metazoa > Chordata > Aves > Passeriformes > Tyrannidae > Platyrinchus > Platyrinchus mystaceus. The sequence continues at coordinate 3,486,096 of JAWWLV010000024.1, read as the reverse complement.
AGAAAATACTTGTAAAGTATTCCAGTCCTGATTTAACATGTGCTGCAGTGGATAACTTAGCACTGCCAAGAGAGAAAATATAATGAGATGTGATGTAGAGCAAGATAGCATTTCCAGAAATGAAGAGCCAAGTTTCTGCTGGAGAATGCTGGTGGGCTGGGAGTCCTCCACAGGAACAAGAAGCAATGAAATAAAACTGATGTTTGCTTGAAGTGCTGTGTTTGTGCAGCGCTGAAAAGAGAATGAAGATGTGGAATAAACCCAAAGTTTAATGCAAGTGTGTCCTGTGGACTTCCCTGGCTTTTGGATTTCACCTGACCTCTCTGAGGATCTTGTGATGATGATGTGCTGGAATCCTGGTAGTCCTCTGAAGTGCTGAAAGATGTGTGTCCTCTTTGTAGAGGTTTCAGGTCCTGACTTGATAGTTAAAGTAGACATGCCTACACTGGCTTTCAATTGGTCTGAGTGGCTCCAGTGGGTTTAATTAAGTTTGTTTAGTGCAGGTACTTAATTCCCATCCTGGTTTTCTGCCTTGCTCAGATAACTTGCTAAGCAGTTTGCTTAACCATTTTACAGGAAAAGCTTAAATACAGAAAGACAGCAATAGTCAAACACCATCTCTCTGGTTTTGGCCAGATAATTATTTTACTTCTTTCTTTACTCTTCAACTAATGATGGAAAAAAGAATTATTTTACAGACTTGTTTCATTTTTTCCAATACTTGAGATTAGCCAGTAGTGGTTTGCTCTTCAAATTATGTGTTAAAGCTAAGATTTTAGTTTTAAGTATTTTTTTCAGCCATAAGTTGGGGGGGGGAAATGCCTTTGTTTGCTTAATGATGTTGGCTTTATGGATCCATAGAACATCAGTGCCTTAATTACTACAAATGGATAATAAACACTTTCCTGTATATGAGAATGGGAGACACACAGTGTGACTGTCATTAGGAACAATTGGATTTCCTCTTGATAAGTTGGTAAAAAATGTAAATACTACAAATAACCGCCTGAGGGCATGTTAGATAACTGTGCCAGAAACCAGGCAGCAAAACTGGGTTTTACAGAAATTGCTTCCTCTGTTGGAGCTGAATACAGAATAAACTGAATGCACACTCTCACATAAACTGCAGTATTTTTTAGTTTCTTTGTGAATATTTTGCATTAAGGTGTCTGGTATATGGATGTCTTGCATTCCTGGGAAGAGTTGAATACTGACAAAGGAGTTGTTAGGATCCATCTTTTTGGCAAAAACATCACTGAGCTGTCAAAACCTGATGGATTCCCTATTGATACATGGGAGATTTCCACCTTGCTGGAGTCCCAGAGCTTGGCTCTGGTTTGGGTTCTTTGCTCTGACTCTCCAGGCAGGTGCTGATGGAGCACTGGACAACCTGGTCCTGATGTCCAGAGGGACTGAAGGGCTGCTCAGCCCAGTTTTTGGCCCTGGAACAGCTCTGTGCTGCTCCTGTCCCTCCCACCACCATGGAATAACAATCCTTCTCCTGCTTGGCAGGGTGCTGAGCAGAGCTCTGGGGGATGTGGGGAAGGCAAAGGCCACTCTGGGGACGGCTGCACTTTGTTCTGTTCTTGCTTTGCATTGTGAATCTTCATTTTGTGGAAAGCTGCCATGCCATAAATTGGGAAGGAGGCAACACAAGATAAATTAGCTGTGCCATCCTTTACAGGGGAGATTTTATGATGTATTCTTCCCTGTATGGGACTCCCATCATACCTGCCTCCTAAAATGAAGAGTGGTGAATAATGGCTTGGTCAGGCAATAAATACATAATGCAATGCCACCTTTGAACCTTGTAGCTTGTGTGTAGGTCAAAGATTATATGGGTTGTAATAATGATTTATGCCTTCAGTCTCCTGATATTTTTTAGACCATCTTTGCTTGTCTGCTGGTATGACTTTAACTATTTAATTATTCTATTTTAGGAGGCCATTGTGATCCTTCTGATACTGCTACAAAGTACACATTTTTTTTCCTGAATATGAAATAACTCAAACTTCGTGTTCAATGTACTAAAACTTATTGTGCTTTTTAAGGCAAATATATTCAGAAAAATGTCAATAAATACATTCTATGCAAGTGTCTATATTTGAGATTAATAGATTGTTAAAGAGACAACTTGATTTATTATTGGTAACAGGCTTAGCAATTGTCTGTCTTTGAGCAAATAATGTAAACTTCCTAATTGTTGCAGAACAGTAATTACAGAAAGACATCTCGACAGCTTCTGTATTAATTAATCTCACACTGGTTGATTTGGTAATTTTTTAACTGATGGATGATGACTGTATCTCAAAGCTTCCAAGATTAATGTTGTTTGATGTTAGAAGTGCATCAATCAACCCTTAAGCATAACTTGACAAAATAATTTGATAGTGGCAGCTGCTTGTTTTCTCGTCTGGCTGTTGCTGTTTCTTTGCTGTACCTGAAGTCTAAGCTTACCTGGCTCTTGGCAAAGAGCTCTCTGATGTGATGAAAGCAAAGGTTGTCATTTAGTTTTACTCTCTGCTGTTTGGCTTGCAGGAACTTTGCTGCAAACGAATGGAACTTATACACAGTGCTCCAGATAATGGTGTTCACACAAAGCTCTGTTTCATTCTCACCCTCTCAGGCCAAGCTGTGAGATCTGGTGATGAGTGACTGTGTCCCATTTGCTGCTGCAAAGCAGTTCCCAACCTCCATTCAGACACTGGATGGACTGATCACCCTTCCTGGTTGCTTCCCTTGCTCTGCTGTTTGGAGTTACCTGTTCTGTGGAGCAGTGGGTGCTCTGGACTTGCCTTATTTCTCGTAGGACCACTCAGTGTGTAGTGCCGGTATTTGTCAGATCAGCTTTGTGTTCCTTGAGTCCCAAGGGCACTGCAAGTGATTTTTCTCTTGGAAGAGGTTGGCTTTGTGGTAGATATGCTCAAACAGTGATGCAGCAGCCAAGAGATCACCGCATTCTTTCTTCCCTGGTGTGCTCTGAGAGCTTTGAGGTGAAGGACTGACATGATCCTGTCCCTCCTCTTCAGTTTGAGCTCATCAGTGTGTGCATTTCCATGGGTGTGCACATGTGTGACTGTGATACATTACAGAAAACTTCAGGCTTTGCCTCAGCTGGCTTTTCTGTGGTTCTGGGTAACTTGTAGGATGGAGGATGCTGCTGGCTGTGGGAGGGATGGTGGAGAATGTGCAGCCTGGATGGCACTGAGGCACTGCCCTGGCACTGGGATGGTATCAGCACATCCTATGCCCAGTACCAATTCCACTTTTAAATCTGTCTCTAAAACACATGACCAAAAGCCATGCTCTTGTCTGTTATCACTGACATTTTAATCCACTATTAGCTCTATTAATGTATTTGTGCTTTGTGTTTCAGTTGTAATGATCTGTATAATCCCATTAACTGTCTGGGAGCTCAAGTGTTGCCCACCAGAATTGCAACAATAAGTGGTCCTGAACATATACAGTTAACAATCAAGTGTAATTGCAAGGAATACTGCTTGGAATAGATGACTCTACTCCAGCCTCAGGGCATTGTGGCAGATGCAACATAAGGTTTAATAAACTAGGTCCCTGTTGCCACTATTACTATATAAGAGTAATAATAGCAGTGAAAGTGAAAACATCCATCAAAATCTGACAAATCTGACACAGATTATACATATGCACATGCATAGGCTAAAGATGCCACTTAAATCTGATGGAACTGCTAATAAAAAAAAATCTTTAAGGGTCTTAATGAAACATCAGGTTGTGCTTATTACTCCTTTCATGTGAGGTTGTTTTTGAGGAAACAATTATTTGAGTGTTGGAAAAAAGGTGTTTGTAACTACAAAAGTAAATAGCAATATGTTGCCTGATAAATCACAGGTACAATAATTCTGGTCAGAGAGGAGCTTATAGTTAAGGCTTAAAGTTAAAACTATAAACATAGCGAGCATACACACTTATTTTTAGCACAGAGGCAGTGCCTTTTGTGTTGAGTGTTCCACCAAGAAACCCTGCTAGACAAACTACTCTTATTTCAGTTTGTGGGTGGCCTTGTTGCAGATGTGTCCTTTTTTTTTTTTTAAGAACCAGAAAAAGAACATGTGTGTGATTATAATGAGTTTGTGTGGGGGTATTTAAAAAAAAAAAAGTTCCAAAACAAATACTGAAGAGGACATTCCTTTGAGCTGATCTGGCTGTTGCTGCTGGTAGTCCCATGAGGATCCCATTCAGGGGGCTTATGTCTCTTTTTGGAGCTGGCAATGTTATCTACAGGATACAGTTCTTGTGATTTAGGCAGGTGGCAGCTTTGACAGCAGCCTGATGGGCCTTGTCATCCTCCTTCCTCTTCTTGAATGAAGTGTTCTGAGATCCATTGGTGAAAACAAGTGTGAGTGGGTGGGGGAAAACTGTTCACATAATTTTATGGCAGTGTCCTGGTTAAGTAAGAACAAGGGCAAGCTGCATGTTAGATGTGAACTTAAAACAGTAGTGTAAATTAAAAAAAACCCAACCAAACAAACCACTTTTGTGGTTCAACTGTGTATTTGTAGCCATTCTCCATCTGTGTTTGTTCTTCACTCACACTGCACACCCAGCTTCAGAGTTCAGCTTCCAGATCAGTGCTTCTGCCTTAAATTTTGAAACTTAAGGTGAAATGTAGACCCTGTGAACTGCTCCTGTGTTGTGTGCCCTCCCCAGGGCTGGAAGCAGATGCCTGTAGCTGTAGATCTGAACCTCTCAGGTACCTGTTGTGCTGCCAGCTTTGCACTCTGCAAGGCTTTTCTCTGTGCTTGGCACCTGTGTGTCAGATATCACTGCTCACTGGGCCAGCAGCTGCCTTGGATGCTCTGGGACTGGGCAGGAAGGGATGCACTATCCCAACAGGCAGAGTCTCAGATCCCACCAGAAATCCCGTTATCCCTGTTTTGTGGTTTGGGTGATGTAATTTTTCTCATGTCATCAAACACAGTCTGCATGTTTGTTCAGGGACTTCCTCTGATGTGATCCATCAGCTCAGAGCAAAGCAAGCACAGGCTCTTCCTACCTTCCTGCTGATGGCAGTGGGAGATCTGAGGACTCTGGGTACCAATGTGCCTCTGCCTCACCAAAGCTGGCGGAAGCCGAGATTGATTTGCACAGTTGGGCTTTCTTTGGAGCCTCTTGCAGAAAAAATGTGCTTCATTTTCAAGCAAACATCCTATGTGCATTCGAATTCAAGTGCTAACAATCCTGTAAACCTGTTGCAGGTGTTTGAATTTGGCACCTGCTCCAGTGGAGTTAGTAATACAAGTCAGAGAAAACCTAGCCATGGGGCTTGCTTAATATTACCTTAGAGACTGGGTTAGTTCCTTTGGAAATGTATGTTAATGAGAAAGCTATTCAATAAACTTCCACTTTTCTACTGCATAAAGTGTGTGACTATTGGAGCATTTAGTTTTTGACCTCCCAAATGAATACCTTGCAGTATATTAATGTTGTACATCCCTTTGGGGAGACTTAAGCAGGGAGAGAGACCCTCTGAAATTAGTTTCTGGATGCAACTGTTCAGCCTTCCAAGGCTCCTGCTCTGGGAGAGTTTGGAAGCCTGGGTTTGTCTTTGAGCCTCTTCTCGTGCTCACTGAGCATGAGGAGCTATGTGGAAATGTTTATTAATTGTTATTACTGTCGAAATAAATTATGACAGCACCTGAACTGCACAAAGGCGCTTCCCAGTTCAGGACTGTGATGTATAGGCCATGGGAGAGATCGTGTTTGTGGAAGTCAATATTCTTTGTGTGTTCTTTGTGTATCTTATTAGACATATTTGTGGCCAATGACCAATAAAAACAGCACTGGATTTTGCTTCCCCCCCGCCAAATGTGTGATATATTCAGGTTCCAAAGAGGAGGGGTTTGTTTATATTGTATTGCTGTGCTGCAAGAGCTAATATATTAAACATTTTCCCAAAGGATATCAGTGGTCTTTAATTAACTTTTTTCCCATAGGCCTATAACACAGCATTATACAATATTTGGTCAGTACCCTGCTCTCCTACTCCTGGGTAGGACTTATTGGCTCTCATTTCCTGGGGGAGCATTATGAGTGCAGACAGGAAGAATGCATCAAATGAAAAGTTAATTGTGTTTAAGCTGTGGGTGAGAGGGAAACAGGATTGAGACTTGCATTCTATTGTGCCTCTATAATAAGAAAAGCTAAATATACAGTTTCCGAAGAAAGCAGAGGAAAATTACCTCAATCACAGAAAAGGCAAAACACAAAACATGCAAGTTGCCACAGGAAACTTCCTACTTCAGTTTGAGAGCTGGTTGCAGGGTGGTGGGGGTAAGAACTCACCAGCATTCATAGGGATCACTTCCTGAGGAAGGACAAAATCCTGTCTGCTTCCCAAAGCTGCTCTGATTTGTGCTGTTATCTGAATTCCACAAAAGCGAGGGGTGGAATGGAGGAACTCTGCCCTTCCCAGATCCATCCTAACCCATTACAAATGCAGTGGATTTGATGTCAGGCTGAGGGCAGGGTCATGCCCACGTCCTGGCTGGCAGGGGATTGTTTAGGGAGAAGCCAAATGGGGCACATCTGAGATGGGATTGTGAGGCTCTTCAGGCAGCTCTGAGTGCTCCAGCTCCAGCTTCCTCATGCAAAATCTGTTCTGTGCAAGGACATCAGTTCCCAAGGGGGTGATAACATGAGAAATAGCAGCTGTTTCAGAGCAGGATTTCCAATATCCTCCTCATTGGAGATGTCCCTATTGCTTATAAGACATTTTTATTGGAAAAGCTCCAACTGTCATCAGCAATTTACCCAGGAAAGGTCTGTTATTTTCTACTCTAATCTGGTTAATGGGGCTTTGTGGAAGCGGGTCTTTGGATGTCTGTTTGATCACTGCTTTCAGTGAGAGAGTTCTAGATTTTCATCTTTGAGTTTAAGGTTTCTGTATGAACTAAAATTAGGTTAAAATTACTTGATCAAAGAGGTGTGTGGCTTCTGATTTAGTTCTGTGCCTTCTACTGGAATACTTGAAATCTTACCTTGCACTGGAATTTTAGGATAGCTTTAATCCAGGTTTCTTTGATGTTTGAACAAGTTTCACTCAAAAAAATCATAAACCAGAGAGATTATGGCTTGCCTGTGATATTTGTAACTTTAGTGAAAATGGGTTATGTTTGTCTAGAATTTGTCACAAACTTTGGCCATATTTCAGACTTGAAGGGTAGAGTCCAACTCCAGAGACAGAGCTTTGTTAACTTGCAGTGAATGGAGCATTGAAGAAGGTGGGAAAGACAGGCAAAAATGCTGCTGTGTGATAATTCACCTGGAATTTGAATATTGCCACAGTCTGCGGAGTGCACAGACCAACATTCATTGAGTGAGAGCAGCTCAAGGCCCTTCCCAGCACAGAGCACGTGTGTCCCTGTAAATCAAAATTAACTGGTGTGCTGGGATCTCATGTGCCAACTGCACATGGCAGGCGACATCACCACTGTGCCTTTATTACTTGGATGGCTGTAACCTCTAGAGAGCTTAATTGAGGTTTCATTGCACTGTTCATACACTTAATTAAAAAAATCAGTTCATTCTACTGTCCCCACTCTGCAAATACCTGCATGTTCTTACCTTCATTAATGAGTGATTTTGCTGGAAATAGTGAGGCTTTCATAAAATAAAATCTCAATCTAATCATGAACCGAGCAGATTGAATACTCAGTGAATGCCACAGTGTTGCTGCTGTAAGGCCAATACCAAGGATGCTCTTTAAGCAAGGCAGGTTATTAGTAAACATGTGCTCAGCTGTTACTGTGTGACAGAACTTGTCACAGCAGAACCAGAGGAGTTATGCCTTGTGCTCCATTTGTATCCAGGAATACCAGTCAGTCACTTTGGATTTTCCTATCAACGTGATGTGACAGGCTGTGACTGACACTGGGTGATGCAGTGAAAGAGATCATTGCCCAGAAATCTTGATTGGCAACCCAGGTAAATAAAAGTGGTTTTCTGAGAGTAGCCTGATGGAAGGATCTTAAAATAAAAAAGAAGGGGGTGGGGGATAGTAAAGAAGGAGTATTTAACTATTTAATATACTGGAATTCCCTCATGCCTGCTTTTTTTTTTTTATTTTTTTTTTTAAGAATGTGTGGATTAAGCACTGCAATGCACTGCAGCTTCTCTTTCCTCCAAGACAACAGTTTCATTCAGAATGCAGGCACACAGATGTTGCTGTGCCTGCCTTCAGCTGTTATGTCCTTAATACCAAACAAGATGATTGGATGAGGCATCCGGGCTGTTTGTACAGAACACATTTAAATTAATTTAGAAATGGTGGTTTTCACAGAAATGGACAAAGTTAATAGTTTTCTCGGATGTTTGTGGTGTGATAGGCTTTTCTCTGCAGTTGGGCATTATGCAAACTGCCATCTTAAACAATTTCTTTGCATGTTGTCTTTCCCTGTAGCCTAAACAGGAACATAAAATTGCTGCTGCACTTCTAATCTTGGTGATAGCACATTATAAAAAACATCTTCTGATCTCAGACTTCATTAACTGTGATTAAAACAACTGCAGTGATGTGATGAGGTGCTATAAAGGGGTGTATTTAACCACCTTCTCAACTTTTAGCTCTTCTAACAGGACACTGTTAGATCAAGTTCAGTATAACTCAAATATGCAGTTTCAGGTAGAATGAGATAAAGATGATCACAGCTTACATTCACTTATGGAGAGACCTTGTAAGACATCATAGGAATCTTTATTTGAACTTTGAACAGGATTATTTTCTTGTGTAGATAAAGGAGTTGCATTTGAGATGAGTTCAGCTCTACATGGATGATGGGGGAATAAACCCATACATTGATTTGTGATGGTTTGGAACTCATGACATTGATTCAGTGTCTGGCCTTAGTTCTTACTGGGAAATGAAGTATGAATATACATGTTCAGTAGCAACTAGGCCTGTACCTTTCTACCAGTTGGATGTCATGAGTGCCATAGAAACTATCCCTGAAAGGTAGTTTAGACTGTCATGTCACTGTACCAGGCTGTGTAGAAAACACTCAGCGATATCAGAGCTGGGACATCACTTGGTTTAGCTGTGTGTGATGGATGTATCTGTGAAGTAATGATTACTTCAAGAAAGAAAGAAAGAAAATTTTGTACATGTGCTTAAAGAGGAGTGAAACCAGTTGCTTTGGTATCAGTGGTAGCAGTGGGGTGAATTCAGAGGGCATTTTGGCGCTGCAGAAACCACCTGAGCCTCAAGTAGGTTCTTTGTTATGAATCTTGTGCCGAGTTCCACGGGCTCCTTTGCTGTTCACCAGGGCAAACCCACCTGTCAGCAAGGCAGCTTTGTTGACTAGTGCTTTGCAGAGTTTGCCAGTGGCCAACCTGAAAATCCTGATGTAATTATTATGTTCTCTTCCTTACTGGAGATTTACAGCCCTCGTGCGAGACAACACCCGGGTCTTTGGAGAAGGGTTTTGATGCCAAGTGTCAGCTCTGCTCAGATCCATTACAAGATTCATGCTGTGGTGCAAATGGTACTTGAAGTCTCCTGCTACATGTGTGCCTGTCTGGAGCTGAATTTCCCTCTGGAGACTGGCAGTCCTTTTGCTGCTCTCGTGATGCAGCTCCTTCCATCTGTCACTGGTGCTTCAGCACTCAAGTGCCACATCTGAAACAACAAAAGCCTGGATCAGGACCAGCTTGGAACTCGTCAGAACTGAGCTCCAAAGTCAGGACCTGCCTGATAATAATGGTAGTTGGGGAGAAAGGGTCTGTCCTTTGCCAGGAGCCTGTGAGTGCCAAACTTAACTTGGTTAAACAGTGCTCTGAAGGCAGCAGCGCTGTTATCAGTGCATAAAGGAGTTTGTATGTGAGTCTATATGTGGATTTCAAGAGATTTTGAAACTCAAGGAGAATTTAAACCATCTGAATCTTTCATTATCTCAGCTCTGGTAAAATATGAAGTGTTTTTTGCTGTGGCACAGTGGTATTTTATTATAATTTATTTTTCAGTAGACCTCAAGAAGCAGAGGAATTACTTTCCAGCAGTCTAATTTATAGTCTAATATTTATATAGGACTGATTCACAAGTAATTAGGTATCTGTGCTATATCCTTTTAAAGAGCAATAACTTAAGTCTAAAGAAAATGCTGTGGGTTTTCACCCATTCCAAAGCCTAAAAGGGTTTGTTTTTTCTGAGTAAACAATGGATGACACTTATTTCCCTGCATGTAAAACGACAAAAAATCTTCTGGTTTGGGATACAGAACAACATACATTCACTTTTTTAATGTCCAGCAGCCACATCCCACTGCAGTATTGATGTTCTCAATGCTGACTGGATGATTTGGTGCCTCTCTTTGAGAAGTCAAACTCTCTAGAAGAACTTCTCCTGGGCAGGTGGCACCGTGACATTGCCAAGAGCTCTGCTGGCAGAGGCAGATGAAGATGGGATGTATCAGGATGGTCTCCAGAGGCAAAGGACACCAACATCATGATGTCACTTCCCAAAGGGTCTTTTGTTATTGTAAGGACGTTTTCTTGGCCAGAGTATTAGATAGACACCAGATTTTTTTTGTTTTATCAGCCTTGTCTGATACTAGTGCAATTGCTGGCTAAGTGCTGTATTTTGGAATGGAGACTTCCAGAAGAAGGGCAGGAATTTACAGCCAAAATTGCAATGGCTCTTTTCCAATGAAGTTTGAACTGTTTGGGGTTTTTTTTCCAAAGATTCGTAAATACAGTAATTTGGGTTCTTCTATAGGGAGGCTGTGATAGATCTCTTTTGTTTTGGAAAGTCAGTGAATGGAATTACTGGGAATTTGGGCAGGATTGTGTGCTGTGTCTCCTCCTCTTAATAGCAGTAAGGTAAAGTAGGAATGACTTAAAAAATTAATTTGGACTTTCAAAAATTTACCAGAATTGGGAAAAGGCTGAGAATGAGATTCCAGAATGTTGAGTGTGCATTAAGGGCAACTTGGATACCAAGCCAGCATCAAGGTCTGCTTAATGTTTAAAAATTTCGCCAAGCAGCAATGAGTTTTAAGCTTGTGAAAAAGTGTGAGTTTACAGGAAAGTAACAATTTCATAGCTGAGCACAGTTATTTCTGTTAAGGGATATCTAACCACGGGGAGCTGTTTGGGGGATATTGGATAATTGTGGGTGTTCTGAGTGTTAATATTTGTCTTTATGTACATTTGGATGCTTTAATGTTGTTAACTTTTTATAGGGCCCTGTTTTAAAGGAGTGTGTGTGTATAATTACCTAGCCCTGTAGCCTGTATGGAATTCTGTAATCCAAACTGGGCACAGCTGCTGTCCTAAAAATTTCAGCTCCACCTCGAGCACTGGAACTGTTTGAACATCATTAGACAAATAAACTAATAAACTGTTGGCTTTTAAGAGTTGTCTGAAGAGGTTGCAGATTTTTGTGGAAACACATATTAGAAATAGAAAACCCATGTAGTTGTTGCAAGCTAGAGTGAACTGGTGTGTGAATAGTTGATTTTTCCCCCCCACACTTGCTTAAAATTACGTAATTGCTACACTTGGCTGTGAATTGCCAGAGCAAGTAATATTCTGCATCCAGTTGGAACTATAACAATATAAAATGTACTACAGAATACCCACTTGAATTATTGTAATGGTTTGGAAACCTGTGGAGAACATCACACACCGTTCTGTGCAATCATGTGCCTGGCAAATCTGACACAGGCAGTCAGTCCTGGGGTTCTGGAGCATCTCCTGCTCCTTGGGAAGGGATGTGTGTCCCTGGGAGGGGCTTTGAGCTTGTTGTGAGGGAGCTGGAATGTGAAATTCCCAGTTATCCGTGAAGCTGCCTGTTGGGAAATGAAGAGAACCTTGTGCTTTCACTGCTCCTGTAAAGGTTGCAATGAATAGGAAAGAATTGCTTTGCATCTGTACTCTGAGGTTTTTAAACAACACATGGTGTGATTTTGGGCTTGCAGTGTTGGAGGAGTGAGACTGGAAGACAGGTGTTAATAGGCCCTTGCCCAGCAATTATAACATTTGCTTATTAAGTGAAAGATCTCACTCAGGTCCTGCTCCAATTAATATTTGATTTGAGTTTTTAGAAAGCAGGGCTGAGGACAGAGTAACCCTGCAGTGTTTGAGTGGGACAGAAGGGAACAGTCATTCAGCTGGAGGTTGACATCTGAAGTGTTTGACATCTGAAGTCAGTCTCTCTGCACTGATGAAAATACTTCTCACACACTTGCATCAGAAGTTTTATCCCATTTCTGGGAAGACTTGTACCACTGAAATCATTAGGCTTTCAGGAGAAAGGTCTCAGTCAAACTGTGCTTCTCTGGCCAAAAACAAGAAGCCATTTAGTTGGAAAGCTCTTATCTGAGTCTGCAATGAAAACAATAGTGATGTTGCTAAGAACTTTTAATAATCTGAAACATATTTTTTTTCCATTTAGAGGCTTTTCCAGCTTTAATTTAATGGTTATTAAATAGATTTTTACCTACAATTTCTTTTTTGCATGTGGATGGTGTTATTCCTGCTTTTAAAGAGCATTTGTGTTTGATTCTTTTAGACCTTTTACCTACAAAATCCTAGGTGTGGAAGGGTATCCAAGAGGAGTAGAATGTAGTGTGATGCAAAATAAGGAGTGATGCACTCTGGAGTTTCTTTCTAGAGATATTCCTCTTAATGTCCTACAGAGCTTTCTTTACCTGCACAAGCCAATGTAATTAAGCAGCTCATTGTTGCATTTCTTACATAATCATCTGACTCTACAGTGACTTCAGAGCTCTGATAACCTACTGGCTTAACTTAATCATTGAGGATTCTTTCTGAAATGAAAAATACTGTTGTGCTCCTGCAAAAACTTTTCAGGAAAGCTTGGAAGATATCTCACAACTGTATTGACTCTGTGTGTTATTTTGGCTGTGATTGCTGCACCAGGATTGGTATCAGGATTTCCATGGATGACTTCATTGTTGACAGTCCCTCATAAGGCACAAAGTATGTGCCACATAATTCTGGCCAGGGTCACAGTGAGAACCCTTCTGGTTGTGTGTATGAGGCTTAGTGGGCTGAACTGAATGGTGATATTTATCAAGGGTTATGGTGTTGGCAGTACACAAGAGGCTGATTTCTCTAAACAGGTCTGTAACTGGGGCTTCATACTGGGCACCTGCATCCCATTCCATTTCTGGCACTGCAGGAAATGCAAGGTGACTCTGTGTGATCTCAACAGGAGAACTGAGGGCTTATGTCCTCTGCAGGATTGTTTTGTCCTATGAATCAAATTCTGTGGGATCATGGGTTGTGCAATGGAATTCTTCAATTTGTGGCATCTGTGTTCTAACATTTATGATGCTCTAGACCCGGACATAAGATGTTGTAGGAAGATTCAAACGTTGGAACTGCACATGCAGAAGGTCACAGTGGCAGTTGGGAGGATGAGAAGAGTGGCTCTGTAGTTCTGTTTCTGTGTCAACATTTCCACTCAGTTCTCTCCCACTTTTTTTTCTGGGTTGTTTGCCAAAGGTGCTGCCAAAGAGAGCAGAGTCACTGAGATGGGCAGTGCAGCCCTTTGTGAGGAGAATGTGCAGAGTGAGGTGTGTCCACCTGCCCATCAGCAGCCCCTGCCTGTGGTGTGTGTTTTACTGCTTTCACAGCTCCCCAGGGTCTTGGATACCAGTCAGACTTCTCTGAACAATCAATGTACTTTGAGACATAACATCACAGCACTTGTCCTCCATTAGCTGTGGATTTCTCTTGTACTGAGATACTTGGCTGGCCTATAACTCAATTTTCTTGATGGTTCAATTGATTTTTTTTCTTTCTTTTTTTTAGGGGCTTGTATAGACCTCTTTTGTGCCAGTTCAGAGGTCTGTGAGTATTTACTTGTTTACATCTTTGTCATTGTCTTTGAATGTCTCACTTCTTACCCTTTTGCTCCTTGATAGCCTTTACAGGCCCTACATTTTTGCAGAGACAGCCACAAAAATGTGATTTCTGCTGTTATCTTTTCATCACTGATTGGTATATGAAAGTTTAAAAAATAAGCATTGAACAGCAGCATTTTTAGCACAGATTGCACGTGCTACCCACAGCCTCTCTGCTCCAGGGGGGATAATGGTGAGGCCTTAATGGAATGTCTCAATTGGAGTTGTTGTGAAGACCAGAAAGGATTGTTATCTTAGCATGACTTCCTGTGCAACACACCAATGGATCCTTGCCCATCAATCTCTGCACTAAGCCAATAACTTGTCTTTGGGCTCTGACATACCTTTTTAGAAAAAAACACCCAGCCCTAAATTTCAGACTGCCAGGGAAAGAGCAATTACTTCATTCTTAGGTACATTATTTTCCCTTTTATAAGCTTAAGATTCACACAGCTCAGCCAGACAGTCATAGTCTGATGCCACCTCTGGGGGGACTCAGGAAGGCTCTGATGTGACATGAGTGACATCA
>JAWWLV010000024.1:3440412-3471560 GCA_035041135.1 Platyrinchus mystaceus | reverse complement strand
CTGTGCAACACACCAATGGATCCTTGCCCATCAATCTCTGCACTAAGCCAATAACTTGTCTTTGGGCTCTGACATACATACCTTTTTAGAAAAACCACCCAACCTTAAATTTTAGGGCTCAGCCAGACAGTCATAGTCTGATGCCACCTCTGGGGGGACTCAGGAAGGCTCTGATGTGACATGAGTGACATCAAAGTATTTGTACAGTTAGTATGTGACCTTGTCCAAGGCACAGCAAACTGGCTGAAGTAAATCAAAACATGAGTCGTGGTTCTCTTTCACAGGCATTGTCTAGTCTGCATCTTTGTGAGATGTTTCAGCTCGTGTTTGAAGTGCAAGCTGTTAAGGCTCATGGTGGCACCTGACTTTGCAAACATCTGTTCCACAGAAAAGAGTACAGCAAGTTCTGTGATTGCTGGTCTGGGAAGGGCAGTGCCTTGGGCAAATGCAGAGCAGCAAAAATGTGTGGTGAGAATTACAGCTTTCTGGAAAACATGAAAATGCATTTGTGTGTTATCCAAAAGAGCGCATTTCTGTAGGGAAAAATGTGGCTCCCTTCAGTCTGTACTGGAATTCTTCTAAAATGGTTGATCACATGTGGAAAAAATGGTGGTACTAATATAGATAACTGAGCACCAAAGCAGTTGTGTGATGTGGTTGCTTGAGGGTTTCAGATTAATGTTGAAGTTTTTCCAAATAATATGCTATAGATTGGCTGGAAGATCTTTGGAATGGACTAACACATGACAACAGCAGTCCTATTGGTCTTTGGTGATGTGAATGTAAAGCCTCAATATAGCCATGGAGGTATAAAATGTCCATATATAATATCTTGTGTTTAAAGAAAAGCAATGCACGTGTGATTCCAGCACAGATAGACCATGTAAGCAGTGATATATTTTTCATTCCTTCTACATTATCTTTGTGACTCTGCTGTATGAGATGTACATGAATAATATATCTGAAGACTGCAGAAGACACAGCACTTCTTGATAGAGAATTACACAGGAATTTTCCTTTGTCTGTCTTGGATAATATATAATTTAACCATTCAGTTGATGCATGAACTTAAGGTGAGCAGGATTTGTTGAGAAGGTTGAAATTCAAGAGCAATGACTTCCACGCCCCCACCCAGCCTCTAGACAATGGTCCATGAGTATTGAAACAGAAATATCACTACACAAACACTGCACACTTTTAATTTTCCTCTGTCTGTTAGTGGCAGCTGATGGAGAGAGTATCAGCCTCAATGGATTCTTGCCTGACCCTCTGTGGTCATTCTTATGTAAAACTGATAACCTTCTGTTCTTTCTAAATTGAACTTTTGGAAGGTCCTCCCTCAATGACAAAGTGAGACCTTGGGCAGCTGAAGGGGAAGGTTTAGAGGCAGAGGTGGATTCAGAAGTCGGGTTACGTGAAGCTGAGTGTTGCAGAAACCTCTGTGATGGGCAAACAGCAGAGAACTGGAGTGGTGCTAACAAGCCATGAGGGTCTTTGCCAACATCACTCTGGCTGGGAGCTGGATTATACAGAATAAACTGATGCCAGTCATACAGAACATGGGAAAGGCAAAAGCCAAGTGACTGATCTGGTTGTCGTGCTAAGTGGGCTGCCTCTGGTTTAGGCAACGAGCATCTTGTGAAGAATTAGTGTAGCTGGACAGTGCTCCCTGTGTGAATTTGGCTGGAGGATGATGGGTTTTGGCACAGATGGAGTGACAGTGCCATGAGCCAGGTGTGCTGAGCTGTCCATCTGCAGGACTCTGATTCCTGCCAGACAGTTGACTTGGAGGAGGGTCATCAAAGCTGTGCCTCCACTTACTGCCTCTCATCTCCCCCATCTGCTCTGAAGTGGGTTCTCTGCATGAATTTCATACCTGGTTGCAAGTTGTGCTTGGTGGTGCTTCAAATGTTGGGGACCATTTGCTCAGCAAATTATCCCCCCCCTTTTTTTTTTCCTGTGTGCTAAAAAAGTGCAACTATTTCAGGTGTATTGTTTGCAAGTCCCTCCAGCAGATGCACCTAATGTTTTAATGACAAGCAAATGCTGAAAAGCATGCTGGGGTGGGAAGGAATGCACAAAAAATGTGCTTTGAAAGTTCTGAATTGAGTAGAAGTGAAAAACTGAAGTACCTCAGCAATACACGATGTAGAAGCAAAGAACAAACAAGTTAAATGCTTTATGTAATGACAGAGCTTTACGTGATGGGATGAGGCTCCTTTCAGATAATTATATATTTATTTATCTTCTTTTCCCTCCTGTCTAAAGCCACTGTAAAGGAATGTTGCAACACAAGCTGGTTGAGCTTCTTTAGGTTATTTCTCCTGGTACCTCAGAAATCCACTTCTTTGCTCCAAGGTCTAGTCTTGATTCTGTACTTCTTGAATCACTAATTAAAATTAAGTGGTCCTCGTGTATGCAAAATGTAATAAAACAAATACAGCATCTCTTTGAGTTACTTTGTTTAAATGTATTACAGGTAACTTCAGTATTGTTTAGATCATGCAGTTGGAAGTGTTTAAATGGTCTAATATCCTTTTATGCTACTGCACAATTTAAATGAGAAGCAAAGCCTGGGATATTTCTCCTCTGTTTTTATTACTTTACTTGTACCTTTATGCTCCTAGAAAGTGATGGAAATGAATGCTGTACAGGGCAATGTTTAATTCAAGAAAACCTTCTCTATCAGTCTTTGTGAAAGCTGCTTAAAAACATTTCTGTCAGGATTAGAGCTTGCAGTTTGTGGCTTGTTTACTTTTACAGCCCTTTATGTCAAGTTGTAATCATACTTTCATCTAGTATTTTATCTATTTTTGGTTCTCCTGACTCAAAAATAAACCCTAACAAAATAAGTAGTTACTCTTGTTACTCAAAATATTCCTTGCAGTTGTAACCAGACTTGTTTCATAAAGTTTTTTTTCTGGAGGGAGTGAGAAAGGAGTGATGACTTTTTTTTTTTTTAAAAAAAAAAAAAGCTTGCTAACTTTTTTTTGAGGGAATAATTTGATTTTGCAAAATGATCATGATTCCAAAGAGATGCCTCTTGCTGAACGTGCAGCAGCCAGTGACTGATCAGCAAAATTCAGCAGGGCTGTTTAATGAAGGATGAAGACAATACGAGTGCAAATCCAGGGAACAGTTGCTTTTTCACAGTTGGTAGGCTGTGTTGCAGGTGCATTTTCTTAATGAAGGTTAATTTGTCTCATATTTTAACCTGACAATACTTGGCATTGTTAGTATATGAGCTTCCTTAAAGAGGTAAAGTGAAGGTTTTCTAATGTAGGATTGGGTGTTTGATTTCAAGTGATCTCTAAGTGCTGAATATTAACTGGAGTTATTCAGAAAAGTCTCATTACTAGATTTTTATGAAAGAAAGGGCATTTTGATTATTTTGAAAAATTGGAGCAAGGCCAAATTCAGCTCTTTTCCTTGGATATAAATACTGAGAGACTGAGATGAGATGGAATAGATTTACTGAGGGAGAGCCAGAACCAAAAGCAGGCTTGAGAATCACAAGTAATAAAAAGGGCTTGTGGTACTGTTCCTCTTCAGCACATGCTCTTTAATACTAAACCCCATTGTCCAGTAGAGGAAAACATGAGCTTGGCTCTCAGAGTCCCTGCAACTTTTCCAACTGAGCAAGAGGGAGGTCATCAGTTCTTTAAATGGGAATGTTGGAAATGAAGGCCCTACAGCCCCTCCCTGAGGAAGAAGGTGTCAGACTGGCTCAGGCTGTGTGGATGGGCAAAGCAAGACTTCCAGACTTGCTCAGTTGCTCCTGCTGCTGCCAAACAAGATGCACTTGCAGGAAGAAATACCCTGTGCTGCTGGGTAACCTACTGTCACATTAAACCCAGAGACTGGCCTGGCTCAGGTTTGCCAAGATGAAGTTTACTGTGCAACTTTAAAGGAAAAGAAAAAAATACCCTGGGCAGAGGCAAAAGAAAAAAAGCTTTTCTGCAGTTGCTTATTAAGCATCATGTGTAAATTATCCATTGTTATCCTACTGTACCTCATAGCCTTTTAAATCTCTCATGCCTCTTGTATCGACTTGTTTTTGTCCAATATGAGCTCTCATGAATGCTGGATGCTGAAGGACTGGCTCAGAAATCAATTCCAGCCTTCTGAAATATTACCTCGATGCCAGTGACTCCTGCTTGAGGGAATCTAGCTCAATATCCTATCTTACACTCATATAGATGACTTCTTTAGCTTTCCTATTTCTGGAACATGCAAAGGGATATTTCTACTATTGTAAAGTAAATAACACCAAAAATCAATGTGTGAAAAGGGGCTGTGATATCTCTGGCAATGGGCAAAGGAATTTAGAGGGTTTTTTTCCCCCCTTCCCTTGAGATGTGATCCCAGGGGATAATAACTGAGAGCACTATTGCTGTGATATTTATACAATAAACCAACTACTTTAGTTTGGTCCTTAATAGATACTTATGGAAGAAAAAGCAGCATAATCTGTCTGAGATTGAGGGTCTTGGTGAGGAGGCAGAAAAAAAATCAGTGGAGATCTGTTAAACTGTTTCTCACACTTTAGGCACAGCCCTTCTGGTTTAGGTTGGTGCATCCACTTCCATTTTCATGCTACTACACTTGCTATAAAGTTATTTCTGTGGATATTTGTCCAGAGTTGTACTTAATTCACCTGACAGATTTTTTTTTTTTTCTGACTTACTCAGAGACATTCTTGCCAATGATCCCTCACTTATATTGAGAGACTGGTTTGAGCATTATTTTGGCACTTGTGGCTTCATCTACATATTAAATATGTGTTCCATCAGTGGGAGTTACAGTTAGCCCTACGTGAGGAATCACATGGAGAAGATGATGGATCTGCTCATGTTTAAATTAACAACCCAAGTCCTCAGTTATGCAGAAAGAACCAAGGCAGTTCCTTGGCAGAGTCAGGGCTTGGATGAAAACTGAGGATAAAGGGATTTTTGATCAATTGCAGGGATTAAAACAAAGGAAGCAGTTTAATAGGGTGGGATTTTAGAAGCATGAATTTCTTTGAAAAACAGAGGCTCTGAAATACCCACAATTTCAGAGCCAGAGTTTCTCTCCCTCCTCAAAGACTCTGTTCCTGCAGCGTCCCAACAGCCTGTGAGGCCCTAAGTTGAAGACTTAAAATTATTTGAGATAGTGAGGTATGAAGATAACTTGCTTTGCAACAGGAATTATTGATCAATCCAAATTTAACTTCAAAACACAATAAAGCAGAACAGCCACAAAGCAGCAACATTTGTAATGAGTTAAGGACAGTGAGTGCTTGTGGCTGTGACTGCGACTGCAGCTCTGAGGTTCAAGATACCACTGGAGAGATGAGTGTTGTCAGTGCTGTGGGTTGGAGGGGATGCAGGGACTGGTGGTGACAATCCCAGAAGCCAAAGGGTGGGCTCAGAGGGGCACAGGGCTGACAGCAGCACGACTAGAGAGATGCACATGGTGTTTTCATGAGGAATCAGCAGCTTTGCAGAAGCTGGTTTTGTACTCCCAAGTGCTGTGAGAGGTTAATTTATTTCTGTCTAGTCAGGGGAATGATGGGCACAAATCTCACCTCTGACTGGAACCGAATAAAATCATTACTCCCCTACAGCATCTGGGGTGCTGACAATACTTTCAAGAGGCATATCCATCAGGAGTGTAGCTCTAAAAACAGACTAGGATGAGGTCCTGCTCAGAATGGTACTGGAATTCTGAATGGAATACAAATACTATGCTCCTGGTTTTAAATAATTGTGTAATAATTTGGGTGATTCTTTAGGTACTCAGTTTCACCTGGCTTTGAGAAAAGAGGTTTGTCTCATAGCCTGTGAGATGCATCTCTTTCACTTTTCAGATGTTCACTTTGACATATCATACCAATGTTCTCAAAAAATGTGCTCTTATTGCATCATATTTTATGGGCATATATAATAGCTGATGATTCAGGTACTACACATAATCTTAATGTTTCATGTAATGCATTTTTAAGCTACAAACTTGCTTTTTACTTTGATTAAATTTCTGATAAACCTGCTGGTGAATAGTGATTAATTTTTTTTTTTAGTAGTAAGTTTCCAGAGCTTATTTGAGGTGTGATTAATAGCACACGTTCCACACTAGACTGCCCTACTGCTGATAATCTTGCTTATTTTGATTAAATGTGGAGTCAAGATTTCTCATTAAGCAAAGTTCTGTCTCTTTGAATTACAACCTGCTTAGCTGCTTTCCTTACCCCTTTGTAGGAAGCTCAGATGTGCTTAGTAAACAGTGAGGGTGTTATCTGTAATCAGACACCTGTCTGATTCGCCCCTTTACAACTGTCAATTCTCATGGTTCCATCCCTTAGACAGAAAGCTCTAATGCTTTCATTAACCCTTTTCGGGAAGGTGGTATGACAGCAGATTAAAATAATGAGCTTTGGAAGTTTTCACAAGCATAAAACCACAGAAGAAATCATGCACTTGCACACGTAAGTTATTGTCAGAAATTAAGTTTAACATGGTGGGTGCTTTAATATTTAATTAGGTTGTCATAGTCAACTGGATCAGGCCTGTATTAGCCTGAGTATTTTTATCAAAATTTCTTCTTAAGGAGATGCAGCATGTGATATTAACCCAACTGTTCTTATTTTTGGAGGCAGAGGCTTTTATATACACAAATATAGGGTGATTGCTCCTGCAAGTAGAATGGTTCTGCAACACTTTATTTCCAGGGCTGTGGATCAGAGTATACGAGGTACTCAACAACTAATGCTCCTGTTTGAGTTGAAGGGCTCAGTGCTGGGTTTGGTTGTTCTAAAAGTGATATTTGAACTTAAAATGACTGTTTGTTTTTTTTAACCGAAAGATGTTTTGAATCACTCTGGGCTGAGAGAGTTGAGGTTGTTCAGCTTGGAAAAGAAGAGGATCCAGGGAAATCTTAGAGCCCCTTCCATTACCTCAGGGGAGCTTACAGGAAGGGACTTTTCACAGGGACATGCAGTGATAGCATGGGGGGTAATGGATTTAAACTGAGAGAGGAGGTTTAGATTAGATATTGGGAAGAAATTCTTGGCTAGAAGGGTAGGGAGGCCCTGGCACGGGTTGCCCAGAGAAGCTGTGGCTGCCTCGTTCCCCTGGAAGTGTCCAAGGCCAGGTTGGACAGGGCTTGGAGCAGCCTGGGCTAGTGGAAAGTGTGGCTAGGGGGGTGGAACGAGGTCACTTCCAGCCCAAACCATTCCATGATTCTGTGAGTTATTGGGAAGCCGAGACTCCTTTTACTTGGGCGTATCCAGCATGGCACACAATGGGGGTTGATGTTTTGATGGGGAATTCCCCATCAGCTCTTCTCAGGGTGGTGGCAGCTCTGCCTGAGCCTGGCTACTGTAGTGTGCCTCTTGTTTGCCAGTTGAATTTATACAAACCTGAAGAGTATTCTGGTCGAAGCCTTTCGGAGTGTGATTGCTCTGCACTTTCATCCACTGTTACACGGCTCCCCCTCATGGGACTGCAGAGGGCAAGACTAAGATTGTAAAACTCCTGGATGACAAAACATAAAACCCACGTGGAAGGCCTAATCTACCTTGTTCTGACTGATAAAAAAGAAGGGTCGCTGGTGGGTAGTAAATTAAGATGCACTGCAGAGGTTTTACCTGGAGGTGCTAAATCATGGCACGGTGTCGGGCTCGTGGGCCTGTCCCTGTTAATAACCACAGAGCGGATTATCCGCCACCGGGGTGGGGAAGAACTCAGGGGAAGGTCAGCATCTGCCGAGCCTTTCCTGTATAAATAATGGCTTCTGCAGATCCTCGTGGATTACTTTTGTCATTTCTGTGATTACACAGTTTTTCATCAGGGTATCATCCCAGTGCTGGGCAGCGTGGCAGTGTTGCATACCTTTAACAGCAAGGCAGTGGAGATGAGCGGGCAGAGAAGGGTTGGCTTCACTAGGGGGTGGGGAGCAGGGGTAGTTTTGGTCAGAGCTCCTAAATAAACAACTAAAACCACTGATATGAATGGACAGTTTACCCATATATCTGAGCTTTTGTGATAAAGCATATTTTGAACAATCTGCTGGGCATCCTCTGATCATTCATATATATATATATATTTAGTTTTCTCAAACATTGATTGCAGAAATACGTCAAAGTGTTGGTGCCCCTGTTATAACCAGTGTCACTGAGCCCTTTCTGTGAGTGCAAACACACAGGTGCACGTGCAGCACACTGCTAATGGCTGCAAGCCTGGCCCTCAGTGGATTTTGTTTATAATTCTCCCTCTTCACTTTAAAACTGAGTTGTAGCATTTGTCCTTGCAATTGTATGGAAATCCTCCCTGCAACAGACTGTTCCCTGCTGAGCCCAGGCTGCACGAGTGAGAGGAAAGCAGGTGGTGAGCGTGCTGTGACTTGGAGGATTTAGGCAAAAGATGGATTATGTATTTCATTGAAATTTTAAGCTCTTCCTCCCTTCTCTTCTTTCAGAAGCTGAAAAGATCAGATGGATCCTAAAACTAAAATCTTAAAGCATACAGCTGAAAATCTCTGCTTCAGATCACCAATGTGCCTTTTTTTTTTTTTTTCTTTCTTTCTTTTTTTTTTTTTTTTGTTTTTTAAAAAGGACTTTTTTTAAAACAGAAATTCAGATTCTTGACTGAGGATGAAATTGGTACTTTGTAAAAAAAATAATTGTGTACAGGGGTTTGTTTGTTACATAAAGACCCAGTGTTTTGGGATGCAATTAGGCTACAGCAATAGAGGAAGGGTAATCCAAGCATTTTCCAAAATCTGATAGAGAAGGACCTGTGCAGAACAAAAGAGCTCTTCTGCTGGCTGGTACTTTGTGGCTGAAAGAAGCTGCACAGGTTAATGGTATTCAAGACCCTTGTCACTACTGGCTGAGCTTGATTATCAGAGTAGCTCATGGTGCTGACCTAACCCTGGTCCTGCAGAAATCAGAAGGGATTGGGGTGAGGTCAAAGCCAAGTGCCTTTTGGAAACACTGCTGGGCTCTGAGTGCCTCTGCCCAGCCTGTGGAAAGGGAAGCACTGTGCTGTATGAGAGGCAGGTTACTTGGAATTGTTTGTCTGGACAGCGTGTTAGAGAACACCTGGAAAGAGGTGGTGGGTTCTCTTCAGCAGACTAAATATTCCAGTTTATTCCAGTATTGGTGTGTATTGAAGTTACCAAAGTAATTTTTGCAAGTTGTTTTAATTGACTCTGGAAGCAGGAGAATAAATATTATCAGGCCTTTTGATTCATTTGCCTGGCGAAGGAAAGGTGCCCAGAAAGTGTGGAAAAGCTGGTCTTCATCCCATGTTCTGGTTCTTTCAAGCCCCAAAATGACATGAATAACTAGTGGTAGCTTGGGAGTGCAGACTGAAACCCTGGAGAGGAATATTGCAGTGGGGGAACCCCTGCAGCAGGGCAGTGTCTCAGTGTTCTGTGAAGTTGTGTGTGTTCATGGTGAGAAATCAGGCAGCCAACAACTTTATGAGATTTTTTTTTGATGCTGCAAATGGAGAGAAAAAGTGAGCTGCTTCCCCTGCTGATCAATGGGGGTGAGAGATGCTGGAACTCTGCCTGGGAGGTGTCAAGGATGGAGCAGAAGGGTCATCCTCTGGGAGCTGTGGCTTGGGCCACATCCAAACAGGCTCAACGAGACATAAACATAGTTTATCAGGGTTCTTGTCCACAAATCTTAACTTAATTTGGGGTTGGCAACAGAGTGTACCAGCAGGAGGGTTTCACTTGGGATCAGTGTGAAAGGTTCAGATTGCTTTGGGGGCATCTTGCTGCAGAGGAGTTAAAAGCTGTGTCTGGAAATTCAACAAAGTTGCTTGAAATGTCCTGTGGAAAAAGAAGAATCACAGAAAGTGATTTTTGTATATTCAAAGCAGTGTGTTTGGAGTTTCAAGTCCTTGAGGCACTTCTGCCATCAATTTTTAAAAGAAGAAAATAATAAAGTTTTGAAATTAGAAATAGTCAATATTTCATTGCAAGCGTGCTTGCATAGAAAGGGAGGGTGAAAACCATGAGGAGAGTGAAATTACTTCAAAATCCAATATCATCTTTTCCCCTTCTTAGCCCCCTTCATTCTTCCATTTGTTTTGGGATAGGAGATGCCTCATGTCAACTGCTTTTTTTTAAAATTAAATCAAGGGGAAAGAAATAAACATACTTACAAAATATTCAGTCAGTGCCAGGTCAGGATGATCATGTCACTCTGTGCTGATATCTCTCCTGAAAAACAAAGGCAGTGGAAGTGAGGCTGTCCTTGGCAGATGGATTCATCTGTGGCATCCAGCTGTATCCTGGCCTTCTATTGCCCCTCCTTCCCCTGCAGAATGTCGGTGTTTTGGAGCACCAGAAGTGTCAATGCCAAGCCATGGCAGGGATTTTTCCAGCACTGGCTGCTGGAGGGTTCTTGGTCTTCCTTTGGCAGCTGAGCTGCTCCCCCAGGGAGGTTTTTGCAGGGCTGTGAAGGATGGATGGGATGCTGCAGGGCTGGCTAGCCTGTGTTAGCCCCCAGAGCTCTGTTTCCCTCTGCTTTCTGGGTTAAATGGACTGGTATTTGTGCTGTAACTCTGTTCTGTGCCCGGTGGCACTGTCACAATGAAAGATCTCTCCGCGTTTTCAGGGAAAGGTGTTAATTGCAGGCACTTACAACTCAGCAATAAAAACTTGCTTCAAGCACCACTATGACATACAAGTGCTTAGCAGTGGTGGTACTATTTATGCCCAATTTTCATAACAAGGGCTTAACAATCTGAAAGAGATTTCAGCTTAATTCTCTGACTGCGCTTCAGAAGGTGATTTCCTTGCCGGCCACACGGGCACCACGTATGTTTTACACTAAGGATGACAATTTGCCTACAGGGGACAGTCATTTCTGTGGCAGCTGAGAATCCAAAATTAGGGATACCAGCAATCGTGGCAGTAACTAACAATTCAGTGTTAGAACTCCTCACAGCTTTCAGCACCACAGGATGCCCTGTTGGGGCTGAGTGAGGATCCTTTTGGGGGAAAAAAAGCGCAAAAACCACCCACACATGCTGCATGGAATGAATCCCTTGCTATTCCATTTTTTAGTCCAGTGAGAGTTTGGCTGAGACTTCCAGCACATTTGATTTCTTTGGGAGTTTGCCAAAGGTTTCTGTACTTATCCTTCAGTTTGCATCACATTCTCCAAGTTGTAATGCTGATCTGGTGTCTTTTCATGTCAAAACTGTAGTATTTTATTTTTTAAAAAAAGAAAATCTAGGTTTTTTCATCTCTTGCAATTTTGAAGCAAATGGCAGCAGTCAGTCTTTGGGACTCTTACATTGTCAAGCACCATTTAATGGCATGGGGATTTGTCGGACAGAATCTCAGCTGTTCTCCAGTATGGCTGTCTTATATATACTTATATATACTGAATATAAGCACACTGTCACTGGTCTGCTTTGCCTGGATCATCTGGGAATGCTTCCAGTGGTGGCAACAGCACTGCACAAAACTTATCATAGAAAAAATATGCTGAATTGGAAGGGACCTGCAAGGATCAGAGTCCAACCCTTAGCCCTGCACAGGACCATCCCCAAGAGTCACACCATGTGCCTGAGAGCATCAGTGGTTCATCCTCTGGGAGTCTGGAGGGATAACACAATTTCCTGAGGAGTCAGGCGAGTCTTGGCTACGATTTTCCATCATAGCTTCCCGTGTTGCAGATGAATATGTGGGATAACCTCAGAACTGCACAGAAATGTGGTTTTTGTGGTCCCATATCAGACAAGCAGGTCCTGCAGAGCTGCCCAGGTGTGTGCTCTGTGTTCTGGCTCTGGTTGGGATCACTGGCACAGATAAAGGCCTGTGGGGTGCTCAGGGTTTTGGAGGTTGCTCTTACCTCTATGAGCAACAGGGCAACTTCTACCTCTGCTATGGCCTCTACCGAATTTGGGGCTGGAAAAATATCTTGCAACCTTGTCTCTTTCAATATTTCCCTGAACTGCTTGGCACATTCCTTCCTCTTTACCTTTTCCATGCAGTAAATCTTGCTCTTGCTGACAGCCCTGGTAATTGCCTTATGTAGAATGAAAATCTTCCATTCTCTTTGTTTTTATAGCATGCAGCCTTCCACAGCTAAGTTTAAAAGGACAGAAAAATTCATGGTGTTTGCAGTAAGAGCGTGTTTTATGCTTCCCTGGTGCTACAGCAAAGGGAATACTGCCCTGATATGGAGATGTCAGGGGCACAGGGCTGTATCTAAGGCAATAAATGTTTCTTTTATTTTTTATTCCACTTTATGCTGGTTCCTATTCATTTTAAACTTTTCTTGGCATTTGCAGTAATGAAAAAAAGATAAAATCCTGAGGCTTTGTTCTTCTGCTCCTGAACCAAGCCTTCAAACTTCAAATGGGACTTGGGCATATTCTGCTTTCAGAGACAGCTGGGAACTCTTATAAATATATGCAAGCATTGTAACAGCACTGCCTTCAGGCTGAAGGCATTATCTGTTTCTGATGAACTCCACACAGAACATGCCCAGTGTGGATGAATAGAGGCAAATGTCTGAAATCACCATATGAAAAAAATAAACCCCCTCTTCCAAACCTTTGTGACACTGGCCAACTGTGGTCTTAAGGCTGCTTTGTGGGTTTTAGCTACAGCCCTCTGATGTGCAGCAGCCAAAGAATGTGCCTTTGGCTGCAGCCCCCAGTGCAGAGAACGTTCCTCCCTCCAGTGAGCAACCTGAGCAGGGAGAGGGCTCTGCTGAGTGTCCTGTGCTGTCCAGCACCCCAATTCCCCTGCTCACAGCAGAGCTCTCTGTGCTGCAGGAGATGGGGGGGCAGAAGGTCCAACTCCAGTCATCACCTTTGTGATGATTCATTGTAAACTTGCCCTGACTTTTGCAGATCAACCTCAGAGCACCCAGGGGGAAACAATGACACGCTTGCTGCTCTCATCTGTGCAGCCTCAGGATTCCAAAGACTGCACCTTAAGCTCAGGTTGAGGAATACGTGGTGCTTGGCAGTGGGACCTGGGGTTGGAAGATAAATTCAGTTGTATGTAACTGCCAGACAGATTTCCACAGCCTCTGATTTAATCACTGGAGTATTGACAGGAGGGTTTGGCCCAGTGCTTCCCCACTTTGCTGTTTGGGTACTAGACTGGAAGAGCAAACAGCAGGTATTGTCATGTCAGTGAAAGGCCTCCCACAGCAAGTTCTGCCTTGGCACAGAGTCTGAGCAGAGAAGAAATAACAGTTCCTTGCTTGACCCAAGACTGTTCATGAAATTGTGCTTGCTGGAACATGAAAAGATCTGTTGAACTCTTGTGAGTATGTGAGCTCACTCTGAGCTGCTGTGTAGGTACAGCACTGACACTGTGAGTGAGACCAGTTTTGTGTTGTTCCTCCTTGACTATTTTATTAATTTCAACCCTTTAAATAAATATTTGTTCTATAATTATGCAGCACTGATAAACGTGAGCAACCTGGTCCAGTGGAATGTTCTCTGCCCATGGCAGGGGGTCAGATTCATATTTAAAGTCCCTTCCAGCCCAAACTATTCTGCGATTCTGTGATTTTACTGTCAAAGTTTTCAAGAGACCTTTAGCCAAGATGATGCTCGATTATGTCTTGGGGAGGAAGGAGTGGAACATTCCTCTTTCTGAAGTGAGATTTCCATTCTGTTCTGTATAAATAACCATAGAAATGCTCATCCTTTTTTCTGATACTATAACAAAGAGGATTTATATGTGAAATAAATCTTTGTAAATCTTTGCAAGGGTGCCTAAATTATTTATGGTGGTTTTAGTTTGGTTTGCATGCCATATTGCTCTCTTCTGTTAAACACTTTATACACCACCCAGCTTTTCACATTAATCACTGCAGTATGTGCTCAGTTGTCCCAGCTGAAGAGCCATCTATTACATTCCAGTAGAAACAGCCAAATGGCCTAATTTTTCTGTTGGTTGTTTTACCCAATGGTTCATAAACCCAAGGCTGTTATTACACCAGCAAGGATGTTTTGTTATATCACACTGATGCATTTGTTATTTTCATGATTTTGTCACTTTCTCTTCTCTTTTCACTGAAGAAATCATGGTTGAAATGGGAGCTTGTTCACTGAGCTTTGCTCAGTGGGTGTGGGCCCTTCCTGAGTTTCTTTGTCTCTTTATGTGTAAATAGGTCCCTGGTATTACAGTTTAGGCTGTTTTCCAAACCTGATGATGACTGGTTTTTTTGGGAGAGTGTCCAAAATCTTACAGACATTGCAACCCTTTCTCATTTTGATTGGAAAAAGAAATAACCTTGAAAGAGTCACATCTTTTATGTTTTATTGGCACTGAAGTGTGGAGACTGAGGGAGGTGACATCAGCTGGCTGGGATGAGCTGCAATTGGCCCCAGTCCCTAAATCTGACCCTGTCTGGCCCAAACTCTTTCACCATGTCATTGAAATGTAAGTATTTGAGCAGCTCTGAGTCTGATTTATTACCTGTATATACTGTAAACCTTGTTTGGTATTTAGGTAAGTCTTCCTGTGTGTCTCTAAGTGCTATGATAGCTACCCTTGCTGCATTATGGACCATAAATGGTGCATTAATCAGTATATGCACACAAAACAAGATACATAAGCCTTTATTGTGTATGTGAACTCCTGGAGATGATTAACAGGACGAAGATGGGCAAGTGATGAGGATTTAGAGTTGTACTTTCCTCACGTACAGTTGACAATGTCTTTGAGTCTATTTTGATAATCTCTTGGAAGGCTGAATTCATTGCCTTTGTGAAACCAAACTGTTGGACCTTAAGGATAGTGCAGCTGGGAGAGGTTTGTCCCTCTTCCCCTCACCTGCAACGTGCAGTTCAGTGCTGATGCAGTAAAGCTCATGTTATGTTAGGTCCCCTCTCAGCAGTGCCAGGGCTGTCTGATAATGTGGGAATCTACAAACACCAAATCAAACACAACTTTTGCAGCAATAGCCAAAATGATTCATGAAAAATACATGAGCACAGGTGGCTGTAGAGTAAGAAAGTCGCAGCTGTTTGCTCTCTTACAATCCTTAGGAACATGTTTTTAGCTAAGGTGCCTGAACCACCTTCTAAAAATAAGGGAGGGGGAGGCCAGGAAACCTCCTGCCTTCAGGAGAAAAGCACAACAGGGAATGTTGTTCTGCTGTAATTCGTGGGGGTGTTGCTCTAATCCGTAAAGCACAGCCATGTGTTCAGATCCCAAAGGGGCACAATTATTTCATGATAACAGCTCTCCCTAGAGTGGCCTTACTGGTATTTTAAAAAGCAATTATTGTGGAGAAAACCTATATTTTTGGTGCTGACAGTTTTAAGAATATTGAAGGGTAGTTGCAGCTGAGATAGTGGTTCACAGAGATTAATGCAGCTCTTCAGACATCCTTCTTTCCAGGACAGAAGGAGGTGGGGGGAAGAAGAAATTCTTTACATAAACATTTATAGAAGTATAGAGCTTTTAGCTGCCTCATGCAAACTCCAGCATTTGCCAGTTCTAAAGAGGAGTTATTCATTCTTTTAAGAGGGCAAATTGTGGAGTTCTTTGATGCAAATATCTGCACCATGGCTCTCTCAGGGTTTTTTAGGTGCTCTGGGAAGCCTGTGAGAGCAGCAAGCAGAGTGTGAGTGGCATTTGCTTCGTGAGGTCTTGTTGAAAACCTGCCTGTTGTGGGAGGTGAGCTTGCAGCTTTCTAAACAGCCCACAAATAATTGCAACACTGGAGTTTGGATTTGCACAGCATCCTCTGCAGACAGACATCCTCAGGTGATTGCAACACCTTACACAAAACTGGCTCAGCTCTTGTTGATGTGCTACCAAAGAGTTTTACTTTGACAGGCTTTAGAAAGCGCATCTCAGAAAGCTCAGAATTCATTATTCTAGAAAGATTCCAGTGAAAGGATGGATATGAACGTTTCCTGAGGTTGTTTTTATTAATTCTTCAGTGACACAACTTTCTCCAGTGCAAACAGGGCACGTACAGAACTGTGTGAGTGAGTGGGGTTCTCTTTGGCTGGGGGAATCTCCACATTTCCTCTGTCCCAAAGAGGTTGGGATATAAATGCCCACGGTGGTTTTGGCTGGCTGGAGTTGCTCCAAAGGAGTCCTGAAGCCTTGATGTCTTTCACCACTAGACTAAATTGCCCCTCCATTCTGGGGGAGGTGGAATATGATGTGGTGCAGCAATTGTTTTTGTTTGTTTTTAATAACAAGCTTTAAGGCAATAACAGGCAGGCAGTGTCAGCCTGATGTATTCTGGTTTGATTTCAGGCATCACACAAGGGACCAGACTATTTTCACATCTCCCCCTAGAGCTCTTTAGCAACAACAGCAGCAATAATAACAATCCAGGTTATTAAAAAAAGAAAAGTAAGGAGAAACCATCACATCAATTCCCTTAAGGAGCAGCACAAATCCATGGTGAAGGTGCATAGGACTGGGCATCTTTGCTCCCAGAGTAAGAGTAGTGCACATAAATAACTATTTCCAGCAGTGTTGCACAATGAGCATTTCTGATGTTCAGGAGATACAGGTTTTCTTTCAGTTCAGGAAAAATATGAGGCTTTTCACCAAAAATGTGGTATTCTCAACCTTTGTTTTGTAGGAAAACCTGTTTTTTTTTTTTAATGTGATCTCTTCGGAACAAACACTGAGAGAACTTGGGGGTTGCAGTGAGTCACACTGATGCTCAGGGTGCTACCTGGAAAAGAACAGTGAGTTTTGCCATGGGGGGCTTTGCCTCACCTGAAGTGCTGGGCCTGAGGCTTGAGAAAGATCAAATAGCAATAGAAGAAAGAGCTGATGCCTTTCTAATGGGAGAAGGGTCAGTGGGTTGGCAGAACTGATGAACTGCCACTGTAATATGCTGTGTGCAACACCAGGGCAGAAGGACCTGGCACAGACTTCCCTTTCTGCTGAGCGAGTCTCAGACTTGCCATCTCGTATAGCTGCAGTTAAGTCTTTCCTTTCTGTATTTCTTTTTTAATCTAAACTGATTAAAAAGAGAACCTCTAGGCTCTTTTGTTGCTGGAACTCTCAGGAGGATGCAATTTTGGATTTCCTGTGTGGTTATCAGGTGTGTTTGTGTGGTGCCAGAGAGAGGAGGTTATGAGAGGAGCTGAGGAGAGGGGGAGCAGTGCTGGAGGGGAGAATTGTGCAAATGTTTGGTATGAACATTTCATCAGAGCAGAAACAGCAGAAATGAAACTTCTTTCTTATCAGGTTGGAGGAGGTTGGTGGCATTGCAAAAGCAATGAGTGTGTGACTATATTTTTTCCCATTCAGAAGCAGCTGTAGGGATAAACATAATCCTCTGAATGGGCAGCCAGGTAGGAAGAGAGGGAAAACAATAGAGGGGAGCCAGGTAGAGAGCCATGATCTTCTAGGCTGTGGCAGACAGGGAAGATTCCTCTAAGTTTTAAGCCATCATCTGCATCCCTGATGTAGGCAGAAGATATTTTTGCATCAGTATTTATCATGATTAATTGCAAAGTTCTTGCATAGGTTTGGCTGGGTCGACTGTCCTCAAAGTCTTTGAGGCAATAGTTAGCAAAGAGTTAACAGAAACCCCATTTTGCAGTGGATCCATGGTGGGGATTGCCTGCACTGTCAGCTGAGAATTATGCTAATGGAGAGGACAGAGGAAACAAATGTGGAGTGTACACATTAGTGAGCACACTTGTTAATTGGTGTTTTAACATGTGCATTGTGGTGTGATTCAAAAGCCCTGAAAGATCTCTCTGACTGCATTTCCACTGCAAGGCATTTTGCCTTCTATGAAAACGTTTTAGAAATACAGCTTCCTCTAAAATAACCACTGTAATTTTTCAGATTGAGAGAAGAAAAAAAAACCAACCTTCTTTGTTTCTTTCTTGGTTTAACCTTCTCCTTGTTCTTCAAAACAAGGCATTAATCAATGACAATAGAAACTGCTACTCTTAGTGCTGTCAATGTTTATAGCTTTGGGTTTAATAGCAAGGACATAAATATATACTTTTCATTACATTTTTGCTGTTATTTGCTCATCATCCACAGCATCTGATATTATCATAACTCTTTGGTTGAAGCTATTAAAGTTATGGTTTGCAGCTCACACTGGCATGAAGCAGACAGAGAGCCATAAAAGAAAAAAAAACCCTCACAGACTGAGATTCAGCTATTAGGCAGCATTGGCTGTTTGCTCACTACTCACATAACAGCAGCTCCAGTCTTGGTGGATTGTGTTTTTAACCTTCCTTCCTTATCTTGCCCTCTCTCTCTCTCTCCAGTAAAATTTCTCCTCTTCCCTTTTAGCTCAAGTCATGTTTGCCAGTGCTGGTGCAAGGTGATGTTTGGCTTGTGGTGGACCAACACAAAGAGCCTGTGCACCTGCTGGACAAAAGAATCACCTTGATTAGGGCTTAGAACAGAGTGGACTTAAAGGTTTGCTTTGGAACTGGCCATGGTGGTGCCCACCCCAGTTCTGGGCTGGGATGAATCTCCCCTGGGTCACTTCTTTAGGAGGACAATCTCCTGTGGAAAATCTTCTTTCTCTGTGTTTGGCTTTGCCTGGAAAATTTCCCCAGTGGGACTCTACCCATGAGCTTTTCATCTTCACTGGGAGGACTCTTTGCTGTCAATACTTTGGCCTGTTTACAAGTGAGTGGGTAGAAAGACAATGAACTAATAGAACCAATTCATTAATTAAAGATGGTCAATGAGCAAATACAGCCCTGGTTGAGACTTGTCAGGATAGCAATGATCTGAGATGGTGACTTCACGGGTATAAATCATTCATCCTCTGGCAGAAGATGTCTGGCCTCGTTCAGCTATGGTTTGAAATAACTACCAAGACATTCTAGATGAAATGCTGATCTGATTTTAGCTATGCTGATTCTTGTAGCATTGCCAGGCTGTGATAGCCATAGTGAAAGGAATCCTCATTCACAGGGGCCTGATCAAAACTCACCTCTGAGTTTTGAACTAACTTTTAAGGACTCACAGACATTTCATGCTCTGTATTAGTTAAAATTTCTGTTTACACACTGTATTTCTGAATATAAATTTACAAAGAGTACCAATGCTCTTTCATCTCTTCCCCCTTCAGAACTAGTCGATCAACTGTTGGCAGAGACTTACTTTTCCTGGGTTTTCCCAGCTTTCTGCAAATAATTCAGGCTAATCCTTAAATAGCCTAATTCTGTGTCAGAGCATTTTAGGATTTATTTTAGCCTCTAATATTTCATGCGACTATCAAACAAAATAAAACATCATTAAAAAGAAAAAGTCCTCATACAAATCTAATTGTATTTCTCCCCAAAGCAGATTCACATTTAACAGCTTCAGAACAAGTTTGATTTCTATTTCAAGTAAGGTTTATTCTTTGTAAGCTGTTAAATGCTTGTAGTAGCTCAAAGAGAGGAACCAGAAGCAGTTGCATTTGCTTTCTCCCTTTCTGCAGTGCACTTGCTGCTTCTTCACCTGAACCAGCACCTTAAGGCTCTCTCTGACTGTGGGGTCCTTTTGTATTTGTCCTATTTGCATGTGTCACTATGGTGTGATGGTTCAATCCTGGGTGATATCCAACTGGTGTGTCAGCAGTTCCCTTTTCCTTGCTCCTCTCAGTAGAATCAGCCACAGAAGGGTGGAACCTTTGTGTCCTGGTGAGGAGCCCACTGTGGGGTCTGTGTGAGTGAGAGCCTTTGTGTCAGTGTTTAACAAGCACACGCCTGTGGCCACGTGTGTGGAGGAGTTTGGTTGTGCAGGGAGGAGCAAACAGAGAGTGACCAGAGCACTGAATGAGACCATTACAGATGCTGCATTCAGTGCTGGTGTTTTTTTAGCTGGCCACCTCCTGTCCTTGTTGAATTCCTCTTGACATCTGACCGTTGGCTGACAGTCCTGATGATTTTCAGCAAGACCTCCCACAAGACTTCCACTCCTGAGAGAGGGCAGATTTCAGATTGGCCCAAGTTAAAGCAAAGGGAGAGTATTATGAGGTTCTTTGCTGGGGTCTGTGGCTGCTGTTTGTGGGTTGGCACATGGGTAGCCTGAGTTGGAAGCAGGTCTCCTCCTCCAGAGGATGAAAATTTGAACTGCATTGTTAAGGCAACCTTGCTGCCTCAGATGTTGGTGATGACTTGAGGTTTAAAGTTGTGCTGGGAATACACAAGTCCTTTGGCAAGCACTTGTTATTTAGCAGAATTACTGCATTTTGGGCTCGTGTGCCCCTGCTGATGGCACTAATCTCCATGTTAGGAGACAAAGTACCAGCTGTGCCTGGTCCTGTTTGTACTGCTTTAGCCACATGGATGTTCATCCATTTAATTTGGAAATATTTCTCTGCACTCATCAACAGCCACATGCAGGCAAGTGAAATTGCCACATTTATTCTGATTTAGTTTTGAAAACGACAGATGCTGCATTACTGTAAAACATGGTGAAAGGGTTTTCTAGCTTTGGTTTTGCTCCTCATTTGTGTGAGAGTGTTTGATATATGAGCTATTAATGCTGATGAATGAAGCTACTTTTCTTCAGCAAGGTTGGCTCCTTCTCCAAAAGCATCCAGTGAAGCTTCCACTGAGGGACTGGTGCTGTTTATGCCTAGACAGAGGACTTAGAAACTGTGCTGGGACTCAGGAAGGAGAACAGTTCAGTTGGCACACGAGTGACTTGCAAACACAGGCAGATGTGTTATGTGGTAGTTATTACTTTTTCTTAATAATGTGACTTTTTCCCCAGCCTGAATAATTCAAAGGCACAATTCTGTTGTGCACACATCTGAAGGCACAGAACCTTCTCCATCCTCTGGGTGTGTGGTGCTGCTTCCAGTGCAGGTATTTTAAGGGGATAAATACAACACTATCTGCCAAATCTGGTGCATCAAGTGTCAGCCTTGTACAACTGCTCCTCTTCTCTTTCAGGTCTGTGGTACAAATGTTTTGCAGCATGATGCCAGTCTTGTTCCCACTCCTTGACCTCATGGACCAGCTGTGCTTGGGGTCACCAGTGGGGACAGGGACTGTGCCACTGTGCTCCTCACCAGGGCCACGGGACCCAAAGGACTCTGTTTATACAGGCACTGCCCTGTCCCACACCCCAAGGGCCACTTATGACCCCTTTTCAAAAACCTGAGCTCCTGCCATTGTTTGCATTAGGAAAGTGGTGCTTAAGGTGTTTAATGAAAATCCTTGCAAGACCAGGACACGAGGGGCATGTTGCAGTGTCAGCAGAAAATTCTTGTGGAGGAGAGAAGTAGAGCCTCTCTTGAAACTATTAACCCCCTTTTTAGTGTCTGGTTCATTGTGCCTTTGGGATTTGCCTTAAAGCCGCATTCTGTGGCACCTTATTTATTTATATGGTGTTTAGCAATCCTTGCTAATGCTGTGTTTGAGCAGTGAATGGGGCAAGAGGATCTCCAGAGGTCCCTTCCAGCCTCAATTATTCTGTAATGCAGAAGCACAGAGATGCCTACAAAGACTTCTGGAAAGAATAAATGAAGCAGAACCTCTTGGCCTCATTGGAAAACACTGACACAGGAGGAAGCTCTGTGGTTTTATGTATAGAAAGGGCCAGTCTTTGCTTACTAGAGATAGATTTGGATTATTTTAGAATGAAATACTGAAAAAGGCTCATCAGTTCATTACTAAACAGTTGTTCAGTGCTTGCCTCTGCCTTGAGTTTGTGGAGAAAAGTTGATGGAGTGCCTTTGAATGAGAGTTCAAATGCAGTAGAGCAGAGATGTATTTCTGGAACAGCTTTGTAAAGTTGGCTTTGTGGTTTGTTACATTTGGAATCCATGTTTGCTGAACTTCATGATGTAACTGAGTAGTGTTTCTTGTGGAAGTTACTTGGATGTGACCTTAACTGCTTTCACCTGGGCTTATCTCTCGAGTCCCAAGGACTGGATGTTGGATGCTCACATTTAACCGGAGCGGAACAGAAATTTTACAAACCTTGGATGCCTTTCAATTTGCAGCCTTTTGATTTACTTTTATTAAACAATTATAGCTGGATTTGCCTTTTGGGGAGTCTTAGTTTATGGCATTCTGAGCTAACAAAGCCCAGCTAAGCCGAAGGATGGATTGTTGAAAATCAAAGCTAGCTCTCCTAATCGGGACAATGGAGCCTCGCCACGACACCTGGGAGGCCACACTCCAATATGATAAAGTATTTTCTTTGAGAGAAGGTCACCAAAAGTTCACTTTTACAGAGAGGTTCTTATTCTCAGTTAATGGGGCTCCCCATAGCATGGTCCTGCAGTTGCTTCACATAAAAAGGATGGATTGTCAAAGAAATTACCTTTAAAGTTCCTCCCCGGCAAACTGATTTGAAAGGACAGCCCAAGTGTTCTGTGCTGGCCAGCAGAGCAGTCCATGACCCAGCCACACAAGCTGTTGTGCCTCTTTGCACTTCTGCAGCTTGGGATTTGTCAGTAGTTTGGTTGGGACCCCTTGTTTCTGGGCAAGTGCCATTCTTTGGGGTTGTGTTTTATAACAGAATCTCCTGCCTGGGTTTTAGAGCAAGTCATTTAATCTTTTCATGCTGTGGAAATGAAGACATTTCCAGTCCTTTGGGGATATAATGTGCCTCTCATATCATATGTGAGATGGGGTAGGTCCTTTTTTGGTCCTGGAGAACTAAAGACAAAATCAAAACACACAAGCAGAGCCAGACTTGGCGCTTGTTTTGTGTGTGTTACGTGTGTAATTTCCTGCACATGTCATTGATCCCCAGTCATAGCTGGGCCCAGGCCCAGCTTTGGAAGACTGTGGGGATTATTCTTTCTGATCCCTTTCTGACTTAGCTGACTCATTTTTCCCAGAGAGGGGAGAGATGGGAGTAGGGTGAGAGAAGTGTGTGTCTTAAAACCAACATCATCTGCTGGGAGAAACAGGGATGGGCTGTTTGGGCTTGCTTTAACTTGATTATTCATAGAAGTGCTTGAAGAAAATTTTATAGAAATTAAATTAGCTTTTTAAAATTACTTTGATTTTGCATAGAAGGAAAAAATAAGAATATCAGCCCAAATGTTAATTTGGGCTTTGGCTCCAGTGAAGCTACACTGATTGTTTTATGCTATTGGCATTATACTTTTGCAAATTAGAACACTAATTGGAGCAGTTACCAAGTCATTATTTTCATTATTAATTGATTAGATTAAATCTCCTCCAAGAAACATTTGGTGTCTCAGAAGATGACACAGTTTTTCATGGGAAACTGGTAGAACTTTGTTCCCATTTCAGACTTGCTCAGTAAAAAGCATTGCAAGTATGGTCTTGGATCCATGATCCTGATGTACTAAATTAGGTAACAGAACTCAGATGAAGCTTTAATTCCCAATATTTAAATCTGATAGACTGAATCCAGTAGAATAGACATGTGGCTTTTTAATTACTTTGAGGGGGGAAGGGGAGTTCTACCTAGTTTTCAGAGTAGATTGTTGCATCTTTTTATGCTGCAGAAATGAGGATGTTTCTAATATTTTGGATATTTAAGGAATCCAGCAAGAAGGTTTGGGACCCAGCTGAGAGGAGGAGTTGACCCAAGAGCACTCAGTGCATGATAAATGCGAATCTGCTTCATGGTCAGTCATGTAACAGCTGCAGAGCTCATTTTGCAGCATGAGCTTGGACACAGATCTCCTGGAGCTCCTGGAGGAGGGCACAGGTTGGGGTGGCAGTGTAGTAGCAGGGCTGCAGGATGACTTTTTTTAAAAGCAGTGACCATTAGAAGGTATGTGGGAGGTGTGGTTAGCAGTAGAAAATCAAGTTGTGCTCTGATGTGCAAAGCTGGGATGGCCCTTCCTTTTCTATACTTCACTAATACAGTTGAGGATAATTAAGTATGCAAGTTAATAGACCATTTTCAACTCCTCTGGGACTGCTTGGAGTCTTTTAGATCACATAAGTGGGCTTTATGGCAGGCCTGTGTATTAAAGCCCTCATGCCTGAGTGTGAAATCAGCCCAGCCAGCCTTTATAAGTGATCCCCCCCCACTTAGTTTTTTCACTTTGGTCCCCCCACTACCATCAGTTTCTCTAGTGGCCAGTTTTGTGTTTCTGATGCCATAAACTGGGAGTGAGACGATTTCCCCATAGAACCCCCTGAATCTGGTGCTACTTTATGCCATGACAGACACCTGGTGAAAAGGGGTGTTAATTCTGCATGTTTGCATTTGAACAGTGAACATCTCCACGAACCCTGTGTGGCTGAGGTGCTGTACTCATGCAGAAACCACCCCTCTTCTAGCTGAAGTCAGGCTGGGAGCTCACAGAAGCTGTTCTGATGAAACACCAAGCAGAATCTTTGGTATTTTGTCACATTAAACAATTTACATTCAATAAACCCAGGGGCCTTAGGATGGACACACAGCATCTGCTGTGTCAGTTTCTGCCTCACTTTGTTGAGTTTTCTAATTAGTTTATATTCTAATAAATCCTTAATACAACAACTGCTTTAAAACAGTTGAAAATAAAACAAAGAGAGGAATTTAAATTGCTTATGGCTTGCTTTGTATGGCTTCCAGGCATTTGAGCAATTTTACTTACAAGTATCCGGTAACCTATTTCCAAAGGCCACTAGCAGATAATTATATTTGGTTAATTTACATACTTTCAGTTTATAATCCTAATTAGTTCTCCAACCAGCAGTCCCTAGGCAATATGTAGTCTTACCTCATTTTATTTGCCATCCCTACTGTGCAAGTTCTCTTAATTTACAAAAAAAAAATGCTGTTAGGTTTGGTTCAGGGCTTTCCCATTTCAGAGCACATCCAAGCCGGGTGATTCCATGACCATTTAGACCCTATTTGCAAATAAGTATTTTACATTCTTATGGATTTTACATCTGGGAGACGTTCTGCAATTTAGGGAAGCTGACCCCAGTTTGACACAGAGCCTGTTTGCATTGCAGACAATCAGGTCAAATTCTGCACCAACCAGTACCCAGTGTCCCATTGACATCTCTGGTCTGATGAAGGGAAATGTGCAGGCAAAGGATGGGGATTGAGGTGTTGGTCTGTAAACAGGAGCAGGGATGGGTGTGGGGCAGCAGGGATGACTGATGGCTGTGTGAGAGTTCTGGGGAGCTGCTCACAGGCACTGCTCAAACCTCTCGGGCTGCTCGGCAATTGCTTGTTCCCCTTTTGTGTATTTAGGATCTCTCCCTCTTTATTTACTATTCTGGGATCAGAAGAGATCACCCAAGCTTGAGACTGTGCTCAGTAAAGTGGCTGAGGAGGAAGGGATGAGGATGGAAATGAAGATTTATCCTTTCAGGTGACACTCTCTTTAGCTCCCATCAGGTTAAAATGAACTTCAAAGAACACTTGGAATGAGCCTCTCTATGGGAAGGAACACATCTCCCAGCGCTGATCCCTGCAGGAGTCTGAGTATCTGGGGCTGAAGTTGGGTTTCCAGCCAGGAAAACCCACCACACAGTTGGATGGTGCCCCAGGACCCCCTGCCCAGGTGTGAGGAGGTTCTGCTGCTCTGTGGCACCCGTGGAGAGCACTGGGGTTTGGGCACAACCTGTAGTACCCCAAGAGACACAATCTCCACTGTTCCCAGGAGATTTCTTGCCTGTGGACAACTAAAACAATTTCAGTGTTACCTTTTAAACACTGGGGTATGTACTGTGATGTCATTTTTAGGAAGCTGTTGGATGAAATACTTCCTCCAAGGCTCCTTTCTAGTCAGATTCAAGGCACTGTAACGAGGTCAGGTTTGGACTCACACTACGGTCACTTCCAGTGTTTTCTTGCAGGCAATAAGACAACCCCAAATCTCCTTTTTCAACACCAATTAAGCACTCCGATAGGGCAAATGAAAAGTGTGATGATAACTGAAAAAGGGAAAGGATAATCTGAAGTTTGCAAAGCTTTTGTTCGGATTTCCAGGATAACTGATGGATTCTGTGAACTGCTGCTAATTAATATGTCTCAGTGCTGGAGGAGAGAGGCGAATTTTAGCAACAAATGTTTAGGGAGGAAGAACTCAAAAGGTGTGAGAATAATTCTTGGCCAATATTTTTATTTCAACATCTTAAAGAATGTAAATTTTATACTGTTGATGCTTTGGTGTAACTTCTGCACATCACACTTGAATTCCCAAATACGTTTCTGCTGTTAAACACATTTATACAATGCTCAGAATTTATGTAACTAATGCCATTAACTGTGAGGATAATCCAAAGGAGCCTATTTTTATGAGGAAGACCTTGATGATAATTCTTTATTAGAAAAACATTTCAAATCTTACTCTACTATTTAGAGAAGATTTAGTATTTAAACCATCTAGACTAAGGATGGTTTAACTGTTCTTTCATGCCTGGTTCAAGGATTTTTATTCCATGCTCATCAGAGCTCTGCCTGTTCATCTGAGTTTGTGTGCTTTAGTATTTTGCTATGACTGCAGTTGGGATGAACAGAACATGAACTCAGAGTAAAGCAGATTTGAGAGGGAGATAGAAAATGTCTTACACTGAAAGGAGTGTGTGTGCAAATCCTGTATTCTTCCCACTGTACCACTTGTGATGATAATGGCTGGTGTATGTCAGGTGAAATCCTGGCTCTAACAAAGTCAATAGAAAAATCTTTCATGGGCTACAGTAGGACTAGCACTTTATCCCAGAGGAAAATAAGAGTTTGAAGATAAATTTGCAGAGGCTTACTGATGTGAGTGCCAGATTACGTGGGCTGCAAGTGCATTTTCAGGTATGTAAAAGCTTACTGTGGAGTATGGCAGACACAAATTCAATGGTAATTCAGTACTAACCCACAGAGGGAGGGGGAAAACTCCTGAACAAATCTGTTGTTTCCTTGCTGATGGCAGACAAAACAGGCACCGAGAAGCTGTTAATCTCTCCCCTTCCAAATTTTCACTTCTATCAGCAAGATTTTAATTTTTGCTCTGTATAGTTACGACAGAAGAGTCCAGAAAAAAACATTTAAAAGGGTGTGGAAGCAAGTTTTCAAGGGAAAAGGGGATGGGGAATCTGGATCTACATCTGAATCTACATCACTTGACCCAGCATAATATTCCAATTTATATCTGAATTCTTAATCAGAAAAAAAAGAAATGTGATACCTCTTTGACACCACTCTGTCTTTTTTTACCATTTTTTTAAACTGTATAATTTATTTGCTTTAACTTATATATGCTTTAAATTATGTACTGTTTTTAATGCACACCCACACTGAAGTCTGTAGGTGGGTTTTATATACCACTAACCAACCACAAAGCAAAGCAGGAAGAGTAAAAGTCCTATTTCTTTCTTACAGTTCTACTTTCTTGGCTCTACTCTTGGCAGTCCTTGCACTTCTCCCTTTCCTTTTCCCTCAAGGAAACCTCAATCCAAATTCCCCCCAAAGTCAGGATGCTGCTTGTTCCCTCAGGTTTGGCTCTACTGGGTGTCCAGGCGTTTCTGCAGCACAGGAGCTACACTTGAGAAAGAATATTCTTGGTGGTGAAACCAGAAGGGAACAAAAAGAATTTAAAATAGTTTGAAATATAAAACAATAATTTATTTTACTTCATTTAACTTGTTAACGTTTGTAGCTAATGATGATTTCATGAAACTGCTTTTATAATTCAGTACATTCAAATCTATAAAGCAAACAGTTACTACCATGGGCTTTTCAAATTCCACAAATCTTATATAATGTCTTATATAAACAAATTAGCTGTACATGCACGTTTCTTCAATAGGTTGCAACATTTGCAAACATGCTTTAAAATCCTTTAAAGCTGCAGTATAGTGTACTTTGCCTCAGGCTTTTCAGATGAAACCTATATACTGTCTTCAGAAACCTTAAAAAGAAAAATGTTTAAATGTTGAGCACAACTCTAAAAACTGCTGTTTGATAAATGTTAAATATTACAACAGAATGACTCTGAGTTTAAACCTTGAGCTAAGTATTGATAACAACACTCTGTGTAGAAGTGAACAACAGCAAAATAATATCACAAAATATGGTTTCACAAAAAAAAAATACATAAGTGCAGTTGCTCTTGTGGGTTTTTTTGCATTTTTTTTTTTTAGGTAAAGAAAAGCATGGGTACCTTTTGATATGAATATAGTTTAAGCAAATTACCTGTGTAAGTATGGTTAATACATTTCTGATATTTAAACACTTCATGTAAAAGGTAACAAGTAAAAAAAGTACAATCAGTATTCCAAAAAGCACTGCTGTAATATTGCCTTTGAAGGAGATGGGCAAGCTTCCTCTCCACCTTATAATGGAGATCCTTGGCACCCACAGTTGCAGAGTTCAGTATTTGAACTATAAACTCGGTGACTGTATCTTATATACAAAAATCTTGCCACATTGAACGAGGCATTGATTCCTACCCCAATGGTAGTGTTTTATGTACATAATTTAGCACTGGTGATTATACAGTAGTCACTGACAGGAAGGAATTGTACACCCGTGTGCCGTCTGGTGACTTTGTGCCGTGGGTTAGCAGTTCTTGGATTGTCATCCAATTGTCAAATATTTTTTTATTCCTCTTCTTCATCATTTTTTTGTGGCTCAGTTCAATGATGTTCACCTCTTTCTTTTCTTCTGCACCTTGCTGCTCCTTTAAGCATTCTAACCTGCTCTGCATCATAAACTCGCGCCTCCTCCTCTGCTCCTTCG
Organism: Platyrinchus mystaceus; assembly: GCA_035041135.1. Classification (NCBI taxonomy): domain Eukaryota; kingdom Metazoa; phylum Chordata; class Aves; order Passeriformes; family Tyrannidae; genus Platyrinchus; species Platyrinchus mystaceus. Next base: position 3,442,961 of record JAWWLV010000024.1, on the reverse strand, counting down.
CCTTCACCAAATGCTGCTTCCGCTCTTCCTTGCTCCAGTACCGGCCCATCTTCATCTCACTTATGGCATCATCATCAGTGGTCATCCCACTGCGCTCCTCCTTGATCTTTATGGCACGTTCCCTCAGCAGCCTGTCCCTGACCGGCCTCTTGGTGATGTACCGGGTCCCGTCGCTTCTCACCTTGACTTTCCACTCCATCCTCGGCTCGCTCTGGCCCGAGCTGAAGTCTTTGCACATGCTCACCAGGCTCATCTGGCTCTGGGCGTACTCCACGGCGGATTTCTGCTGGATCAGCTGCATGTAGCTCTGGTAGTGCTGCGCGTGGGCGGGGATATGAGCGTGTTTATACGGAGAGTGGTGATACGGGGACGGGTAGGAGCCAGAAGGCTTTTGACCGTGAGTAGGGCTTTTGCTCCCGTCACTGGCTTTTCTCTCCTTGCTCTCCAGCTGCTTGCCCAGGTCGGGATCTTTAGGGGCGGCGTGGCATTTACCAGCGCCGGACTCGTGGCTTTCCGAGCCGGCAAACAAACCCTTTTGGGAGGCGCTATACGCCGCCGCCCCCTCGTTAGCCGGACAGCCCGTGCCTTCGGCAGTTCTGCGCAGGGAGTTGTCGGGGGACATCTCCAGCGTCAGGGGCGTGCTCCGGCAGCTCTCCCCGGTGTTGTAGGCGCTCGAGCTGTCCTTGTCGGACTTCTCCGGGAGCTCCGTGATGTCCGAGAGCTCGTGCCTGCGCACGTCGATGCTGGTGTTGTAGTTGCGGAAGCCGCTGTTGTGCAGCATCCAGGGCTCCCGGTACTGCTCCTTCAGCTGCTGCATCTTGTGAGCCCTCACGATGTTCAGGCACTCCAGCTCGATGTTGCGCAGCTCCTCGTTCAGCATCTCCAGCTCCCTGTCCACGCTCTCCTGGTCGCTCTTGCTCATGTCCAGGGTGCTGTTGTGGTAGTACAGGCTGTAAGGGTTGGCAGATTTCACCTGGCACTTCAGCTCCAGCAGTTCCCGGAACCGCTCGCACTCGTCCACGGGGATGCCGAGGAAGTCGACGTCCGTGCAGTCGGCCGAGATAAACGACTCGTTGCTGAACTGCATGTCGCCGCTCCCCAGGGTGTCGTGGCTGTATGTCAGCTTCTTCTGGCTGCCCAGGGTGTTGGAGGACGTGGTGTGATCGTCCCCGTTGTTCTCCTGCTCGGAGCTCTCGTCGTTGCGGGTGCTGTCGTCCGTGCGCCCCACGCCGCTGTCCTTCTCGTGCTGGTTGGATAAAATAGTGGCTGTGTCCGTGGTGCCTCCGTCCTCCTCGTGCTTCTTCTAACAACAAAACAGAAACAGGAATTACTGCAAGGACACGAAATGTTTCAGGGCGTTTATTTTTTTAATAGTTTTCCTAATCTGTCACTTTTTTTCACACTTTCTGCGTCTTTGTCTTGCATGGAAAGAATATTATTAAGAACTCACAGAAATGGTGACCAAGCCCACAGCCTGCTGGGGATGCCCCTTTCAGAAGAACCTGAGGGTCTGTGTTTCAATTATGTAGCAATGATAGTAGAATACAAATTTTGAAATGTTTCTTCTCCCACTTAGGTGCACAACAATATCCAGTTCCACAGCAGTGCCAAATTGAGAGCATGCCTCTTCATAAAACGTGGATGCCACAGAGGATGTAGAGTTTTAGAAAGCTTTAGAAAAAGCTCTAGACAAAAACTGAAAAACTGTTCAAGAACTGCTCTGATCATGGCACAACGATACAGCCCCAAATCTGCGGCCCTGCACAGACTTTGCTATGTAAAAAACCTTTTTCCTTGCCTTTTTCCCCCATATGTAGATCTTACTTCAGTAATTTCCCCGAGTTTTCCATTTGGATTTTCAGGTTTTGGGAGGCAGGCTGCTCTCAGTCTGTGCATGTATATCAAATAGGGAATTCTAAACCCCACCTCTCTGCCTGCTCTATCCACCATACACCCAGTACTTCTCTCAGTGACCACAGCAAGAACAGTGGGTTTCTAAGAACTGTGACTGTGTTTTGTAAGGGGCAAAGCACAAAAGGTAACATCTTTTAAAACATTTTGCTCCCTGAGATGAAGTTGTGGATAGTCATGTAATATTCTGATTTTACATGAAGCCCTTTTGCCTTGATCTTGACTTCGTGTCACTTGAGACACACCAAGTGTATTCAGCCAAGCTCAGTATTGGAATATTGAGTGCAGTGGGAAGTTTGACAGCCCTGCACACCAGAAGGGCAGTACCTGCTGAAGCATGCTGGCAGTAAATTGCATTGCCTGGTGGTGCTGTTCCTCTAACATGTCCATGTGCAAGTCATCCAGAAAATCATTTCTGTCATCATCCATCCATCCTTCATCCAGCTATGTGAAAAGGGAGGGAAAAAACAAACCAATTGTTGTCAAAAGAATGAAGACTGACACAAATTAGATTTTTCTTTGTGGAAAGTGACTGGGAAATCTCAGGGGATTCCCTCCTGTGACAGTGCTGCTGTGTCCTGGGAAGGAGCAGAAGTATCCTTGTGCTAAGTGTGGGTGTTGACTGTCCTACCTGCCCC
>JAWWLV010000024.1:3427069-3440312 GCA_035041135.1 Platyrinchus mystaceus | reverse complement strand
GACAGTGCTGCTGTGTCCTGGGAAGGAGCAGAAGTATCCTTGTGCTAAGTGTGGGTGTTGACTGTCCTACCTGCCCCTCACAGCTGCCCCAATCTCCAGCAGCATGGCTTTATCTTCAACAGCCCTTTATATATGAAAAAAACTCTAGTCTCTTCATCCATGGAAATACTTCTAAGAGCTGGGGCTGTTTTGTTTTTTGCACAACTTGATTAGGATGTATAAAAATACTCAGAGCCCAAAGCCTGAACACACCACTTGTGAGGCAGCATCAAGGCCAGAGGGAAAATCTGGCTGGGGTCTGTAGGACTTTTTTACTCCCATCTCCATTTACCCCTATGGGAGAGATCAGAAACTTCCAGGCTAACGGGATAGTGATGATCCTGACCCTGTGTCTCCAGGTACACTGGCAAGGGCTGCTCCCACAGCACCAGGAGCAGAGACAGATCAAACAATAGTGCTCCTGGCTGTTTGTTCAACACCTTTGTTGTGCTAATCCCTGCTCTACAAAGGGATCTGGTTCAACCTTTTTATTAGAGCTGAGGAGCCTTCTTGACAGTACTCAACTTCTTTAAGAGGTGGTGTATGCAGGGCTAAATAATAGGTGTTTTAATGAATGAATAATCGATGGCTATAGGAGTTAAGAGTTCAGTATGTTCTTCAAAACTGTGGCTTAAAACCATCCATAATACCTTGCACTGATGTTTGTAATAGCATTGCAGCACACATAAATCACTAAATGTCTTAGAAATTGAACCTTAATATAAAATATTAAAATATAAGTACCATGACTGCTGAATTCCATTATTTTAGATGACATGTAAGTCCAGTCAAACTGGTCATATATATGCTATAACATGGTTTTAGATAGATTGGTAGGTTTAGGTAGGTTAAAATTCTTTGAAAGAACCGCTTTCTACAAAATAGCAACTGTTTTAATCAAGACTTAAGTGAGGGTTTTTTTTTTTGTTGTTGCTACAGTACCTGAATTTCTGGTCTTGCCACAAGTAAGGAGATATTCTTGCTCTCCTCGCTGCTCAGAAGTGCCACAGCTTCCTCTCGGTTCTGCACCTCTATGCCGTTGATCTGGGAGGAAAAGAGCAACACAATGAAATATCCTGGCAGGGAACACCCGGGAGCTGCCGTGACGAGCCCGGCTGGACAGACCCCGGAGCTGCCCGGGCTGGGAGCGGCCCATGGGCACATCTCCAGCCTCGGGCACACAAGTGCTGGGCGAGAGCGTCGCTGTGGGCACGAGATGCTGCTCCATCCCTCCGCCTGGCACGTGCAGAGCCTCGTTATGAGGGCAGGACCTGGATTATCCCACGGTTAGCAGGCCGGGAACGCTCCACACACGTACCTGAATAATGCGATCGCCTTCCCGGAGCCGCCCGTCCCTGGCAGCGATGCTGTTGGGATCAATCTACAAAATAAGGCAACTGTGAGTGCTCTGGAGGTTTGAGGGCTCAGGATTTGCTTCCCCAGTGTCGGTAACGTGACTGATGGTGTAACCAGTGTGCTGCTCTACGTGTGTTTCTCACATCTGCCCCAGTGGGTGCAGTTCTCGTGTCAGACAAAGGGAAATGCGAATCAAAATGATCAAATCAACCCCAAAACATTCCTGAGCATCCTGAGCCGCATCTTCAGGGAATGTAGGTTTACCATGTTTGCCTGGTATCGAGTTAACTCAAATTTTAACGTTTTGCTTCACACAGTGCTCTGATTAGAAGCAGTTTTTGCACACAGAACAGGAAGGATTATTTGCTAAGTGGGCCATTTTAATGGAAGGTTTTAGATTTAGTTATGGGTTTCTTTCCCCAAACTCCTGCTAATAATTTGTTATCAATCTGCAGGATAAAAAGTTGATGTATAAAATGCTACTTATTTCACGGAAGGGTGCAAAGAGAGACAAATGAGCCTCAAATATTTGCAAATGAGACTGTGTGGATTTTTTTTAAAATAATTTGTACTGATTCTGGAGTAATTAAGAACAAAAACTAATAGGGGGGATATATTAAAAATACTTTGAAGGCATTATCTGAAATTGAATGCTGAGACTGTGCTGGGGGAAAATGAACACTAAATGTTAACATAACCAAGATTGACTTCAGTGGGTGTAGAACTACACTCAATTTGGAGAAAAGGAAAATAATTAGATTTCTTCTGCATTCTGGCTGTTTTTTCTAACATGATACAAACAGAAGGCAAAAGTCTTAAATGCCCAACAATGCAGTTTAAAAGACAAATTGCATCTTATGGAAATCAGCTCAATCTTACCTCACTCACATAAATCCCCATGTCATCTTCATCATCTGTCCTGTAACAGACAGTGAGGCCAAGCTTGTCCTGGCTGTTCACTCTATGTAAATCGACTTCCTGGGGTTTAAAAAAGAGAGATAAAGGAAAATACACTGTCAGTGAGACACCAGTGACTGATGGAAGCAATTTTTCAAATACAATGAAAATATTTTGCTTAAGTGATGTAGTGGATCTCTTTTCATTTCACTTGTAGACGAGGTTAACTTACTGAGCAAAATACGATTATATGCGGACAATCAATACCTGGGGCATTTCTGACCCTTCAATCAATATGAAGTCATTTTGAAAATAGACCTTTTATTGATCTTAAGGAAGAAAAATTACCTATATTTCATGTAGTGGTAAGACTTCAAAGGCTAAAATACTTATAAAGCATGATTTCAATATTTGTCACAGCTGATACATATTTCCTTATAAGCAGGGAAATTCTCTGGCTTTTCAGAGAAAAATATAATGCTCTATTACCTTAAACTGTATAATTTTCATGAGATGATCTCATAAATTTCTCAAAGGTGTAACTGAAGATCAATATATTCTCAGCAAAGCATTTGGTATTGGTAATAGAAATATAATAAGCACTTCAGTATCTTGCAAGGGTTTGGTTTCACCAGGTCATGGTGGTCTTGTTAGTCTTGGAGACACTTAAGCCATCTTAAAAACACATGGTTTTTTTTGCCAGGAAGAATTCCTGAGGAGGCAGCTGAGGGCTGAAGGGAAAAAGCGGGACCAAGCAGAGGGACAGAGGCTGAGGGAGAGGAGGATGGAGGGCTGTCCCAGCCCCAGGACAGACCCTCCACTACATATTCATGCTTGGACCCCTTACTCCAGTGGAAAAAAGTCCTGATAACACAACTCCTTATCCCTGCACGTCTCTGCTGCGACCCACGCCGTGCCATTTGGAAGGGGCAAGACAATAAAACGAGCTGACATGAATAATTTATCGGCGCGTCTGGATGACAGCTGCCAAGATCAGCAATCTCGTGTTATTTACTTGTCAACATGTGTAATTTCTCTTTTTTTTCTTCTTTTTTTTTTTTCCCCCCCTAAAGAAACGTTAGCTCTAAATGTCAGTGACATTTCAGCTGGTATTTAAGTGGCTTCAATCAATAGCATCCAGGGTGAACTGCTGCGCTTTTTCTCCCTCTTTTGTTATTTAAAGGCTTGAACACAATGCTTTAATAGCGGGGTTTTTTTCAGGTTTCCAAAGCTTTCTAGAGAGGAGGTGGAGATTCTTCAGAAGAAAAGATGAGACCAAGTGGATTCAGTTCTGATCTCAGCTGATCCTTGGGAATGCCACTGCAGCCAATGTGTTTATCCTGCACTTAATCACGGTGTGAACTGGGGATGAGGTGGGGCTTTGTGGACTGGGCCTGATTCAGGTCTAGAAGGATTCCCATATTCCCTGCATACTTTAACAAAAATATTTAATGTCTTCAGGAATGTTTTTATATACTTTACTGGTTTGAAAACACGGTAATGAAATGGTGGCAAGGAACTAGTGCTGTGGCTCATTCTCCTGCTTGTCATACTGGCAGTGAAAAAATATATATATAATGTTAACAATCCCCCCCACAAAACAAACAGAAAAATATGGTGACTTTGGCCATTATTTAAATAGATCCTGTGTAACCATAAACACTTGCCAGCACCTTTTGGAATGGAAGGAAAAGAGGGAGCAGGCTGTTAAGTTTCATTTACCTGCCACATATTTTGACTAACAATAAGCACTTTTCCAACAGTGTACAACTATAATGGGTTTCATAATTAAAAATAAAGTATGGATTTGCATTTAAAATGTACCCTCCAAGACACCACCTGTGATATACTGGAAGGTAATAAATCATCTGGTAAATTAAATAAATATATTTTAAAAGGGAAAAAGACAGCTGTTTAAAAACACACTCACAAATAAAGAACAAAAAAAAGTCAGAGCAAACAAAATATTTATAGAGCAGGTGTTTAGAACCTGAATTTTTATGAGTAATTAGTTGACAGACTTACTCTTGGGTACAATCCCTCTGGTCCTTGGTGGGAATAGAGTAAGTGGGTTTGATGCTACCCAAACATGATAATTTTACAAACTCAAAGACAGGAACAGCTGCTTTCTATGGGTCTTTGTGTCAGTAAAGTTTTGATGCAATCATAAAGGTTTGAAATATTCGAGAGATAAAAGTGTGCAATTCCAGTTGGAGTTGAAGAATCGACACCAGAGTCTTCAAAGCAAAGGTTTTTTTCCCTATTCCAAGGTGAATCTGTATAATGCAGAGATACATGAAAAGGGGAAAACAGAAAACTGGCACCTACAAACACGGATTTTATGGCAGCTTGTGTAAATGTACCAGGAAATAACTGAACAAGAGGAATTAATGTGGGCCTAGAGAACTTCGAAGGTGTGAGTTCACGTGTTTGCAACGCCACAGGACGTGCCAGTTCTTACTGTTCTGTCTCAAGGGTTGCATTTCTGGGCAGTCCAGGGGCCTGATCCTGCCAGCCCACAATGGTTCTGTGCTCCTGCTGCTGGACTGCTTCCAGAGCCTCTGCCAGGCACAGGATTAGTCTGGAGATAAAAGTGTATTTAGTGCTCAACCGGGGCTCAGATACCATTGAAATGAACTGGATAAACCTCCCAGCCACCAGCACTGCAGAAAGGAGACACTGAGGTTGTTCAACACCTGGTCTGGATCCGCAGAAACCAGCTGGCAGACAGTGGTGGAACCCACAAAGTGTGGGAATGTCAGGGCTGTGTTAACGTGAGAGATGTAAAAATTTCATCTACGACAATTTTTACACTCGCGGATGATTCAACTCTGCTTCCTCAGATCAGGTAAAAGCGACATTTTGAGAGACGTTCCAGAGAAGGATTTGGATGCTCTTTCAAAATAGTCTGTGCAAGAGAACTGTCTGAAAGATTATTGGCTCCACATCAAATGCAGAGCCAAGGAGGGCTCAAAGAGCTGGCTGCTGAAATCCGTGTGGCATTTGCACAAAGACAAGATGAAATGAACATGCCCTATGACATTATACCTGCAACTACTCATAATAATGAATTAGGAGCAAGTGATAATAGTAAATTAACCTCTATAAGCTCAGAAGATCCTTCATTTGCAAAGGATTATTGAATTATTGTACTGCTGATTTAGAATTATGGCCTGCCTGCAAATTTATAAAAATCAAAGTCCTTTCTCTAACGAGACAGAAATGAGCAGTAGAAACCTGAAATGAGAGGACAGAGATGGGTAAAAAAAGTTCAAACATTGACAAAGCCTTATCCACAGCTTGCAGGGTAAGTACTCTGTCCCTTCCCTCTCTCTGTGAAATGTGGTAGGATTTTTTCTGTACTGACCTCTGACATACCTGACCAGCAGGGCCCACTTTTTTGCTATTTCATTAATAGGTTTCACACAGAAAAGGATGTCAGGGAAATAGATACAAAGAACTATTTCCTTTTATACTGTGTGAGGCCTTATCACCACTTTTTTGGCAACTGACCCTGGTACAGCAGGAGGAAAAATCTTGTTCTTGCTGTAGTGAACCTAAGACGGTGATCTTTACATTTATATTTTCACATAAATGTGCTTTTCATCATGGGTAAAAAGCAAAAAAACCCCACTCTTCTGCTTTTCAGAGGAAAAAAAATTTATAAACTATGTTTTCTTTCTAAAATTCTTTGCCCTGGAGAGGAAGCAAAAATCTACCTGGAGATTTCTGTGCCCACTCAGCTCTGTGATGGTAATTCTCTGACACACCACAGAGACTGGACCAGCTTTAGTCATCAGTGGTGCTGGGAAAGGCTGAAGGGAGGTGTTTCTCACCCTGATGAAAAGAAGTTTGGGATAGCAGGATAACTGGAAGGATGCCCAGGCTCTCTGCCAAGCAGATGGGCAGTGGTCCATGATTTAGACCTTTCTCATGCAGTGTGAGATGTTAAGGCCAGGTTTAAGCCCTCCAGAGAACCAAGGAAGGACAACCTTTCAGTCCTGGCTTGTGAGCAAGCTGAAATGTTTCCCCACTTTTGCATTTGTTCCAAACAAAGAACATACAAATATTTGCCTTAGAAAGTACAGCTGTGAAGCTTTTTAAACCTTTACATATTCAATCACTGCCTGAAGCAGGCCTGGGCTGGAGCCCTTTGTATTCAGAGACATAGCAATGCCTTGAGAAGCTCCTGATCTGTGCAACTCCCTGCAGAGCAGGAGTTTTCATAGAGAAAAAAAATATATTCACATAAAAGATGCTTTGAAATGCTTTACAACCAGGATGGAATAAAAATTGCAGAGTGCCTGTGACAGAGCCTACCAATTCCCATGTTCAGACAGTTGCCTCCTCCCCTCCCTTGCAAACAGATCACTGGAGACGTAAAATCTCAACCAAAGCAGCAAAGTGTAGTGAAGGGGAGAGCTTGAGACCCTGGTACTCAGATTTTATTTATGGTTTCCTTAAAGCAGCGAAGTATTAACTTCAGATTTTGAAGCACAGATTTTGTTCCTCGGTATGTTCATTTTTTTTTGGCTGATCAGCTGTTGTGGTTTCATGCTGGGAACACTGGGAGCTGTGCACTGGGTGGGCAAAAAGCTCTTTGAATGAATCTGTTGTCCTCCTTCAGCCTTTTGACATGAGTGAGAGCATCAGAAGGAAATATCCCAGCAGTTACTAAACATTTCATGTAGTTTTCATCTTCAGGCTCTACTGAGTCTCAACCAACCACTCAGCTGAGTTCAGTTCTCTACTTGGAAAGAAGGAAGACCTACACAGAAGTTGCATATTGGAAAGGGTGAAGACAGAAAGTCAAATGGGAGGGAAAAAGCCCCTTTTTGATGTAGAATGTTCTCCTTTGTAATGTGAGAAAGTTACACTGAGAGAGCCCTCACTTGGGCTGTGTCTGACAGCTGGCCAGACTTGTTTGAATAAACATATTAATGCATAACACTGCTGGGGAATCCTGGAGTGACATTATTCTTCCTTTATGAGCCTGAAATGACTTCTAGCTGGGCCTCCATGAAGAATGAGTGTACTTTTAATTTAAAATAAAACAGGAGTTCGGGATTTAGTCCCTCTGTACTTGTGGCATGTAAACTTCTAAAGAGAAGAAATGGCATTTATTTATTTTTGTAATAAGGAATATATGGCAGTTACCTCTGAGTCATCAATTTTAAGATAAATGTTGAGAGATAAAACCAAGAATACAATTTTGGCATCTCAGCAATACTGCCAACATAAATTCCTTCCTATGGATATTTACATTAGAAGCCTGTTGTGAACTTGGGCATTTCACCTTTTTTGTCTTGTTTACTTGTTACAAATCACTAACCAGTCACTTACAGACCATAAAAGTTTAGATGAGGAGCTTCTGATTTAAATTCAAAGCACATTTTATAGACACAGAAACCCAGAAGTCTGACTTGATGGCTTTCTTACTTTCGACATTCCTGCTGCAGTCAATGAAACAGTGCCTTTGTGGTCTTTTAAAACATATCTATCAAAAGGCAAACAAAAAAGCAACCAGCCAGTTGAGCCCCTGTTAGCACTTTGACCTTACCATTGATCATAGTCTTTATAATTTGAACAGGAATCTTTAGTGGTTTTTAAGAAATACTATTAGGGTACAGAGACTTTTCTAATGTTCATCCCCCTGTGTTACTGAGCTGATCACCTTTTGCCATCAAGTACTATATCAATGTCAAAATTATTAATGTTGTGGTTTAAGACATATAAGTGTGTGTTTTTAAACTGTTTTCAGCTCAACTGGTTGACCTTCTAATGGAAGCAATGTAACTTACCCACAATATTAGATTTCCTAAAAAACAGATTTTGGAAAGACACTGGTAGAAAATACTGATTTGTTCTACATTTTCCTTTAAGACTGAAATCTATATTGTATTTGTTTTTATATAAGGAAAAAAAAAAGGCCCCTGTTTGAAAAGTGAGGCCTTGAAGTCTGCTAAGTAGCATTTGTTTTACTGGCACTTTGATTTCACCCTGCCTTTGATTTAGGTTTGTATACAGAGATGAATTGCTACCAGATCTGCAGAACCTGAAAACAGCTTGCAAACTTTTTATGGGGTTTTAGTCCTTGATCCTGCAAACACTTTTATAGAAGGGAACAACTTCGTGCTCACAGAACGACTGAACTCTGCTCCCACTGAAGCTGCTGATAAATCCACCTCTGATTTAAACAGAGCTACAGGCAGGTCAGCAATGCCTGCTTTGACAAATAGGTGTTAGCAGGACCAGGATCTAAGAAATCAGAAGTGCAAGCCAGCTAAGGGTAACCTATTCACTTGATATCTTGGATAGATTAGCTGGGTCAGACGTAGCTGGAAGTGTTTATAAGTATTGGGATATTTTACTGCTATTTGTTACAAACTATTAAAAACACTTCACTGGGTCAGTACTGCTTAAGTATCTTGCAGAACTAAGGCCCACAATTTATGTGCTGCACTCTGAAGGGTTGGGAGTGGGTTATTTAAGCATGAGAAAACTGAAGATGAACTTTTGATGGGATATACGAGTGCTAAAAGCAAAAGTGACTTTTAAAGATTTGGCAGGAAAATGGACTTGCATACTTTAGTGACTGGTTCAACTTTGCTATCTGTAATTTCATATATATACATATGTCACTTTTAAGTAATGAAAAAGGGAGGGACAGCTTAGCATAGTGGCAAATCTATCCTGGTCTTGTCTTGTAAATACTTTGAAATAATATGATCAAGAACATCTGTTTCTGAGCTGGGAAATATTTAAGAGAAGCTCACATATTTTTACTGTGGTTATGTGGAACAGGTCCTGCCACTCAGTAGAGTCTTTCAGAAAGCCTAAATCAGCACAGTTACACAGAATTTAATTAATGGAATCAATGACTTCATTATTTATGTTAATTTGTTGGCTGAAGACCATCAGTCCCTGGCTCAGAGTTCAATGAACTGCTAAAGGTACCAGCAAGGCTTGCAACTGCAAAGTAACCTGTGAGCAGTGTTATCCCAAATATCTGCTTTGAAATGCCTTTTCACTTAATGTGCAATACAAGGACAGAGAGGTGCACATGCTGAACCATCAGTAAATGAAACAATTAGAGCAAGTACCTCTAATTCCAACTCATCCCGGTCCATTTCTTGATGAATTCCTCCCATGTAGTCGTTTGGATCATAGTATTCATGCACTGATGGATGGCTGGAAAAAAAAAAAAGCTATGTTTTAGGACAGCACTCAGTGCTTTAATGAGCATGTTAATGCATTCCAAGCTTGTAAGGAGCAATCATGACCATGATGGACTAATCATCACACCAAGGAGTTGCATGTGCTTAATTCTAAATGCTACACCATCTACACCAATGAGTGTTTTAAGCAGAAATTATATGTATTGCAAGAGAACAGCCTGCTGCTTTTTACAGCTTCACTTTCACTGTCTATACTTTTGAAGTTTAAGCAGCACAGTGCTCTTGTGATCACTGTTTTCTGTGCTGGAATTCTTTTCTGCAGTGAAAGTAAACTCCCTTTAATTCTCTGTTAACTAGATACATCTCTGAGGCTATTTATGTAACAGCATCTGCTAATTGGCTAAGATGCCCAAGTTGTTAGAAGCAGGGTAGATTAATCTGAATAGGATTTGGAGTAGTTAGAGGAAGCATTAGGAAAAATGACTGTTTGCTTGCACATGCTGGGTGACAGGATGCTGGAACAGCTGCCTGCCTGCTCTACATGTCAGGATAGCCATGAGATGGGCTGTGTGGGGAAGCTGGAAGATCAATCTCCAGCTCTGAGTAAGGATGCTGCTGATGCCAGGAGTTTGTATCTGTCTCATGATTATGTTGCAACCTAAATCATAGAATCACAGTCTGGTTTGGCTTGAAAGGGATGATAAAGATCATCTACTTTCAACCCGCCTGCCATGGGCAGGGACACCTTCCACCAGACCCAGAGCCCCATCCAACCTGGCCTTGAACACTTTCAGGGATGGGCATCTACCACTTCTTTGGGAAACCTGTTCCAGGGCTTCACCACCCTCACAGGGAAGAATTTAATCCTAAATGATGCACCAGGAATTCATCTTTAACATTTTCCTAATGTAACTGGTTTTGAAGTTGGCAAGCTGGAGGTACTGAAAATCCCTCTTGTGGCTGTGGTTGGGGGTGGGCAGTGTCAGGGCTCTAAGAATAATCATGTCCTCTCCACAGTGCTCTAAGCCCTGCTGTTCACTGCAAGCAGGCTCAAATACAGGCTTTTGTCAAGTATTTCCACTAAATTGTGCTGCTGTGCCTGGATTTTCAATGGGCTGGGAACAGGTGGCCATGCCAGAATATCTGCTGGAATCATCTTCCAAGTATCAGCAGAGTCACGAAAGGAACAGACACCGCACACAGAATCCCAGCTCCCGGCTGAATGTGGGAATGTTAACGTGCCATGAAAGTCACTCAGGAGCAGCACAGGATCGGTGCCTGTTTGTAGCCAAACCCCATTTCCTAGGAGTGCTGACAGGGATGTCTGGAGAGGTGCACTGTGTGCTTGTGTGTGTGCTGAGGGATAATTCTCCTCCCACAGTGGTCCTGCGCACCAGTCCTGCCTCTCACCGTGTGCAGGATCACCCCAAAGCCAGGTACTGCTGTGCCTTGACCACATCAGCCTCTCACACACAGCAACTGAGACAGTCAGAATCCTCTCTGTCCCTTGTTCCCCGTGGAGATGCGTGGCAGGATGACAGGCAATTTGCAGGGGTTCCTCGGGGAGCTGTTTTCCTCTCGAACAGCATGTGAGGGCGGGGGGTGTGTGCGCCAGGAGATAATTGTCATTTGTATTTGTGAGTACAAAAGCATCAAATTACCATTAACAATAATTAAAATTTGATTCTAAAACATCCTTGACAACGCTGGTAAGTAATTTTAGTCCTAGAAAATAACTTATTTGAGTAACAGCGCTGCAGGGTTATAATAAAGTAATTAATACGCTGGAACAGAATGTAGCAGCTCTTAGCATTACACAATTTATGGCAGCCATAAAAAATAAAGTTAAAACATAAGCAACCCAAAGAGGCAGTGAGAGGAATTACAAAATGCAATAACTTTATCCATCAAATGCCAGCAAAAAAAAATGAGCTTTATGAGGCCATGTTGTGACTCAGTGGCATTACTCATGTGAGTAATGGCTTGCTAATGTGAAGGAAAAATGAAAATGTTGTGAGTTATGGCTGAAGGGTTGTATGAATCCTGGCTGCTCCTGGGAGCACACGTTCACCAGCAAGCAAAGGTGAGTTTGTGAACTGTGTTAAGGAACAACAAGGATTTCCAAGGGCTTCACAACTGTGACTTACTCTTCAGGCAGGAGGTACGGGTCCAGCACCGAGACGGGAGGGGTGGGAGAGCCCATCTTGCTCAGGGCCATGATGTGCTCGAAGGTGATGTCTGTCTGGGTGCCCACATCCACCAGCTGGGAGTCGGGGGCAGGAGGGAAGGCCTTGGAGCGCGGGGTCCTCCTCAGCACCTGCACCACGATGGGCTCCTTGGCTGTTTTGAAAGCCTCCACCGCCTGCTCGTGGGTGGCCTTGGACAAATCCTTCCCGTTGACCTGCAGGGGAGACAAACCGTCAGGAGATGCAGGATGTCTGGGGTGGTTTGGGCTGTTTTATCTACAAGTCTCAGCCTCCAACTCAAGGTATCTGCAGCCAGTGCTGGGAATGACTTCTGCAACGCTGTGCATCTCTCATTTCCCCCTTTCGCTGCAGTAACTTTACAAACCCTCTGCTCTGCTTTGTGTTTTGATAAGATTTTACCAGGCTCGCTCTTTGAGCTGAAGTACAAACCAGCATCCCATTTGTTTCTTGCAGATTAGAAATCCCTCAGCCCTTGTTCAAACAGAGCAAGTTATTGATTCTCCTGTAATTTTTCTAGTTTTTGTGGTTTTTAGTCTTGTAACCTTTGTGCTGAACAGAACTGAAATTACAAAACTATTTTTTTGTGTCTGATAAACAATTGTTCAGATGAAAGATGATGGTGGTACTCAGTCACTGCAATAAAACCCCTCCATTTTAGAATAGTGAACAGAAATAATGCTAAATGTGCCAGGCCTTGGAAGGTGGGGGTCTGAGAAGAAAATTAGGACACAGGTCCCTCCCATCTCAAAGGAGTAGGGAATCTTTTGTTCACAGGAGCAAAGCCAAAATGAGACATTGAATTTTATACACAGATTCAAATCTTTGGCAATCAGAGGTGTCCTTCCTGATCCAGAGAGCCCTCCCAAATCACTGTGGCTTTGCATTTAGCTCACACTTCCTTCCTTCCTCACATGGTTTCTAATGAATCCTTCCTCAAGTCCCTAAGTCTACCAAGGGCAGTGAAAGAGATGAGTTCATATTTGTCAGAGTTTTTATAAAGCTGCCAAACCATAATTCTCATTTTGAGTTTTGGTTCGTGAGAAATTTTAATGTCTCTGTGCCTCTTTGACTGTAAGATTTGTAATTTTAAGGGAGCTGAACACAATGAACAGTGTGGAGAAAACTCCAAAAGCTGTTCAGTCCTGTGTTTAAAGGACTGAATATATGTTTACTTCCTGCTGTTTCCAGCCTAAAATGGAGATCTGGTTTATTTGTTGAGAAATCTGCAAATCCAAAAACTCTATGGGCTTAGATGCAAAAAAACATGTCACAGGCATGGTGGGAACCACTGGTAACTCTCGTTTTTATCTCTTTTAACCTGTGAACTGTTGGCAATTTAATACAGATGGAAAAAAATAAAAAACAAACAATGACAGAGAAGCTGCCCAGAGTAACTTGTTTGCGAAAGCTGATAGTGAAATTACAATCCTAGAGCATCATGCTATGGTGGATCTGTCACCATGTTCTCATCAATTCTTTATTTACCATCATTCTTCCCTGTGAGGGTGGGGAGGCCCTGGCACAGGTTGCCCAGAGAAGCTGTGGCTGCCCCATCCCTGGAAGTGT
>JAWWLV010000024.1:3414132-3426969 GCA_035041135.1 Platyrinchus mystaceus | reverse complement strand
GCACAGGTTGCCCAGAGAAGCTGTGGCTGCCCCAGCCCTGGAAGTGTCCAAGGCCAGGTTGGACGGGGCTTGGAGCACCCTGGGCTGGTGGAAGGTGTCCCTGCCTATGGCAGGGGGTGGAATGAGATGGCCTTTAATGTCCCTTCAACCCAAACCATTCTGTGATCAAGGACCATCCTTTGCCTATATATTTTCTTCATGAATGATGCCTTACATTGTACTCTTCCCAGTCAGACACCATGCATTTGATTAATCTGTATTATTGTATCCATAACCACACGTACGAGTCTTGCAGTGGCCATGATTGCTTTCTGCATGGAAAAGTAGCATATTTTTTCCAAGGCATAAAAATAATGAATTGCCTTGATTGGACACAGTTACAGTAGCCTCAGGTGCTACTGGTGGCTGCTGCTTTGCCATTTAATCATTTTGTACATGTCTGAAATGTACACTAATGTGGTGACTCTGCCACATTAACTTCTTGAATGTGATTGAAAACTCTGAAATACATGTCCAGATTCTCTCATCTTCACTTGTATCACACTGCCCTTAGTTCACACTGTGCAGTGCCACGTTTAGTCTCATTAAAGTAAGTGGGGCACTGAATGAGTAACATTACTCACAGCCAGTAACTAAATTTAGCCCATACTTAACATATTGCCCACAGCAAAAAGCTGGGTGCTAATAAAGAGGGTTATCTCGAGTGCAGAATAGATTGAAAAGGCTAAATTCCTGCTGAATTACCTCGTGCACACAACACTTCTTAGGCTGTCATCTTTGGTTTATCTTAGAGGGGTAATGACACCAGGTTTTTTGTTAAGCCAGCTGAGAGTGGAAGGTGTTAGCACGGCATTTTACATCACACAAACACTCGCACTGCACACCACTGCTCACAGTAATGCACAGCATGTAAAGTTTGGCCTGGTCAAATTAAATATCATTAACTCGCCCAATTGAGCAGATTACTTTAAAAGAGTTTGTACAGCTGTAAAATGAAGTTCAGCGTAATGTTTTCTCTGGAAAAGAAGGAAATGCTGATTATGGTTTGGGTTTTATTATTTGCCACAAATTAAATGTTGCACGTTTTACTGTGTGCATCCTAATTTTTTTTTTTTTAAACAACTAAATCCAACAAGCAATCAAAATAAAAGAATCTAAATTGCAGCATGTAGTGTTTTTCAGAAATGTGCTCAGAATAACTCCTGAGCAGGAAACTATTCATATGAGATGCTTTCTACATCTTTATGATAAAACCTGGTAAAATCCTGCAAAGGGCAGATTTCCAGTTTATTCCCAAACGTTACAATGAACTTGGATCACAGTTTAGTACAGGCCTGCATTTCAGTTTAGGTTCCTTAGGGCACTTTATTTATGCAAACCCATGGACTGGCATCCTCTTTGTGCTATCCTATGCAATTGTTACATCAATAACCATAACTTCAAAGACAGGTTGATGTCATGCAGGGAACAGGCTGTAAGTTGGACTGTACCATAAATTGTGACTACAGGAATTATTTCCAAGTAGTTTCCTGACTACGTTTTCTGCAAGCTGATAATGCCATGAAAAAGAAGTGCTGCACAGCCAGGCAGAAGGACACAGAACCAGATTTTAGAACTGGGGAGAAGAGCCAAATAAATTTTAATGTAAACCTTCTCCTCCTGCAAAGGGGACCTTGTGTAGAAAAGGTTTGTGACTTTTGGTTGGTAAATTAGTAACTCTGAAAGCAGATCTATATTTGATGTAAATACAGTTTTAAATCATGGGTTTGGTAAGATGGCAATGATTACAGTAAAATGAAAGCATAACTCACTGTACTGCTGTCATTATGGCTTCCTTACCCCACTGCTAAGATATGGTTGGGGGTTTTGTCTGTAAAAGTAGTAATTCTATGGACTGTGGCAGCACCCACATCATATCAGGCAGAGACAATTCTCTGGACAGTGGCTGTCACATGATGAATGGTTTTGGGGTCGGCCCATGGATCCCGTACAAGGGACTAATTCCCCAACTCCAACTGAGTGGAACCCTTTTAGCCCTGCAGGTTCCTGCTGTGAGCAGCAGCCTTGGCCACTGGGGGCTGCTGACCTACGAGGTGTGGTCAGAACTGCACAGAGACATCACTATTAACCATTTACATCCTGCTTGTGGAACTGTGGAGAAACATGCAACGATGCAAAAATATTCTTTAAAGTGGCTTACAGCAGGGAATTACACTCTCTGAACCTGGCTCCTAAAAACCTGCAGTAACTGCCACATTATCTGGTAAATACTGAGCAGTGAATAGTTTGTAATTACTTTTTTCCCGGTATTTTCCATCCCACCACACAAATAATATAATTTTCCATTGAAAGACATGAGAATGGAAGAGCTAAATATTTGGATAATAAAAAGCAGTAATTCTCAAGTCTGCTTATGTATAACAGAGATAAATTGCTTTTTGGTCTAGAAAAAGTAGCAGTATCGGTAATTTATTTTTAGTAGCAGAAAAATCACGTGGAAGAAAAATATACTGGGATCATCTCAGTGGTCTGATTTATGGGGTCTGTGTACAGTTAGTACTCATGGCTAATCCTGAGTCTAGATAATAGGTGATACTAAGATGTTTACTTTCTATATTGAAAATTTGTCACAACTGACAAACAATTACTGCCAGTGCTTAAAAGCCAATAAATATATCGGTACAGCCTTGCTTTTTTAAAAAAAAGGGTGGCTTTATATTCATAGACTTTATTCCTAATGCTGCTGAATTGTGTTCAGCAATTTTTTCCTTATAGTTACATCTGAAATAACACAGAAAAAAAAAATTCATGCATATGAATGCTTCAGAAGACTGCCAAAAACTACAAATATGCATAATTTCTTAGGAAAATGCCATGTGACAGAGACAATGGGATCTTTCATGGCACAAAAGATGGATAAATTAACTTGTCTGATATGGTGAGATGCTTAGCTTTTGGACCTTCTTAGCATTGGGAATATATTTAATATGGAGAAAGCTGCAGTTAAACTGCAGTGTCTGGAGTTAAAGTGAGCTGAATGGGCCCTGATGACATTCGTGGTGAAGCCAGATAGTAGGTTTAACCACTGCATGAGACATGGAGATAAACACTCTGAATTAAGGCCAGACAGTAAATAAGGAAGGTATGCTTCAAATTTTTAATAGAAACTATGTAATGATTATGAAATAGAATAATATTTATAGTGTTTTAATTTATAGCATATACTGTATGCTATATTCTTCTGCACACAAGAAGGCTGCAGAGAGGATGCCACTAAAATCTATATTGTAAAGGCAATGAGAAATCTATAGATAAACATGGCATAATCCTGTCAGGGATGTTTGTGTCTCCTGCAAGTTTCCTTTTAATCCTTGGAATAAAAATAAAATAGTCACCTGAGCTTGATTTGCTGCTCACTAAAGTGCCTGGGAGTTCTGCCTTTGCAAAGCCTCAGTTCAGGCTCTGACTGGGAGACGCACCAACAGCAAAACGAGGTGTTGGGAAGCAGAGCATGCCATTGGCATTCCACTGGCATGGCCAAACTGTGATCATGGGAAGGAAAATGCTGTCATGGTCAGCTAAGGTAAAATGTGATTGTGTATTTGTAATTGAGCAAAAGAGATGATGCAAGAAGGTAGAACAGACACAAACCCAAATGGATGGTGCCACCAAACAGATAAATGGAAATGATGTCTTAAACTCTGGGGCTTTCATTAATTGCTGCCTCCAGGAAGTAAATTGTGAGGAGAAGAGACAGGAATTAATAAAAAGAAAAAAACCACCCCAATATGCTGTATCTGACCCCAAATGGATGCAGCAGATGGACTTCACTGTTGAACCCCAAACATCAGGTGAAACTGCTGAGGACCATCCCAAGACAGAACATAACAAATACAGACTAAACTTCTAAAAGGCTGGAAATGTTTGAGTGCTACCTCAGAGATAAAGGAATATGGGCAGTAGGATGTTGTGGGGTGTAGTGGTGGGAAGACCCAAGTGTCTTCTTGAGTCTGTTTTGGAATCTCTCTCAAGTTGGGAACTACATGTTAAGTAGCATTTCAGGTGCCACAGTAGCCATGGCCACTGGAAAGGCGGGATGAACAGATCAGTGATCATTTGTGATCACTGATGTCCTTGTCAACAAGGAGAAAAGGAAAAAACAAAAAAAAACAGGAAAAATCCTCATGTCTCTTCAGGCTTGTAAAGAATCTGCACTGCTTTGCTAGGACATGGCTCTCCATACCTTTTTCTGGTGCTGCAAGTGTGTAAGGTATTGGATATACAACGGCTTCTCTCTGTGTCAGAGCTGTGTGAGGCATTTGGCATCCTTTCTGTTGACATCTCCTTCTTCCTCTATTAATTCTGGGTATGTCACAGCGAAATACCTTTTTCAAGGACAGATTTTCTCATGTTTTATACCTTACATATGTGCTATTACCGTAACAATTATTCTACTGAGAGGTTTGGGATCCTCCAGCAGTTCCTGAGCCAACAGCCACTGTTCAGATGTTAAATTTTCCAGCCAAATCGTCCTGAGGTCAGAATTGGCACAGGGTTGGGAGGTTGGAGCCCTCCAGCCTTCACACTGTGAGGACAAGGCTGGACCTCCTGTGAAATCAGTGGGAGTTTGCAGCCAAGACTGGGCTGACAGAATTGTTCTCTGTTACTAGAAAACACACTCTTATTTTCATTTGAGGTATGAGGCAAGATAGTACACGACTGTGCTATTACATAAATGTCATTTTATCAATAGCTGCTGCTTAATTATTGAGCAAGGTAAGTGATTTACATGTTTTTATTTCTCTGGGAGGGTAGAGAAGACGAATTAATTGCCACTTTTTAATGGCAGGCATAAATTAGAGGCTTTCAGGTACATCAAAATATGTCACTTGTTTACATGGACAACATTTCCTCCTGGTTCCCACCAATTCTTACTATGCTTTCCTTCTGAAAATTTTCTGGAAACCCCAGCATTGGTTCTTTCTCTTTCCCTGTGACAGCAGAACTTACACACCTGGCTTATTTACACGAGAAAGGTGTTCCTGGAACTGATTCCCAGTTTCCCACTTGCAGTGACAGCAGGAGCACAAACCTCTGGGAGCCTGGAGAAGGGAAGCAGGGGCACCAGGACAGGGCTGTGCTAGGAAGGGACTGGCACAAGGGAATGAGGGGAGGATGCTCAGTGAACGGAGGTGAGGAATTCTGCACTCAGGAAGGAGCAACAGTACAGATGAAGTAACTTTGGACACTGGCAGAAGTAGTTCCTGAAAGGATGAGAAAGCCAGAAAATCCCTGTGCATGAGGCTACTGAGTGCAGTTAGTACTTTATTTTTGCTGAAATGGTGTATAACATTTGCTGGATGCTGGTATCACACAGAAGAAACTAAAGATGTTCCAGTAAAAGGAAATTATATTTTTTCCATCAAGTTAGACTGATTTCTATGGGTTTAATGCCATGAATGGTAAACATTTGTATGCACTGTACAGCTTGATGGCTCTCCTACGCCTCACAAATGTCACAGAGAAAAAACTTTTCTTGCCTAAGAATGAGTAAGCAGCTTTTCTTTGTAGAAATTCATGCAAATCCTTGGGAAGTGCCCTATAAAAATGCTAGTTCTGTTAGACTACAGACGTCTGTGCTCCATTTAAAACACTCTTTATGGTCTGATTCACTTCTTTAGCAAGTTCTTAAGAAGTCTGCATATTAAGAAAAAGCAGCACAACTTTAAAGATTTTTATAGAAGCTAGAGCAGCAAAAAGCCTATTTTCTAAACCCCCTTTTCCTCAGGAATTGGAGAAAGAAGGTTGGAAATATAGGTTAATTCTTCTTGCAGCTCCATTTAATCCCTCTTTTATTTCCCTCATATGTACAGTCTCCCTCTCTTTCAAAAACCCAGAATTATATTGTTTAGTAATAGACTGTTTCCATGTGTATGCATTTCCCTTCTGCCTTGTGAGCCATCCATGACAAAATAGTTAAGACCAAGGAAAAATTCTTTTACTTAAGAGCACAGAATACATTTGTTCTCCAAACCGTTAACTTGCAAATGGAAAATCTTGGGAGAAAGGCCCTGGAAATAAAGGAATTTTTATTTTGCTGGCAATTAGCACATTTACGTATTAACAAGGCAGCACTAGTGCTGTCTGCAGAATACTAAAATGTGCTGCTCTTGCTTGGGTTCTCACAACTCAAAATAAAACCACAGGGAATTTTATCGTTTGCTTCAATGAAAGCACGTTTAGAGCAGTGCTGGGGCTTCTGAGACTCTTGTACTTTCTCTGAAAGCAAAGTCTGGTTGGAGCCCTTTTTTCTTAAATATGCATTAATCACGATAAATGACTTTACAGCAGGGCAGAAATGCTTTTCCATATTTCTGTTTTAAAGTGATCTTATGTGTATCTGCTCATGGTTTAATAACCCAGGTCCATCTAAAACACAGAAGTTTTCAGGCCTCCCCTTTTAATGACTCTTTCTGCCATTTCAGCAGCTTGACCCAGAGGGAGAGAATCCACGGTATCTCTGGGAGAGGTACAAATGACAGCCATAAATAATCATGAATTACTAATGACTGTGATTCAGCAAGTGCAATTACCCCATTTCTTACATTCTTTCAGCTTTGCCCACCTCTAACACTGCACTTCCAGTGCAGCACCTCAGGAAATGCTCTCACCCTTCTCACACGTGCTCCTCCCCAGGGGCAAAACCTATCTCTTAGGGATTCATTTAGTGCAGCAAAGTACAGATTTTTATGAATGAGAACTTGTTAAAAAGCTGTGTATTCTATATCTATGTCTAACATAACACACCGTGATAGTAAACAGCATAAAAAAGTTAATCTGTGCAGTTGAGGGTGGAATGTTACGTGGACTCAAGTGACACTGGAGTAACATAAGAAACTAATTTTTGTACTGAATCAGACCAGAAGTCCCCATAGACCAGCCCCTTTCTCCCACAGTGCCATGCAGAGGGTGCTTTGAGAATGGTCTAAGAGAAAGACACATTTGGAAGGAACTTTCCCCTACTGTGGTCTTCCAGCACCTACAGCTCACACAGTTCAGCAGAGCAATATTTAACACCCCACCTCAATTAAAATCAGAGTAGTACAAGGTGGTGCACAGACCAGGCCTTCAAACAGTAATTATTTTAGTAGCATATCAGACTATGCAAACACACAACAAAAGCCAGTGCTGCTTCTGGAGACGTGCTCCAAGCAAACAGAGAAAAGGAATATTGTACAGATGAGAAGATGAAACACAGAACAAGTCAGGGATCTGCCTGAGGTCACATGAGAGCATCTCCTAGACACCGTGTTTAAGGCCATTCTCATTTCTGCACTGTTGTTCACTGTCTGCAGTTTTTGAGCCCATCCTGCCATTCCCTCCTTGTGGGTCCCTTCCAACTCAGAGCATTCTGTGATTCTGTCGAGTGATTACTCAGTGTAAATGCACGTGACCCATGAAAATGCATGAGCCAAACATGGTTTTACACTGAGTGCAGTTACTCTTTCTGTGAAGAGAACTCTTTCTTCCTCGGTGTTCCCAAGGAACCTGATGGATCTGATGGTAGGTTTGAGACATGGCATGACCTCAGCTAAGGTGCTGTCTCAGTGTAAAGCCAGGAGATGTTTCAGCAATTATAAATGAAATGAAACGCCCCATTCCTGTGCCAGTGGACAACAGGACCAATCACTCACGTGTCCCTGTCCAGGATTATCCCTGTAGGGACACAAGGAAGAAAACACTGCCATGATTCTGACCATTTGCATTCTGGATGGTGGCATCTGACTTTTTGCCTAAAGATACCCTGCATTAATTGGAACCTCTCCTTCAATAATCACTGACCAAAGTAACATTGTCGTATGGTTTAAAGTTTAAGCTTTAAATATTTGATATTATTTATTCTGCCCCCTCTCCTGTCAAATCCCTGACTTGTTACCAAGTTCAGGAGGGTCACTGGATCTGCTCCCATTTACCCACTGAGTCTCTGCAAGGACCAGTCCAGTGCACACATAACTGCAGAGGTGTTCTGTCGTAGTGAAAATGAAGCCTGACCTTTTGTTCCATTATTAATCGACACAACAAAACACATTTATCAAATCTGCACTTTTTCATTACTCCATATGTTTCCTTTTTTCCCAGCCCATGTCTGACATGTGACAGTAAAGCCCAGAGTGATCGTCCCTGGTGCCTTCTCCCTTGTGACTTCTTGCCACCTGCTTCATAGGATTAAACAGATGTATAAGTGTAAAGCGTTACAAAACTCATCCCTTCAATCATTTATCGCTTCTAAAAAATCCAAATAAATCCATGCTATGGCTAAGCATTTTATCTGCCCAATGTAAAGAAGAAAAGCACCACAGATTTTAGGAAGATTATGAAGCAGTAAGATATTTCATGTGCAGAGTAGGTCAAATTATCCATTGATATCACAGGTGACACTGGGCACTTGTTTATTTCATCTCACATCTTGTTTATGTTCCTTTAATGGCCAAAATATTCCTTTAACTTTACAATAAAGAGTAACTTCCAGAGAAATCCTAACAGAGGCATTGCATTATTCATCATCAAGTGATGAGGAAAATTTCAATTGCCAGTTTCTGGTAAATGTCTAATTAGGAAAGGGGACCTGTGAGCCACAGACAGGCGCCACGATCATTAAAGGGCAGTTTTCTGAAGATTATGAGTCTCCAGTCTGTCAAGCAGAGTTTTTCTACAGCTGAACTAATTTAGCAGCAGAAAACCCTGTCTAGAACAAAGCCCTTGGAATTAACATCTTGTTTAAGCAAACACATACCTACTTTGAAGTAAGTGTGATAGGTCCACAACTGTTATTGAGGTCAAGTTCAATGGTAGTGAAGTGACAGAACAGAACTTCAACACTAGTCTTAATTTCAGCTGCAGCACAGGCTGCACATACAGAGCACTCAAAGCCATACACTGTATTTCAAGTAGAGCAGTTTCCTATAATTGGCACAACGACTTTGGTCTTAACATGGAAAACTACTGAAATGTAGAGCAACTAATTCTCTGGCTGCCCAATTAAATTTGAGGGTGTGAAACGCATATGTAGAGAGGCAATTATTCCTGTTTTCCAAATCTTACAGTTTTGATTAGAATTTTTCTTTTTTTTTTTTTTTTTGAGCTGAATGTTTATTTTGGCAAGATTCACTTTGGCCCTGATTTAGGATAACATCAGTAGGTTTAAGTCTAGTTAGACTGTTTCCTTGAATCAGACTTTCTTAATGATTGATTGCTTTAGTCTTGTTTTTGCAAGTCTGATCGTGTGAATGGAATTCTAATGGAGAAGGGAACTGCATGGGTGATCAGCTCAGTGCAACTGGTTTTTGTGTGAGTTCTGCTGGAGAACAGGCTCCTCGCAAGCGATGCTGCTGGAAGCTGCCAGTGGAACACAGTGTTGGTTTGTTCCTCATCACTACTGACCTCTCATTAGCACAGCAATTTGTTTCTGACCTTGGTGCTTATGTAACCTTGGCCACACCACATCCCAGTCTAGCTTAAAACACAGATCCAGCCAGCCCACTATTGTTTTTACCAGCACTGTCATTTTTACTTGTCCCAGGGCTGTGCCAGGCCAAGAACATGTGAGAGGGGCTTTCAAGTTACCGACACGCTAAAAGGTCGCTGCAACAACTGTTTATTTATATATGAACTTTAGTATTTGTGGAAGGTGCCAGCTCAACAATCAGAGCAGGAATCTTCTGACCTCAGCTCATCTGAACCAAGGGCAGTGGCAACATGAGCTTGTTTCCTGCCAGCGTGTCCATCCTTATTCTGGAGGGACAGCCTGCAGGAAGGGATTAGTCTCCACACTCACTTATTGCATGGTTTCTGAGCTGGAAGTGCCAGTTTTGATGGGCTGTTTATATGACATCTTCCCAGCGTGAGAACTGGATGAACTCCATCATCTTAAATCCCAGGAAAAAGGTCTGAGCATCGCCCATGCAGTTTAGAGTCATCTGTGATTTAAAATTCTATGTTCATATTCTTGGAAATTCTTCTAGTGGAAGGTGTCCCTGCCCATAGCAGGGGGTTGGAATGGGATGATCTTTAAGGTCCCTTCCAACCCAAACCATTCTATGATGATTCCATAAAATATTGTATTCGTTTAGGACATTATTTTGCTGTGTGCTTTCCTCCCAAACTACGTGTAACACGTGCTTAGTGCGAAATAGGTACTGAGAAAGTTATTTAAATTGAGAGTTTAAATATTTTTTTAGTTTATTTTACAAACACAACTTTATCTCAAATGACTCAACCTTCTGAAAGTTTCCTTTAATGGAGGTTGCTCTTTGGTCCCCTTGGAATTTTCCTACAAAGGGAAAAGCCCTCATTTCTGTCATTGTTTGTGTAGAAGCTGATAACATTGAGAAAAGCACGTTGGAAAACTGGTGTGAAGCATCCTCCCAAATTTTCTGGTTTTCTTCCTTTCCCCTTCTCCCTCTGTTTTCACAACCTTTGAAACGTTCTGAAGAAGATTTCCATTTAACCCAAACCCCAAAATCTAACACCATAAAATTACTGCATTTCCTATGCTGCATGCAGCCAGGAAGTAAACCTCGGGATACATCTAAGACAGGATACACATCCCGAGCGTGCCAGGAGCACACTGACTGTTCTGCATCAGGATTCCAAGCTGCCACAGTCCCCTTTGCATTTGTACCACAAAGCATTGATATGCACAGCTACAACAGACTTTAATGACGAGGTGTCTTAATTTGGTTTTTATTACGTGATTAAAGGTACAATAAGGTAAGTGCTCAACAAGAGGGAAGACCATTGTTCTGCATCATTAAGCTCACAGCGGCCCAAAAAGAAATTGTAGGCAATGTGCCAAAGCCCTTAATGAAGAGGATCTCTTTGAATTATCTATGGATGAGGAAAGGATAAAGCCTGAGCCCTGGTATATTTGATCCTCTTTGTGCTCACTGTTAGGAGGACTTACAGAGCCAGCCGTACCGGACCTTCTGGAATTGTAATTTTTTGAAGCATTAATTTCCCAGCCACACTAAAGCTCTTGGAATAACAAAGGAAGTGAAGTTATGTACTATTATTAATTCTTTCAAGTGTTTTCTGAATTCCTACATCTCGGAGTCGTGAACTTTTAAACAAAAAGGCTAAGGGGATTTATATGGAATAATGCTCAATATTCCCTAAAACCAAGTTATGCAAATTAGACTTCTTAAATGGCAATGTCATCTTATCACATGATATTAGGGTTACATGGATGACAAAAAATAAAAACACTGTAAGAGGCATTTTCTACTGTTGGCATATTTTAAAAGTTCTATATTCTGCAATTTTAAATGACAATGATCCTTCATCTCCCTCACTGTTAAATTTTAAGTGATTGCCCTGATGTGTAGGTTACATGAGGACATATTTTTATAGTTACAGTGACATATAATTATCTGGATGTGCTCCATAAGCTATAGAATTCCCTCCCTCCCCTCTTGCGAAACAGGGAAATCAAAGTAGTCCCGTTAAAATAATTTTGCACAGTTATTTAGATTCTGGAATAATCAGGGATTATAGTCTTAAATAATTCAGGGTTTACTACGTTAGAAATCCCAGTTTTACAGGATTACATGCACCTTTTCAACTTCTGTAGAAACCAAGGGTATTCCAACACTGGTTCCCTGAGGACCTCCAGCCTTGAGGTTAATCAGGAGCGCTGAGCACTGGGCAGGTTGATTTCTAAGTGCAAACTCCTGCCAGGGATCTGCACCTGCAGCCAGCACCAGAGAGTTCAGACATCTCAGATGTCAGGGGGGGCTGTTCCTGGGACTGATTTAAGGATATGTATTTAAAGAATGCTGTGCTGCATCTGTTGGGAGATGTCAGTAAGTTGCAAAGGTTCTCTGTCACCTTTCTTTCCCAACAAAAACTGAGCAAGTTTCCTGAACAATCACAACGTTCAGAATCTGTTGCTGTCCCACTCTGTCCTGGTTTTGTTGCCCTCCTGAATGTGACTCACTGGTAGTCCTCAAACCCAGACTGCACCAAAACTTGGTGACTTTGGAGGATAAGGAATTATCAGCACAACCACTGCTTGATCTGACTGGAGGATTCACACGAACCACCCCTGGCCACAGGTGTGCTGCTGCAGCATCTGGGACTGGTGCTCAGCACAGAACAGGGTCCAAGAAATCTGATTACCTCTCTCTAAAATTCTTCCCACTATCACATGCACAGCAGCTTAGTGGAAGTGTGCTGGTATAAATAGAAATGACAGTCAACATGTCTTTCTATTTGCTCCCACAAGTTTTTTTTATTCCACCAGGCGTCAGCGTCCTTTGGGCGAGCGAGCGAGAATTAGATCAGAACTATGCGGTTAAAATTTAATCACTTCCCTACCAGCATAACATACAGACCACATCTTTTATTCACTTTGTTGTCAGTGACATCAGTATCTGGGATCAGCTGCAGGTGGGAAGGCAGCAGGACATGGGATTGCTGAGCAATTCCCTCTGCCGGCAGCGTGGAACACGGCAGCGCTGGGAATGTCACCCAGCAATTGCCACTTACTCTAAACCACCTCAGGAACGGCAAGGGGGTAGAAGCACAGCTCGGAGGACGTGGGTAGTTTCTGTTTATCCAGAGCCTTAGTACAGACAACCCACTTCACCTTTTCAGTGTTAACTATGACTATACAAAAGCCTAAGAGTATTTCCAAAGATTCATATTCTACAGGAACACATCCTGAAACACCTGGCCATGGCTTTGCATGGTTCCATCCCACTTTCTCAGTCCAAATCATACTTGAGATGTGCCAGAGTAAGACATTTCAGAGGCAGGCAGAAGGAAAAGCAGAAACAG
>JAWWLV010000024.1:3379462-3400258 GCA_035041135.1 Platyrinchus mystaceus | reverse complement strand
GGGCTGCTCGGGGGGCACCCCATTACCTGAAGTCGCCCTGGGCTGGGGTCTGTGCCTAATCCACAGCCTGAAAGTGCTTTGGGAGAAGAGCACAGAGGAATGAATGGAACAAAATGATGGAAAAACAACAGCGACAACTCATCGCGTTCACCTTTCGCTGATGGAATGACCAAGCGCCCCCTCAGAAAGAGAGTTAAAGTTAAATGCACGTAAAGACCATGAGATCAGGATCCTGGGACTCAGGAGCTGATTTATGCACTGCAAATGTGTATATCCTCTGCAGAAAAGGCCATTTCCTGTTTAAAAAATTTAAAAATACTCGATTAAGCTCTGCGGTTCCCAAACCAAACACATTACACTATTTAGTCCATTAAAACCCTGCGAGCCCGTTGTTATTGTGCCGTGATGGATTGATTGCATTTCATCTTTCCTCCTTCTGAAGTTGTTTTCATTTCCTGCAGCCCTGTGCACCCCCAGCAACAACAAACCAGCAGTGTGTTCGCTGGCTGCTGCTGGAGCTCATTATAAACATCTATTGTCACTTGGACAGTATTTATATGAAAAAGCTACCTTGTATGAATCCTTATTATTATTATTATTATTATTATTATTATTATTTTTATAACAAAGCCATGTGAAAGCTGGAGCAGGATGTTATTAAGGACACCTGAGCAAGCACCACTGAAAATTCTTATCTTTTACCATTAAATTAAGTCTGTGTCATAAGCTCTGATACATTCACATGATGCTGCACTATATTACTTTATGAAAAGCATTTTTTAACTGGAGCTAAACACAGAATAAGCATGATTCTGAAAGGGAGAAAAAAAAAAGTGGCTCTTGACCTTTACTATAATTGTACAATAATAGTTTGCTATTTACCAAATAACAAATGTAAATACTATTAATAGACCAACTTTCCCTGCTGTGTAATAAATACACAGGGGCAATGGTGCCGTCAGACCTTTTCTTTCTCTCACCTACTCACGGACTTTTCTTACAGCTGAGGCTCTCTTAGAAGTGCTAATCAGGCTGGTTAAAGGAATTTATGAAATGGAAACTCTCACCAAGTTGGAGCACAGTGCAAAGCCCTGGTGTGCAACATTAGTGTCATAGCTAATTAATTTCCTTAAAGATCAAGTTCAGGGATCTTTTTCCGTGGAGTTTCTCAGTCAGTGCTAATTTCATGGTTTAGGGCTCTGTTTGTCCTTACATTGGTGAACACACACAAACTTCTCAAAGCTGTTTTCCAGGCCTGTGCTTCTAAATGATTTCCTTTCTCTCTGCCACTCAGACGCTCAAAATTACAAAGTATAACAGCAAAAGCTACAGTATTCATGAGTTTATCTAATTTCAAAATAATGGAATAATTTTTCAAAGCAGTGTGTGTTTTTGGAAAGGTGTAAGACAGCACAGATCAATTCTACTGCAGACCATTTTATACTGGGGAGTGAAACTGTCTTCTTGGTGTTGGTTTTCACTTACAGAGTTTTTATTAATCAGTGTCCACCCTAATTTTCCTTGTACCACCTTGTGTATAAATTCTGTTGGGAACTTTCTCTAACAAATTAGGGGGAAATGATGATGGAGAGTTATGGACTTCATAATTCATGGAACACTAAGTTTGGTGATTTTTCCTTTCCCTTAAGCACAGAGATCTATCTAAACCTCAGGATTTGCATTAGTGCTTTTTCAATTTAATGTGCTGATCAGCAGGCAGAACTAATGGGATGGCTTCTGAATTCTTCTGTGGAATCTGAATTTGTGGCTTTTAGTTCAGACATCAAGAACAGTAGTAAAGAAGAAGGGAAGAATTACTGTTCTTCCAACAAACACATGACTTCTGAATGGTGGGAGGCATCATATTTTGCTGTTACAAAATATAATGCCAGAAATTTCCAAAAGGTGTCATGTTGGGATTTTTAAATGCCTCACACTGATTTTATTCAAAATGAGGCCCCAAGGGAAATGGGATTATTTTATCTGTTAACATATCTCCAGGAATCTAAAAAGCTTTGACTCATCAGTCAGGTATAGTTAATATTACATCTTTAAGTTCTTCAGTAAGTCATTCTTCAGATCAGACTGACTGTGTGGCTTTTAAAACTGACCATTTGCTGGAGAAAGTGTAGCAGCAGGAAGAAATTGTGTGGATTTTCTTCCTACTACAGCCTTTTGGTTGCTCTGGTAATTTCCTGGATCAGACCTACAGGACTTGTGTGATTAGCCTGCAAACTTTACTCCAATCTGGAACAGAAAGGATTAATCTTTTAAATCTTTCCAACTGTCACAGCACACACTGACATTGTGCTCTTGGTGAGGGTGGTAATTTCTTAAGTCACATGTTTGGGGTTGAAGTCTTGCTCTTGAGTTGCAGTATGTGACCAGGATTTAAGTATCTGTTTTGTGTGATTAAGAGTAATTCCGAGCAATTAAAGAAAACAGTTCATTTGTGGCAGGTGGCAAAAAGCTAAAGAAGATAATTACTCTTTTTAGCCATCTGTGTTAACTGCCATTAGCAGAATTAAACTGAGATTCACCACTTTGAAATTTGAGGCAAAGTTCCTTTCCCTTAACTACAGAATATAATATTGTCTGAAGTCTAATTATATAAAAAAAGTAATTTCACCCTGCTTGCCATGAGGTGCCTATTTGTTAATTTTATTAAAAATGTTGGCACTCCAAGAGATGATAAATTGAACAACTGCTTGTACTAAAGGTCTTTGAATTACTTGTTGGCTCCAAAAAGCTGTTCAACTTTGAGTGAGTTTATCCTGAAAAGTCCTGATCTGTAGCACCAGCAGCTGCAGCAGTGAATTTCTGTGGAAAAGAAGAACCATTTCCACCCTTCCATCACATGTCACAACTCTGAAAGAACCCAGTGCCTCTCCCCAGACCTGCTGCTGGTCCAAGGGCTCACAGTGCTGCTCCCTTGGTGCTACAAACACGTGTTGAGAAGTGGAAAATACACATCATCAAAGCAAAAAAGGGAGCATGGGAAACCTTCCCTGGAAGAATGAACACACAGCACAGGTTTTCCTGCCTCTTGGAACCACTGGAAGCCTGCAAGGGAGCACAAACCAGTTCTTTCCAGCTGTGTAAAGATAAATAGCACCAAGCACTTTGATGCAAATGAGAAGTGTGATTCTGGCAAAGCAGTTGTGTCTGAAGTTCTTGCATTTTTTCCAATTTGTGTATTTTCTGGAAATCAGGAGGAGGCTGAGTTTCACAACTGTAATACCTGGCTCATCTGTTACCTCCTGGTATTTATCATTTGTGTCTACTCTGTACTTTTTCCCTCGGGGTTTTAGGATTCTGGTAAGATTCATGTCTCATGCTGTAAATACACACAGTCACAGTCTCAGGCACTGCATTAGCTGGGCAAAAGGCTACTCTGGAAAAATGGCAAAATTTTCCAAATACTAATGATATTTCTGAGTACTGAATTATTCGGGCTTGGGACTCTTTTCAGTAAACTTTATGGTTAATCATCTGAGACAGTCTGTAAATAAGGGAAACAAGACTGACCTGAGAATGGGATCCCCAAAATCTCAGTTCTTACATGTAATTTATCTCCTAACAGCAGTATTTGCGTGATGGGCTTTCTGATGACACCCTGGGCTACTGCAGCAACTCCAGCTTTGCCAGAGGTTTTGTTCTTCTCCTTTTTTGCAGCAGACTTGATATGAAGGGAGTTATGAGTGATTTGTGAATACATATTCTATGTTGGCAAACTTGGACTAACAGAGATGCTTTCTGTTCTCAAGAAATATGAAGTTTCTCTTAGCATAGTACTAGAAATGGAAATGTAGATATAAATACCCAGAATAATCTACGATTCCTTAAAACATCCATGCACCAGGCAGATAGGATGCAGGGTTTAGGAGGACCTGCAGCCCCTGAGGATCTGGAAGCCAGACCTGACACTCTACAGTGCCTAAAATGTCAGTAAACTTGAATGTTGAGGCAGCAAAATCCCCAGTTCTGGCATTGTATGGATGCTACTGCCAAGCTGATCAGGCTGTTGGAACAAGCTGAGTTGTAGCTACATCTAGACGAATTAAATACACATTTGCATAGATTAGATGTTATTCTATGTAAAGTTTCTTACTCTGTTTATTGTGCTTTGGTCTGTAAGTCATTGCACTGTTCCTTTACTTAGTGAGATGTCTTTGTTTGAAATGAAGAAAATGCTTTGCTATGGAGGAAACATAAGCACGTTGAATTCTAATGAGTAGGTTTATGTTAAATATACAGGACAGTTATTCACATCTCCTCTATGAACTAGAAATACTGGGAGTGATGTTTCTAAGCCTGCTCTGCTGTGTAGCTGCATGTCCTTCCTAGATATTTCTCCCTTCATTATTCCCTTCCCAAGCTGTGTTCTGGGACCAGTACAAAAGAAAGGAGTGGAAGGCAGAGATTGTGCAGGAGAACAAAAGCCCTTCAAATAACTCTTTTAGACACTTTTCACACTTTAATTGAATAAATTGTACAGAAAATCCCATGTCTGTGGTATACAACTCCCCAGGTGCTCTCAGCTACCATATCCACAGCTGTTTATATTCAAACTAGGTAATTTAATACACTTTTATCTGTATATATTGCAGAGTGTCTTTTAAAATCAAATGGCTGTGAGTTTTGACTTGGAACAAAGCAAACACCCTGTGAAGAGACACTGCCTCTCTCCTTGGATGCTGCTGTTCATCTCGGAATATCTAAGCACTGCTAAACATTGCCCTTTGTGCTGAGGTATAAACTCTGTTTTCAACGAGTGCGTAATGTCACCAACATGACATCCATGCACAAAAAAATGTATGGCTCATGGCAGTTGGCAAATCAGCCACTGCCTGGTGTTCCCCAAGGGGAGGGATTCATGCATGAGGCTGCCAAAAGAAGGGTCATGATTCAGTTTGGCAGGGGCATAGCCTGGACACATTTTCCTTTAATTGCTGCTTGTCATGTGAGATGTGGTTCTGGGTGACACCACGGCTAGAAGAATACAGAGGATAAATGCTTACAGTCTCATCTATGCCAGAATCTTTAAATGCTCTGTTTATTTGAAAATAATTAGTGTTTCATTTTCTCCCACTTTCCCCCCCTCCCTCACTTCTGAGTGATACACGAATCAACATAAAGGAATGGCAGTACAGGAAACCAGGATCATTTTTTCCTGGCTGATTTCTAATCTTACAGTCAAACTGCTTGTGCCTCACTTTGTAACTTCATCAGCACAGGGAAGAAAGGCTAAAGATATTTTTTAAGTCTCCCTGTAAAGCCTGATGGCCAGGGATGTCCTACAGTTCATTCACAGCAGGAAGCAGTGTAATTGTCAGCTCCATCTCTCTCCCCTGAAGAGCTGCTCTCTGGTGAAGGGAGGGGAAAAAACGTGAACAAGGTTTTACAAATTTGGCATATGGCAGAGCAACTGCAAGGCTGGAAGTGACTCAGCAGCTGCAAACTATGGGGCAGAAAACCATTCTGCACATAATGAAAGCTCTCCTTTTACACCTGGGCAAACTACAAACCAGGGTTGGTTTATCTTTTCTAGAAGAGAGTAGATTGAGGAGGAAGGAACTGCATCTGCTCCAGAGTGGTTTTTCTGGAGATAAGGAATTTCTAGGGAGGGATGGAGGGATGGGGATGGAGTTTTTGACAGAGATACATTCACAGGTAAGACATAATGATTCCAGGAGGCAATCCTATGTTTTGTATACTATTGCAGTCATATATAGCCCCTTTACTGGGCTCAGAGCTCATAAAATAATATAAACTGACCATGAATGACTGCAGAGGATTCCACAGTCATTATGGTCCCAACTGCCTGGCCTTGGGCCAGCTGGGGATGCTGCAGCCCTGGGGAGAGGTTGTGGTGGCAGCAGCAGCAATTTTGGGGTGGCCAAGGGTGGCTGGGGGGGCAGAACCCCGGGCAGAGCAGCAGGGCAGGCAAGCAAGGAGATACTTCAGACACAACATGAGCAGTGACCCAAAAAGTTGCCCAGGGGCTGGACAGAGTGCCCCAAGGCCCCAGGGAACCAGCACACAGAGCCAGACCACCCTGGCTTTCCAGCTGATCCTTTACAGGCACCAAAAGAAAAGTCTTTGTTTCACTTGTCCCCAATAAGCTCCCTGTGCAATTATCATTAAGAGTGTGTCAAGTGTTTGAAGGAATCGGCCATTTAATTGTATAAAAGCAAAGGTTTAACCACACAAGCTGCCAGCCACTCCAACAATTATCATTTATCAGCCAAACAGAATGTCCTCGGGTTATGTATTCATCAAACGGTTATTGATTTAAGTTTTGGGCATTTTACAGGATTAGAAATTATTACTTCGGATTTAAATAGTGTTTAGAGGACAGGAAAAAGAAACAAAACAGTGTGTTTATAAAACAACAGGTTTTTAAAAGAATTGCACAACAGAAATGTTATAGAACAGGAGCCTCTTTCCAGTGCTTTCAAACCAAAGAATGGTCTTTATACACAGCAATTAACCAAGTATTAAAAAACAGTGGACCCATTTTTCACCTCAGGAGAGACTTTGCTCTTCCCCACGACTCTGTTCAGAGTAGTAGAGGATATCAGGTACCCTGAAAATCTTTGGCATTAATGTGAAAACACAGAAACACGGAAGGCTTCTCCTGCTTCTTACACTTATCTGGTTGTAACAGTCTAACTATTCAGAAACTCCTGAAAAATGACAAAGCTCCTTTTAATGACAAGTGCACACAGGGGTCATGGGTTGGGTATTTGAGCTCTACTGGAACCAGTACCTGGTCACTCAGGAGAGGTACTGTCAAATTATGGGGGAAACCTTCCCCCCTTTCTTTAAGGGAAGCTGATCACCCCAGAAACGTGGTCATCAGCACACGGTCTTACCCAGGAACGACGAGCTCCTTGGGGGAACAAAAGCACTTGTAAGCTGTATCCAGGATGTTGATATAAATATATTATCTCTTGAACAACATCCCTGAAGCAGCTTAATCTTATCAGACTAATCATGCCCTGAATATGAGCTGATCTTTAGGCAGGGCTCAGCGGGCACCAGTCACACACGCTGAGGACGAGCACCCAGACCCCAAACCCAGGATGTCCCTGCCACAAACAGAAATGGGCCCTGAACAGCCTGGGGACATTCAGTGTGTCTCAGATCTTCCCCTAAGGGAGCTCATTTAAGGGTGTGTTTATATATACAAAAGGTGTTATCATTTAATGTTTTACCCTGGACTTGGTAGGTTTGGCCTATAAAAGTGTGAAATCTGTTTACAGCTGAAATGTGTTTTAAGTGAAGGGCATCTTAAATAGCAATTTGTCACTGTCTAAAGAGCCCGGGGCAGGGAGTAGACATTTACTTACAGAACCTTTAGACTATTTTAACCAGGCCTTTGGGACCTCCCTACTGACCAGCCTATAACATGGCCTTGTGTAGCATCTCTCTGTGCTATTTCTTTTAATTGACTAACCTCAACACTGGCTGTTCAAAATCACTTTAACCCAAACATGCCCCCGGTCTGAAGCTCCTAATGACCTTCCCCTGGCCCTAAACACATATGCTGAGACAATGCAAACATCATTTGGAAGATGAGTAAATTCAATAACTCAATTACCACTGCACCAAAATACCATTTATCAAACCCTGGCCACAGTGGTTGGGATCTTTAGCTCGCTCTGTTTCGATGGCACGGCATTTGGGTGAAAGTAACTAATCGATTTAGGAATGATTAAATAGAAATTTGTAACACTTGGCATTATTAAACCTTCAATCTTCATTACAACTGCTTAACAATTACATCATGGGCTCTGTAAAATACATTAACAGTAGCTGGAAACAATCTCCTCATAAATAAAGACAGCAAAGGTATTAGACTAGTGTTCAATAGGAAGACTAATAAAAATACATATATTGTGGCATTATTAGTAGGTCGTAAATTCTGAACTTTGGAGGAGCTTCAAGACTGAAAAATTCTAAAAGCCCAAGGAAAATCCCCCAGCTATTATCTAACATTGAACTCATTTAAGAGTTCTAATTTAGTGGTAGAAGCAGCAGCCTGAGGGCTAGAGATGAACAACAGGTCAGCCCTGCATCCTCCTCAAACAGAAGAAATGCTTCTTTTACAGCCAGTCTAAATCCCAGGTTCTTTCATGGGTTCCATGCTCTCATCCTTTGCCTTAAGTTCAGGGAGTTTCTAGTTCCACTTGCTCCTTCAGGCATCCAGGAGGGCCTCTCCTTTTCCTTTTTCAGGACCAAAACATTCAATATGTAATTTAATTTTTTAAATAATTTTGAAAATCCTGTAAAATTCTTTTACCTATCTTTCCTACCATCTTTATTCAAATACCTTCCCACAAACATCCAAACAGGGCAAACCATTCTATGTATGACACCTATTTTGGAAGCTTCACTTCTTCCTAAATGAAATCACAGCATTTAAAAAAATCATATCTAGCTATTAAATAGATACATTTGGTCTGTGAACCTGATCCTGAATGTCTAATGAAGCAAACACAGAAATAGAAATAAAAATATTTAAACAATATTTGTCAATTATTCATCTATTTACAAAGTGTTATACAACACAGGGGGGATTTCCAACACATAAACCTTTATTATTATAGTGAAAAATGATTTATATAACAACTCTCCTGTTAAAACCGGAATGTAAATCCAAGTCACCACATACCTTGACATATAAAAAAAAAAATCAATCAAATGTTATTGACAGTAGTAAATATAGTCCTTGCTTCTTTTTCAGAAATGAATCAAAAGAAAAGATGGCTACAGTTAAATGGTTCAGACCTATAATTTTCTTCCAGTCCCAAGCATAGAGCAAATGCCCTTATTAAGTTCAAAGTTGTGGTTTTTTAAAGCTCAGAAAACAGGCCATTAAGCAAAAGCAATCAGCAGGGGGTATAACCATCCAGGGCCATTTAATTTTTTTTATTTATTTAAAGAAATTTTTCTTAAGTGAATGGAAAGGGCAAAAAACCCCCTAAGATGAACCTTCAGTAATGAAGGCAGCAAGCTGTGAAATGAGTTATGAGATAAACAAATGTTCATCCTGTAAAGTTACAGCACGAGTGTCTCCTGTTCCAGGAGGGAAAATGATGTACATGGAAGGCTTGAATTCAAAGTTCAGCATAATTAAACCACAGACTGTAAGGTTAAAATCACAGTTATGAACTGATTAATTGATTTACACTTGTGCACCACTTGATTAGATTTCTTGCCTTTTTTTACTCACATCAAACTGTGCCCAGGTATGTGTTCAGCTCCAAGTAAATATATGCAATGAGCCCCCTGTCACTGAGGGGGGGGCTTTCTGTGAGCTCTTTATGCTTTCCCACAAAGGAAATGAGTAATTCCTTTTTAAAGTGAGAGCATCCCCTTCAAACTATTCTCCTCCTGGTCACTACAAGGTTATTTTCTGTCCTATTTATCCCATCCCCAAAAAAACCCCATGTTTAGTATAAAGATAAATAATATGAGGGGTAGGCAAATGGGAAGCTGAAGAAGACAGAAGTATTAACATGAGTCCTCGGGGCAGTACCCAGTGTTCCCAGGGAATGCTGTCCCACAAACTGCCTTGTCATTACACACACCTTTGCTGCTCCAGAGGCAAACCAGTGTCCAAATAAAACCAGACCTGGGATAATGGCATCATTCTACAAAGCACCATTAATGCAAATCAAGTTACTGTAATTAATGAGGTGCAATTTGGTACTTACCTCTAGCTCCCTAGAATTAGGTTTGTAATAGTTAACAACAAAATAGTTTAATGGGTGTATTTTAAAAAGATTTGATCTAAAAATATATTTATGTCCCAGCACTTGGATGCTAACACAACAGACCTCAAAGTAAAATATTTGCCTCTTTGAAATGAATTCAGTATTTACATTAATTTCTGTGTGTACTGAATTAGCCCTAAACCAGCTCCTTTCATACACCGACAGATACATTATTCTGATAAAATGTTTGGACCCTAGAATATTTCCAAAGTACGTTTAGAAAAAAATATAGCATATTTTGAACAGCTAAAGTGAAATTTGGTATAAATTGTTACTCAATTTGCAGCCATTAACACGAAACACATAAACCTCCCTTCCCACACAGAGGAACGTGTGTCCCACGTGTCCTTCAGTGCACAACAGGGCTGTTATTAAACTTCCACAAATACGATTTTGGGAAGTTCTGCTCCTCTTACCAGCCTGTTCTGCTAATCAGCTGTGAAGTCTCACTTGTTAAGTGTAACAGTATTAAACCCATGGATTGATTGTGGGCTGGGAACTGGGAAAGGTGTTTTATATCAAGGCTACCGGTTTGCTTTATCTCAGCTCAGGGGCTGCTGAAATTTGTTCCAGCTGACTGAGCGTCACTGTCCCATGGGAAGGGGCTGGGTGGGCCTGGATCAGGATTTGGGGAATCTCATTAAAATCCTACAGCATCAGTACCCTCAAAACACAGCCAAGATGTTAAATAATGAAGTATTAGCCTACTGCTCCAAAGCAACAGGCTTCCACGTTGTGCTGAAGTAATGGGGGAGGAAGTTTGTTTTGTTTCTGGCTGTTTCATATCCCACAGTGTTTCTCTAAAAACAGAGCTTGCCCTTAAAAGGCAAGGAAAGCTGATGACACTGATCCAGAGGGATGAAGTGCATTTCCACACCCACAGCTTTAAAAGCCAAGTCCAGAGCTTTGTGCAGTCAACACAAGGATTTCCGTGGACTTCAAACGCCTTCACATCAGGCTCTGGGAGCACACATGTCCCATGAGAACCTGAAGAGAGAGAGTCTAGAGATTCAGAAGCATCCCCTTAGTTTATTTTATGACCACACCACATTACATCAGAGATTGTGACTGATATAAATGTAATTTGTGTAGGGCAGGGCTAATGTCCCCAGCCCAGGCAGATCACATCCCAGAGCTGGCATCAAACCCTCGTGTGACAGAGACTGTTTTCATTATTTTTCAAAATAACACCTTGACCAGAAAATGTAAAATATGCCCTAACTTTTGATAACCTAGTGATGTGCATTTGCACTAACTCCCCAGGCTTGAATATAAATTTAGGATTCTGTTGGTGGTCTGAACTAATTCCCATGTCACTGTCTGTACTCCTGGTGATGCAAACAGGGATTTATCCTTGTTCATTATCTAAGATGGGTCCTGTTCCATTTCTGTGAGCTATACAAATAAACTGTTTAGGTCATACACCCATGCTTTGTATCAAACTTTGTATGTGAAAGTTGTATCTGAAGTTCTGAATATTCTGGCCAAAATATCTGCCAGATGTTATAAATCCCCCAACATCATGGCATCTACTTAGTAATTCAGGTGTTGAAAACAACCAGTGAGAAGCAGGCAGCTCCTTTTAAATAAAGATTGCAAAGGTGCTACAAATGAGACTAAAGATTTAAAGCTGAGCCCAGTCCCAAAGCCTGTAATTGTGTGTGTTATTTAATCTCTGACTGGAAGGTGCTGGGACACCGAGTCATGTCTACTTGGACTTTTCATTCAGTCCCAGGATGTCTGAAGCTTGGACAGACAGCTGAGCTTGGTTAGGGGTGACAATGATTGGGCATCTTTTCAACTCCTTAACTCTGCTGAGCTTTGTTTGGCTTTTGCAGACAGTTTTAAGACGCGCTACTGACGTACATCCCACTAAGCTCTGCACTGGGCTGTAACTGCACAGTAATGGACAGCAGATGTGGGAAATACTGCACCAACCCTGACTGTCATGTTATCAGCTCACAGGACAGGACATGATCCTTCCTGCCTGCTTGGAAAAAAGACACTTGGAAAAGGTTCCTAAAGCAGCAGCATAACCCTCAGGGTACGGCTTTAACGATCAGCTGCCACAAGGTGAAGTACAGACTCTTTGGGATACTGGGAACAGTCAGAGCT
The DNA here is from genome assembly GCA_035041135.1 of Platyrinchus mystaceus. NCBI lineage: Eukaryota > Metazoa > Chordata > Aves > Passeriformes > Tyrannidae > Platyrinchus > Platyrinchus mystaceus. The sequence goes on along the minus strand of JAWWLV010000024.1, from coordinate 3,388,358 downwards.
CAAACACAGCAGTGATGTTTGAGTCCAGCTCTCTACACTTCCCTCTGGCAGTTCTTCTGTTTTTGTTTATTTGCAGAGAAATAAGGAGTATAATGGGGAATAGCAAAGCTAATCTAAAACATTTCACTGTATGTGTTTGAGTTGGCAGGATAATAATAACTTTGTAATAATCTCCCAACAGCACCGGGTGTCTCTGAGAACGAATCCAGCCTTCACTCATAAATGTCCAAGTGTTTATAGAGGAGGATAAATCCATTCCCAGAGTTCACCAGCTGCTACTGAGCAAGTTATCACCATTCTGTTTGAGATTTTCTGTAGGTGCTGCTGGGGAGCTGTGCCCGGTCAGACACTTAAATCATCCGGGGACAGAGTGCTGGGAGTAAGACACTGTGTGGTGGCTGCAAAGCACCACCAAACTGTCACCTGTCTGACTACCTGACACTGTTTTTATTATGTATAAAACCACACACCTACTTGTGTCACATCATGCTGTCAGCTGGGGATACCCAGATGTCACCTCTGCTCTGTGCCTGCTCTGTGCTGTTGTTACTCTCTGACTTACACTGGGAGGAATGTTTGCAGATAGAGCAGGTGGGAGGTTAAGCAGCACCAAGGAGACCCATTGCCACGGGATACCCTGATCAGTTCAACAGCAAAATTAACAAATTGATGGGAATGGGGGGAACTAATGGCTTTTCCTTGAGTTTCAGCCTCTCATGTTTCTCCTTTCTGAACACTTAAGGTTGGATCTCCAAAGAAACAATGGAGAAAAGGACATTAATCAAGATGCCCATTTAAGTTGGCACATCCCTCTCATTAATTTGCCAGAGCCTATACACTAATTGTTCTTAAATGTACTCTTCAATGCATGTTTAAAGTTCTGAAGACTTCATCTAAAGTTGTAATTAAATGAAGAAAAGCCAAATGTGACCAGCTGCATTTTTTTAAAAAAATAATTTCAGTATAAAGTGTAATTTTTGCATTGGTATCTTTGTTTGGTGTTCTCAAACAAACTCAAATTTCTAAAGCTGAATTACAGACCTTTGAAAAATGCAGGTACCAATGAGGTACCAAACCAGCCGTTCTTGTATTGATGCAAATGATACCATTCTAACACAATAATCAAATGAGTTTCTCATAAACTCTTCTGTAATCCAATAAAGTAACAGCCTTTTTTATCAAACCTTTATCAATCTCAATCTGTAATATTTACATACATATCACAGATAGGGCATGAAAGGGGACTGCAACAGCTGACAAGCAAACTGAGATAAATGGGAAATGACCATCATTATGGCAAAAAAAAGCAAAAGGCAGCATTGTGTAGAAACTTTATCGAGTAATTAATGATCTATCTGGGAATAATTACATGTGACTCACCGCTCCCATTTTCTTAAATGAATTTAAAAGCTATTAAATATCCCCTTAACAATAAACAGCATGGGAGACACGGCTTTGCTGCTTTTGTCCACAAAATTTTATCTTAATCAGTGAATATGGAGAGTCTTGAGGAAGAGCGGATGAGCGGATACAGCTGTCAGGTAGTGAAGGATGTGCATGCTGGAAAGGAAAAGGCTGGGATAATGGACAGGGAGACACAGAGCCTTGGACATCAACAGTGTGACTGCTACCTACAGTATGGGATGAACTCGTAGGCTACGACTTTTTATGGCTGGTACAAGATGGGTAAGATGGTCCCAGTGAATTCCTGTCACAAACTGGCATTTCTGATGTGCAAACACAGGATGATCTGGGAAAAGGTTGTTCCACTGTGTGCATGGATCCCAGAGAGAAGAACAGGATTTAAAAGTGGAGAAGATGCTCTACACACAAGCAGCACGTGCTCCCCTAAGAAGCTCAGTGTCACACACAGGGCACTGTGTTACCTTTTTGTGAAAAAATAAATATAAATGATGAGGAGTGTAACCATGAGAGATATCCAAGAGGACCCAGACTAGGAGGAAGCAGACCCAGGATGAGTCACCAGCAAAGCAGGACAGATAGAAAATGCGTTTTCATTCCCTTTTCCTATGCAAAGGAATAAAGTGTTAGTCTAGGTTGTGGATAGTGTGCTTTTCAGGACAGCACTGCATGTAGGTTTTGTACTGAGTACCCTAAAGACTGTGAGATTATTATGAAAGTATTAGTTGCATTATTTTACAAACAAACCAGTTCAACTACTTTTTAATTCACCCAGTGCTGTCAGAAGGGACAGGGATGGAATGAGCCTCCCCACCAGACCGAACTGCTCAGCTTGGGTGACTCAAACAAGGAACACTTTGCTTTTGCAACTTGGCTTAGGCAGAAGGAAAGTGCTGAAATCCCTGGGGCAGTGATGGCTCTGGGCAAAAAGAGAATTTAAAGCTCCTGGAGGGATTTTTACATCGAACTAAATAAATTAACCATTTCTATTTGACCAAATTAATGCCTTTGTACCAAGCCCTGTATCAGTTCTACTTCTTCAGCATGTTTTGGGATGAGATTATTCTTCCTTTAAGATGCCATCCTATTTCTCTGCCTAGACTGTGATATTCCTAGGCAAATCCTGCATCTTATTCTGTGCTGATAAAGGTATGCATGATGGTGTCAGTGTTTCAGCTGCGTGCTCCAATCATCCACAAAGAATGGAGCAAAGAACACACACACACAAACACCCAAGTCACCCTTGTGGAACAAAACTCACTCTTACAGTACGCAGCTGTTTCACTTCAGGGCTACAGCTGGTTATTTCTGAAGCTAAAATTTGCTTAAAATTGTAGAGAAATTTCACTTATGAGTTTACTTTAATGTGATTCACATACAAACTAAACATGCTGGAACAAATAATTCCATCAAAACATCAGCAACCTTTAAATGCTCTGTTTCAAAAGACACACTCTTTGCCATTAAATGCTTTTTTTACACTGAAAATACTATATTATAGAAACAGGGTAAGTATATGAGATGGTTTAATGTCATTTTTTGTGTTCTGTATGAGTGCTAACGACCTTGCATAATAAAGCAGACATAAATTATTTTCACATATCATCCCTCGAGTAGCTTTATGGAAATGCGTGGAGTGATTGTGTATTGAGCTCTTCAACTAAATGCCAGAGAAAAAGTGACTTTGGTATGGTTTTGCAACTTGATTTCATGGGATGATCCCATTCCCCAAAGTGACAGTAACCTACTTTTATGCTAAAGGGCAGAAGGGCCATATCAAAAATCTGTGGCTCTTGTAGTTAGCACTTAATTTCAACTCAAATTACAATTTGATTGGGAAGACACAGATTTTAAATGTCCAAATGCAAGCACTGAAAGACAATCTTTTCAACTGAAAGGAAGAAAAATTAATAGTTTTTATGTAAAATTTCACATTCTTCTGTATCAAACCATAGGCCACGTTCAGGTCTGACTTTTTAAAAGCATCCACAATGCATATGAGACAGGCAGAAAATACAAGAGTTAGTTTGACCTGGACAAACTGACAGGAAAGCAGTACACAAACACCTACTCAGTTTTGTAGTTACTCCCAAGCCAATGTATGGAATGAGGAAGAGACATTTTTACACAGGCACTCTGTGTGCTACAATTAAAACAGATGTTTGTGTAAACATGACTGTTTGTGAAGGGATTAGTTTTCATTGCAACTTCTGGATCCAGATGTGGTTTCCTGAGCTGGGGCGTTCCCAGCTGCTGTCCTGGTTTTGGCCATTTGCTCCCCTCTCACTCCACTGCTTCCAGAAAGCAGCTCCAACAGCACACCTGATCTTCCCAGAGAAGCCTTCTGGAACTAACATGCTGTGCTTGAAGCATAATCCATCAACAAAACAGAAATGCAGCACAATGGAGGAACATGTGTGCAGGCCTGCTTGTGTAACTTCAGATCCCCCCAGATGCCACTGGATTAAATTCTCCCACCTTCAGCAGTTTTTCTCAAAAAAACCCCCAAAAACAAAACACAAAAAAACCAAACGCAGACAACAAACTCTGACATTCTACACTGAGTAATAAAACCAGCTTGATATATATATTTTTAACTGTTTTATTTGACAAGAAACTTAAGAAAATAGTTGCAGTTTTTGTTTGCAACACACGTTTTCGTGCAGTAGGCAACATATTCTGGCATATCCTCATAGAAGAGTTAGTTTTCCTTAAAGAACTCCTCTTTTGTCTGCTTAGTTTGAAGGAGAGCAGCCTTCCTATGGGAAATAACACCTGAGCTGACAAAAAGGATTGTGCAAGCAGCTTGTGAGCTTCACCAGCTCAAGCTGCTGCTTATGACAACGTGGAATTAAAACCAATGCTACGCTTGGACTGGGAATTCGTGCGTGGATGAGCTCCAAGGAGGGCAGCACTTCATTTGAGCTCCACTTCCCAGAGATATCCAAGCTCCAGAAGCCGTGTGGGGTTCAGAGCAATTCCCCAACCCAGCAAACCTTGGCCAAGGCTTCCAGCTCCAACCTGGCCACACATCCCTGGTTCTCAGCTGACACAATAGCTCACTGTGTTCCCAGTGCCAGGTTTCACTGGCCAAGAAACGCATGTGGAATTGCATCATAAGGAAAAATAAACCAGGGATTATTTGACTTTACATCTGTTTCTCCTGAATTCATAGCTTAGCAATTGTGCAGTGCAATGACTGAGCATCTCCTGCATGCCTGGGCTTTTCTGTATGTGGGGGGAATGAAATGACAAGCCTGGAACAAAATGTCACCTTTTCCACTTGCCCAGCATGTAGGGAAAATACGGGGAATTGTTATCTTTGGCCTCCTTATGACGATTTGAAGGCAATGCATATAAAATACATTTTGACAGAAAGCTGAAGTGCCCTGCTCTTTTCTTTTTGATCATCTCAACTTTAAACAGCTTCAACTCCATGTAATTCTTCCTTTCCATCTAATTTGCGGGTTGAAGAAGTGAAAACAACTGTTTCCAAAGATAAACCCAAGGAATTGAAATTATATTGTCCTTTGGTTCCTTGCTCATATTCTGGTAAATTAATTCATAAACAGAAATATTAATACTTATGATGAAAATACATCCTATAATTGCCCTGCTTAATAGATAAAGACCCAAGAGAAGGACAAAGCACAAAAATGAATTAAAGAAAATTAGTGTTTTCATTTTGGGCATGAAGTTTGGAGTTGCAAATGAAGATAAGAAAATTAACCACACTTCCTGTTTATGTTACCGAGATTCTCATTAAGGTGTCTCCTCTTTGACCTATGTTGTTATGAGAAAGAAGCTAAGGCAAGTAAGCTTATACTAATGAGAGGCAAGAATATCCCTGTTTTGTCACAATTAGAATAAAAGCACTGGACAGCCAGATGGGGCCTTTAAAATTTTCCACAATTATATGCCTGTCGCAGATAATGGCCAAGACCTCACAATGCAACACTTAAATGAACAGATTAGACTTTTTTTTTTTTTTTAGATTAATTTTCCCCCCTTTGGTTGTGTTTTGATGCTTGGTGAGTTCTGGGGAAGAGAGAAAGGGGGGGAAAACAAGCAATTTACTGGAATGTTTTAATTTCAAATGATAAATTTCACGCAGCATAACTAGGAACAGTTTTTTACTTGATGAAAGGAGAGCTGAATGAATTACAAACCAAAAAAAAGCTTATGGTGGCTTTCACAAGCAGCAACTAATTCTGTGATTTTTATCTAACTAAAACACAATGTCCTTGCTTCTACCACAACCTTCTCTGTTGCTTCTCTGCTTCCAATTCCCCTGTGCTTTTCACATCTCCTCTGGCTCCACCACAGCAGCTCCTCCAACCTGCATCATTCCTGGGTTTTATGTCCTTCTCTGCATTGAGTGCCTTTTGCTTGCCAGTGGTTCTGTATGTCTGCTTCTTGCTGACCAAAGAATACCCTTTTTTTTTAAACTTCAGAATATGCAGAATATCCTCAGTTGGTTTATTTGTGACATCTCTAAATAGTCGGGGAAACAGCTACAAAAAGTCAGAGCACTTGTGCTCAAACACCCCACTGTGGTCCAGTGGCTTCAGAGGGGCTTGTTCATGTGCACTAGATATTGGTAATCTCCAAAAATCAGACTCGCTCAAGATAACTGAAAGTGGATGTTACCATGTGAAGTGAAAAGAGGGGTCAATCCCTGCCAAGGCTGACTGAGCATCGTTTAATTGTGCTGTTTAGTGTAATTCCAACATGTATTTCCAACCACCACACTTTGGCATCCCCAAAGGCCTCACTTGCCCTTCTATTGGAAAGCCAGTGCCAAGAATAAGTGGGAATTTGAGTGAGTTTGGATGACCATCAGGAGGAGAAAGCTCCATACAAGGAGTTCTGCCTCAATAGAAGTACAATGGAAAGCAGTGAAAAACTGCTTCAACATTTAAAACGGGTTGTGCTTCGCCTGATTTAAATCTGAAGATAATCAGGAAGCAAATAACCAATACCCTCCTTAAATCTCCCTGTAGTATATGGACCATGGGTTTATTTAACTGCACTGACTGCTGAAAACAGCCATTCAGGAAAACATATTTTGGCACTATAAACAAAGTCCAATTATTTCACTTTTACCGTGGCACTCAACAAAATTACCAATAAATAAAACAATTGGCAAGGCTTTAAGATCCATGAGAGTATCCAGCAGGGCGACAAACAAAACAATCTAGTTACCACTGTTATAAAGTGGGTAATAGACACAGTGGGCCCAATTTCCCAAACTTTACAATAATTTGAAAAGCCCTGCAGAGCGCTTTTCACTTGTTCATCTTACTTCCTTCACTGGGGCTCATAATTAATTTAAACTGTGTAATTCACGAACAGTTGTTTCTTTGTATTGTCAACTCTGCGGAGTTTTAAAGTTATAGGAGCACTTATTGGAAATAATGATGGAAAAACTGAAATTGCAGTTGCATTTACCTTGGTTGCTTGCATTGAATTAGCATTGCTTAAGGTCTGCTCTGCACTTGTGGCCCTGAGCAATTGCTTGGTGAGCTTTCTGTTGGTTCCCTCACACCTGGGGCAGGACGCTGCTGTCTGATTAAATCATCTTAGTCCTCCCCTCTGCAATGGGCAGAGACACCTTGCACTAGCCCAGGTTGCTCCAAGTCCGGTCCAACCTGGGCTTGAACTCTTCTAGGGGTGGGGCAGCCACAGCTTCTCTGGGCAACCTGTGCCAGGGCTTTACTACCCTCACAATAAAGAATTTTTTTCTAATATCTAATCTAAACCTGCCCTCTGTCAGTTTGAAGCCATTCCCCTTTGTTCTGTCACTCCATGTTCTTGCAGATAGTCTTTCTCCATGTTTCTTGTCAGGTCCTTCAGGTACTGGAAGGCTGCAGTTGGGTCACCCTGAAGCTTCTCTTCTCCAGGCTGAATAAAATTGATATGGCCTTATCTTCCCTGCCCTCTGTCCTGTGACACAGCCTGTGTAGGCTTCACCCTTAAACTGGCACAGAAACAGGTTTTTTCCTTCTCTCCCAAGGGATGCTGTTTGCCTGAAATGCAGTTTTTCCTGTGGTGGTCCTGAACATGGATAAGGGCTGTTTGCACCGAGCCCACACCAAGCACTCAACAAATTCAGGGCTTTTCTAAACTTCAGAAGGATGAGGGATGATCTCAAGATAATGGGCATGAAAAGATGATTGGCCCTGAGCAGTGCAGGCTGTCAGACCCTCACAGGTACGAGACAAACCCCTGCAACCGTGGTGGATGGGAGCTCACAGACAAGAAGTTATTGAGAGTCAGCTGATGAATGGTAACTCATTAAGCTGTGGGAATATTATTGCTTGCAATGCTCTGTCCATACAGTTAATCAATTTTCTAAGTGAATGAAACTGAATTAAGGCTGCCTTAATTTCCAATGAGAATGTCAACACCAGCACTTAGTGAAGTTTGACTAATCCATTTAAAGCAAACTTAGTTTCTCTCAGTAGCTGTACGCAGGTAACTCTTGGACAGGTTCAACACAGCTACCTGAGGATTAACATGCCAAGGCATTTTGCCATTTCTCATTTCTCTGAAAGTGTATTTCACCTCAACATCTTCTAATACAGCTTCAAGCACCTGCCTTTTAAGTCGATTTTGAAGATTTATTTCAAATCCAAAGGGACTACAGACTTATTTTGTCATCGTGGTAAATGTTTAATTTTTTTTTTAGTAAAGGGCTGGATGAAAGCACCATGAAAACGAAATTAAAAAAAAAAAAGAAAAATAAGATTTAATGAAGACCAACAGTTGTCATATCAAGTAATCCACAGGAAACGTGGGAAAAGCAAAGCACTGGCACAGAGTGCCACATGGAATAAATATCCCACTGAGCCCAGAGACTTGAGAAGACACCCTTGTCTCCTTGGAAGTTGATGGGAATTTTGCCACTGACTTAGTGGAGACAGGCTCACACCCACACTGTCTAAAGGGAATGCTCAGCTGCTGAGGCACACGATGGCAGCTACCCCAGAAAAACAGCAGCCTGCTGCACCACGACAGATGCTGACTCAATCCAAAACCTGTTCTTAGCTCAGCGACTGAGTTTTTGGCATGACTTTGTACCTGCTCTTCTTTTATTTGCCACAGCCTTATGCAGGGTTGGCACAAAGCTCAGTGAGAGGAATCTGAGATCACAGAATAACCAGGACATTGAACAGTGTCAGGACAAGAGGACTGGAAGCAACTCCCAAAGGAAATAAAGACTTATTTCCTGCCCTGAAATATTCAGAAAAAACCCAACTGATTAAAATTTATTTCATCCCATGAAAAGAGACTTTTTTGAAATGCATCTCCTGTGTTCAAAATATTTTGTATAGAGACTTAATTATTTTTTCCTATCTAGTTCCTTTCTGTGGAAGCAGTTATGGCACTGCCCTGTATGTTCTGGTAAGCAGAAAACCTGGTTAGGAATAAATAGAACTTTATTGTACTGACTTGTAAGGGATTCTCAAAA